>CM054127.1:121231161-121765135 GCA_028751855.1 Ambrosia trifida
ATAATAATAATAATAATAAATACAATAATAATAATAAATAGAATAATAATAATAATAATAATAATAATAAAAATAATAATAAAAATAATAATAATAATCGTAATAATAATAATAATAATAAAACTAATAATAATAATAATAATAATAATAATCGTAATAATAATAATAATAAAATAATAATAAATACAATAATAATAATAATAATAAATAGAATAATAATAATAATAATAATAAAAATAATAATAATAATCGTAATAATAATAATAATAATAATCGTAATAATAATAATAATATTAATAATAATAATAATATTAATAATAAAAATAATAAGAATAATAATAAAACTAATAATAATAATTATAATAATAATAATAATAATAATCGTAATAATAATAATAATATTAATAATAATAATAATAATCGTAATAATAATAATAATAATAATATTAGTAACAATAATAATAATAAATACAATAATAATAATAATAATAATATTTGTAATAACAATAATAATAATAATAATATTAGTAATAATAATAATAATACTAAAAAATAATAATAATAATAATAGCCCTAATAATATTAGTAATAATAATAATAATAATAATAATAATAGTAACAATAATAATAATAAATACAATAATAATAATAAATACAATAATAATAATAATAATAATAATAATAAAGTTTATTAATTAAAAATTAACAATACTCGTAGTAAAGGAGAAACGTAATCCTAAAGGTGTGTGACCCGAAAACCACTGGTGCACCCGTAGGGAATTAACCTTGACCAACGAAAAAACACGTGTTTTTAGTAATTAATTTATACGCTAAGTTTATTGTTGCTTTTTAAATAACAATTTATAAAATACGCATTTGTTAATATCTTGAAAACAATAGTGACTGAAATATATACCTTCACGAACTGTTCTCCTCTTTTCTTCGATCTTTTTATAACTATAACGTCACCATTTGCCATTCCCGTATCATGTACCCAATCGACCAACTCAACGCGTGTCGAAAATGTCCGGTCAGTCTCGAACCAAAGGTTGATCGGGTTAGGTCCTTCCTCCTGATCTTCTACCCGCTTCTCATCGACAGCGCTGTCTTCATAGTGCGTACAGTCTTGTTCTTCAAATGTGTCATCACCATCGTTAGCGCCGTAAGTATAACCGTAGGCAGGTTGACTAGGCTCATCTTCAAATTCATATGGGTCCTTCCACTGTGTATTCAAGTCCAGTTCTACCGCATTATCACGGTAACGAATGCCAGACTGACCCTCCTCGACACTACTAGACCGACCCTGCCCGACATTATATGACGGACCCTGCTCGACATTATATGACGGACCCTGCCCGACATTATATGACGGACCCTGCCCGACATTATATGACGGACCCTGCCCGACATTATACGACAACCCCTCCTCGACATTATATGAATTAGAGTCGTAAGAATCACCGAAAATTAAGTCGTAATACGACATGTTTCTATATATTGTGGACAAAGAATTGAAATCGAACGAGTTTATAATGAAATCGAATGAATTTCCAATGAATTTATAGCCAAAATCTGATGGGACCAGGCGCCTCGCTTAGGCCTAAGCGAGGCGCCTGGGTAATTAATTCGAGAGAGTTTCAGGCTTAACGGTTAATTAGGGTTAATCAAACTCTCAGGCGCCTCGCTTAGGCCTAAGCGAGGCGTCTGGAATAATAGGTTTCAGAGGAATCTGCAGCTTTATGTCTAATCAGGCAGTCAGGCGCCTCGCTTAGGCCAAAGCGAGGCGCCTGACTGCCTGATTAGACATAAAGCTTCAGATTCCTGAAACCTATTATTCCAGACGCCTCGCTTAGGCCTAAGCGAGGCGCCTGGCTTAGGGGGTTTAATTAGAAGTTAAGGGGGTTTAATTAGAACGACCCTTTGAAAAATTGAAAACAGTACAAAAATACTAGGTCTGTCAATATATGCCTGTATATATATATGGACAACTAATCAACCTAAAACTCAATAACATAAATATTATAAACTTAGTGCTTATGGATTCATCCTTAGGTTCCGGTTCAAGGTGGAGGCACTGGATGCTTCATCAACACAATAATGCCTAAAGCATCAAGACAAATAACAACTTACAAGATAAGAATGAAGAAACATAAATATCACAAATGTCCCCCACTCTTGATTCCAAACACCCCTACGTACCACTTGTACCAGGTCAACTCTTCCCGTATCCAACATATCTCCGAGATCCTGTGGACTTGTAAACATCATTTGACCCACACACAACCATAACTCGTTACACATCTCATATCTCAAATTAAGCTCAATTCATCACAGCTCAAATTTAGTTGCTACATGTTCGGTTGATCCACTTTTATAGGGCCGTCCTTGAGGATTAAGGTGCCCTGTAATTTGACTATAAAAATGAGACCATAAAATATGAACTTATATAGATGAAAATTTTCGATGGGAAGATAATTGTGATAACTAAAAAGGTATTGAGGTTGTATAATTGGGTTAGTTTTTTTTTAAGAAGATTAGCCTTTTTTTTAAGGTCCCACCAAGATTATAGGCCATGTGCGGGCGGTCACACATCTTACAACTCTGCAAGACCACCCCTATATGAAAACTTAAAACAATAAAACAATTGATAATGTTGAAGAAGCTTATTATCATTCATAATTACAATGGCTTCTTAAATAGCCTGTACAAAGCTTTAAAATCATAAAATAAAGGAAAGGAGAATTTAAATGCAAAGGCAAAGGCAAAGGAGAAGGCTAAAACTAAGGAAGGAGAATAATCACATAATGTTACAAATTATGTCTAAAAATAGATTCTATAATGATAGGAGAATATTATGTAATCTTGTCTTTAATATGCCCCCGCAAGATGGAGGATCCATCGGAGACTCCAATCTTGGACCGTAAGTTCTGAAAAGGACCCCGTCCTAGTGGTTTGGTGAGCATGTCAGCAAGCTGATCGGCCGAGTGTATGTGAAGGACCTTCAACGAACCATTAGCGACTTTTTCCCGAACAAAATGATAGTCAAGTACCACATGTTTCATGCGTGAGTGGTATACTGGGTTGGCACATAGATAAGTAGCACCGGCATTGTCACAAAGTAATGTAGGGGGTTGGGGTATGTGTAAACCAAGTTCCAATAAGAGATTCTGGACCCAAGATAGCTCAGCCGCACCATTTGCTAATGCCTTATACTCTGCCTCTGTGGAAGATCTAGAAACAGATTTTTGACGCGAAGAGCGCCAGGAGATTATGTTGGACCCAAGTAGATAATATAGGCAGTTGTGGAACGACCCCCATCGTTAATTCCACCCTAGTCAGAATCAGTGAAGGCTGTGAGAGTGATGGATGAGGCACGATTCAGGAATAAACCATGGTGAATGGTGCCTTTGAGATAACGTAGAACTCGTTTTAAGGCTTGCTAGTGGATTTGAGTAGGAGCATGCATGTATTGGGACAATTTATTGACAGCAAATGATATATTCGGTCGAGTAAAGGCAATATATTGTAAGGAACCCAACAATTGGCGGTATGGTGTGGGGTCGACACTAGATGAGCCATCGATTGGGGAGAGTGGTTCAGAAGAGTTGAGGGGTGTGGCAACAGATTTAGCACCTTCCATTTTGAACTTGGTGAGAATGTTTTGAACGTGAGCATGCTGAGATAGAAATAAACCGTTGGTGGTAGAGATAACTTCTATGCCAAGAAAATGGTGTAACATGCCTAGATCTTTGATGGAAAACTTTTTAGATAAGGCATTTATGATATGTTGGACAAACGTGTCATCGCTACCGGTTAAAACGATATCATCAACATAAACCAAAAAATATGAGACAATTCCATCCTTTTTATAGATGAATAGAGATGGATCCGCTAAGGACTTATGAAAGCCAAGTTCAAGAAGAAATGAGGTAAGCTCCATGTACCATGCACGTGGTGCTTGTTTGAGTCCATAGAGAGACTTTTTAAAGCGACAGAGGTGATGAGGACGGTCCGGATTTACATAACCCGGAGGTTGAGTCATGTAAACATCCTCATGTAAAGTTCCATGCAAGAAAGCATTGTTAACATCAAGTTGTCGAATAGGCCAATTTTGAGACAATGCGATAGTAAGAACAGTGCGGATTGTAACAGGTTTAGTAACGGGACTAAATGTTTCAAAATAGTCCTTACCATATTCTTGAAGAAAACCTTTGGCAACTAGACAAGCTTTATATTTGTCAATGGACCCATCGGGACGTCGTTTAACACGAAACACCCATTTGCAACCGATAGGTTTGTGTTGGGAGGGTGGAACAAGTTCCCATGTGGCATTCGTTAGTATGGCATTGAACTCATTATCCATAGCTTTCCGCCATTCCGGGTCTTTCAAGGCCTGTTGATAGGTGGATGGTTCAAGTGTGGAAGGAATGGAATGGGTAGTGGTGTGGTTAACAAAGGCAGAGTTGTAGTACTTAGAATTTGGTTTGCGGGTGCGAGTAGGTAGAGAGGAGGGTGTGGGAGTGGGGTTGTGAGTGATGGGTTCGTTAATAGAGGTTGTGGATGGCGCAGGGGAATAAGGAGTGAAATCGGGTGTAGGAGATTGTGTGTTGATTGGGACTTCGTTGGGAGAGGTGAAAGTAGATGAGTGGTCCGGTGAGGTTGTAGTTTCTGAGTGGGTGGGTTGAGGGGTGAAGTGGGCCGAGGAGGGTGGGGTGGGCTGAGGTGTTGTAGATGGGCCTGTTGAGCTAGGAGGAGTGTGAGGTGGTTGGTGGTCCATAGGTGAGGCAGTAGCAAGAGGTGTGGAATTAGAGTAGATAATTGGTGATGAAAAGGTTATTGGAAATGTGGCAGGGGTGTCATGGATAGTAGTGGACGAGTGGGGTTTTGTTAAACCAATGAAATCATCAATAGTGGTATGGACAAGAGGTTTTGTGGGCGAGTTGGTAGGAGGTTTTAGTGGAAATGCGGACTCAATGAATTCCACGTGGCGGGAGTGATACAAGCGTCGACTTTTGTAATCATAACATTTATAAGCCGACTTAGATGGCAAGTATCCTAGAAATACACATGGTTCCGAACGTGGGTGAAGTTTGGATTTTGCATATGGACGAAGCCACGAGTAGCATAAGCATCCAAAGGGCTTGAATTTGCTATAAGTTGGGTCGGTTTTGTAGAGTAAGGAATATGGACATTGAAAGTGTAGGATTGGAGTAGGCAGACGATTTATAAGATACACCGCGGTTTGAAAAGCGTGTGTCCAAAAAGAGAGAGGCAAGTGGGCATAATGGAGAAGTGCTAGACCTGTCTCCACTATGTGACGATGACGACGTTCAGCAACGCCATTTTGTTCTGGAGTATGTGGAGGAGTGGTGGAATGAGAGATACCTTGAGATTGTAGAAAAGGAGTTAGATCAACATATTATCCACCATTGTCGGTGAAAAGAGAAATTACCGGCGTTTGAAAAAAAATTTCTACTAGTAATTTGAATTGAGGAAATAAGATGGAAACATCGGATTTGTGTTTCATTGGATAAAGCCAAATGTATTTAGTGTGATAGTCTACAAAAGTTATATAATACGTGAAACCATCAATGGATTTTTCTACAAGTCCCCAGACATCCGAATAAATTAGTTGTAAGGGTTTTGTAGTGGTAAAGGAATTCACACCAAAAGGATCTTTGTGACATTTATTAATGGAACACAAATTACAATGAAAATTTGAAAGATTAAATTGTAGACCTAAACATTTGGCTAACTTTTTGAGAATTCGAATTGAAGGGTGCCCAAGCTTATGATGCCAATCAAGAGGCGATGTGGTTGAGACCGCATTTATTTGAGGTGACGAGGGCAAAGGTGACGAAGGCAAGTTTGCATAGTAGACATCAAGATAGTTCTCTCCCCGCATTAGGCGTGTCCCCGTGCGAAGATCCTTGACAAAGAAATGCGTTGGAAAAAATTCCACGGAAACTTGGTTAGTTTTACATAGTTTTGGAACCGAAATTAATTTATTTTTGAAATGAGAAACACATAAGACATCTTTTAAAGAAAGTGGACCATTTGATGTTTGGATATATTTTTGACCAATATGAGTGATTGAAAGAGTGTTACCATTTCCAAGGACAATCTCATCCGGACCTCCATATTCGGATATGGAGTGAAGAGACGCACGATCGGGATCAACATGATGAGAGGCACCGGTATCGAACATGTGAGAGAAAGTAGTGACATTAGCAGTGGGTGAGACTTTGTTTTGGGTCATTGAACCTCCTATTGTAACTTGATTTTCTTTCAGAAACCGCGCAAGTTTTCTACATTCTTTCGCTGCATGACCTGCAAAATGACAATATTGGCAATAGAGGTTGTTACGGTTATCACGATTACCACCGTAAGAATTAGAACCGGTAGACCACTGATTGCGGGCAGATTTGTTGTTGACGTTTCCATAGTTGCCACGTCGTCCAGGTCGTGGTTGTCGTTGGGTGTAATTAGTTGTAGCCATAATTGGAGGTGAGGAGACTGTTGTAATGCTAAGTTCACGCTCTAACGGCATGTTTGGATAAACTTATTTGAGGCAAAAAGGACTTTTTGTTAAAAGGACTTATTAACTTATGACTTTTTAAAAAGGAGTTTTTAAAAAAGTGTTTGGATTAGCTTATGTGGTAGGGAAAAACAATAAGTTGATAAGTTAGTTTATAAAAAAAGTGTTTGGTTTAACTTATTTAGGTAAAATGACCAAAAAGGGTATAAGGAGAGAAGGTGTAAGGATATAATAAGGGCATGTAGGTAAATAACCATCAATAAGTTATAAGGAGGTTCAAAAAGTCACTCATCCCTTACTTTTCCAAAACAACTTATCATAGGCTTACAAAAAGTTAAAACAAAAAGTCCTTTTCCTTTTGCCAAACACTTTTTGTAACTTATTAACTTTTTGAAAAAGTTATAAGTTATAAGGAGGTGGAAATAAGGAGAGCCAAACATGCTCTAAGTCAACTAGCTTTTCAAACAAGACAGGAAATGTAATCTTTGAGTCAAGTAGACGTAGGGAAGTTGCAATGGTTTTGTAATCTTCCCCTAGTTGACGCAAAATGTGGGCCATAATCCTCATCCGTGACGGGGCTTTGAACTAAGGCAAATTCGTCAGCAATGCTCTTCATATCTCGTAGGTACTCCGCAACGGGACGGTTCCCTTTCGGGTTAGATGCAAGTTTCGATTTTAAAGAGATGAATCTGGATTGGGATGAGTTCGCATAGCTAGAGACGAGGCGTTCCCAAGCCTGTTGTGAGGTCTCGGCTGATTCGATCAGGGGTTGAATGGTCGGTGCGCAGCTTCCAATGAGAGCAGCAAGGATGACTTGGTCGTGTCGATACCATGTGGAGAAGGCTGGGTTCGGTTTGGTGTTCTCGGCGTCTAAAAATTCGGCCGGTACTGATTTTGAACCGGTGACAAAGTGAACCAAGTCGAATCTGATTAACGTAGATTGAACTTGTTTTCGCCAAACTGAGAAGTTTTCAGGCGTTAGGGTGGTGTTGAAGTGGGTGGCTGCATTGATTTGGACAATAGATTGTGATGCCATAGTTATTTGGTTGGAGAAAAAAAAAAACAGAAGGATGGACCAGACTCGTTTGAGTTTGTTTAGGCTCTAGATACCATATGAAAACTTAAAACAATAAAACAATTGATAATGTTGAAGAAGCTTATTATCATTCGTAATTACAATGGCTTCTTAAATAGCCTGTACAAAGCTTTACAATCATAAAATAAAGGAAAGGAGAATTCAAATGCAAAGGCAAAGGAGAAGGCTAAAACTAAGGAAGGAGAATAATCACATAATGTTACAAATTTTGTCTAAAAATAGAATCCATAATGATAGGAGAATATTATGTAATCTTGTCTTTAATACCCTACACTTTTGTTACCGCATTTTCCTATTTTTTTGATAACTATAAACGTACTTGTAATCAACAAATGTTTATAACTAAATACGTACACGCGTAAACAAAACAACTCAAAATTTGCGGTTTTAGATCAATAATACCAAGTTTTACACCTCATATCACTCAACATGAACATAGAAGACTTTGTTTATCCATCCATAACACAAACTGGAATCACTCAGGTTGCCACTTCTTTCATGGGATAATAATAGAGAGCACATGCTAAAACCAAGATCAATATGGGTAATACAAATGTTAAAATGTTGGTGGATGAACTTCCTGGAGCTTGGTTCGAAGCTGAAGCTGTGGTCGGAGGCGGTTTATAAGTGTTTTCTCGAGGCATAGTATTGGTATCGAGCTCACCAACATAGTAATCTTTCATCTTGTCTATTGCATCTTGACTGTGGCCCACTAATTCAAAATCTTCTGTTGCATCTTTCTCTATGATTTCATTAACTCAAACCAATAAGATAGATACATATATTTATGCAAATTAATTATCACATTAATTAAGTCTTACCGGTTGCTAATAATAGGGCCTCATCACCACCAGGATGATCATCAAGAAATGGGGTTACATCATATACCTAAGTTACATTACAACACAACAATGTCAAATTATAAACCATATGATAAGTGGAGTTCATCTTCGACGAAAATATCTTTTAATTTTAAAGTAGTCACTATTGTAACATGTTAGGGACTAGGGAAAAACTTAATGTGTGTACTTTTAATATTGACATATTGTTGGTGCTAGTGCTGCTTACATTTAACAGAAAAAAAACTGTGGAAATGACCAAAATGTCCTTACACGTAACCGCAAAATCATATAGAGTTGGTGTAAATGACGAAATCGTTACACATTTGAAATGTTAGGACACGATATGTTACGTTTTTGGTTTGGTGCTCAAGTAGTTGGTATGAAACCAGGGGTGAAGCTTCTTTAGGGCCGCGACCCCACCGTTTTTTTGGCGCAGTGGTGGAATTTTGCGATTTTCATAGGTAAATTGAGTCCGAGTTGAGTTTGGCCCCACCGATTTGATCTTCCAACCACTACCAATCGAAAAAAAAATTAATCCGGCCCCCACTGATTCAAGAACCAAGCTTCGCCACTGTATGAAACCTTAGGACGAAAAACGAACTTTAATTTTTTTTTTCTTCGACACGGTTTAGCCCATGATAAAACCTTATACAAACTAAATTGACCCAAAAAAAATTATTAGAGACCCAGACTAGCCCAAAGTTAACTATTTTGGTCCATAATGAAAGCTATGACTGAACTAAGAATCCTTGTTTAAATAAATTAATACCATAGCAGTATAGCCTACAAATTCATAACAAATAAACCAGAAACACCCATGAAATTTTGTAGCTTCAACAACTAAACAATATTACAAGGAAGTCATTTAATTGTAAAATCAAGTTACAAGGAAGTGAACAAAAGATTTGAGGGTTCCATACATTATTGGCATTACAAACCCAACGGGGTATTGGCCAAAATTAACCAAGAAAACGGTACCATTGCACATGACAATTTAGTCATAATTAAAGGGGAAAAAGAATATCTAACCTTCCCTGAAATAATAATCCAGCAATCAGTTTTCCGGTTGTGGTTTGAAACCTCTTCAAAAGACAGATTCTTGGCATCCGACGTCATTTCTTGTCTCTTGATCCTCAACGCCCACATAAACAAACACGAAAAATAGATTCGCTAAGTAATGTAATCTTAAAGCAAACAAACCTATAAAGAATAAGCAAATCTAAATTAAATGTTACAAAGTGCTACCAAGTGTACCAACTACCCAAATAGGCTTTACTTGGTCATATGCATTCATTTGTTAAAAAATAAAAAGGTTAAAATAGACAAGTGAAGTGTCATCAACCTCGTCTTATAAGTATGATTCATGCATTTCACATGTGTATGTTCACGTTTTTTTCAACAAAAAGAACAAACTCCACTCTCATGTGTGTCCATGCCTTGTGGGCTTTCATCTATGAATGGGCCTTTTTGTTCTAACTTATATGTCTAGATATAATAATAAGCTGATATAGAGCAATCATATGATTTGGTTATCCTAATTTATATAATAACATTAAAAATCATTACATTTTTACTCTTTTTTTCAATTAAATAATACTTTTTTATACCTTTATAATTATCTTTTCTCTCTTCTCCGCTAAGAATCATTTTCAAAATGTCAAAAAAAAAAAAAAAAAAAAAGTAAATAAGGAGGAACAATGTCTTCTCAAATATACAGATGAACAATAACGTTTTCTCTCTCCTTCACCCACAACTTCTTAAATTATATGGAACTCGCTCACAAATGTATACAGAATTTGTTGTGAATGCTCTTAATATTGTTATACGGTTATCATCGAGGTTAGAAAACCTTTTGTAGCATATATAGACTTTTTGTATCAACATTTTTGTGTCTCTAAGACCCCCTGTAGTGGGGCGTTTTTTTTTCAAAATTTTAGTAAAATAGCGCCCCCAACATCGGAACAGGGGGGTGCCATTTTTAAAAAAGTGGGTAGGGCTCTATATATATAACGCCGATGACAAAATGCTAGACCCAATCAAATGTTGACACGTGGCGCGGGCTTCAAATCAAACGGTCAAAATTTTGACCGTTGGGGCACAATTATTTTTGAACGGTAATTTTTTTTGAAGTGTTATATATATACACACATTTTTTATAAAAACACAAACACAACTTTACACAACCAAAACTAAAAACCACAGCACAACACAATCTAAATACAAAACATGTATCCATATGGTTTACCGTTCGGGGTCCCGGATCAACCGGGTGCGAGGCCAAACACTAATACTCCGCTGCCACCCAATTGGGGCGAGTTTGACGCGAAAACAATGCAATACGCGCAACTTCTTGGCATGCCCGGTCAATTTTATCCGGGCCCAAACATGCCCGCTCAATTTTTTCCTCCACCAAACTATATCCAACCTTCTCAAGAGGAGCCCGATTCCGTACTAGAAACTCAAGACGAACCCGAGGGTTCTCAACGGCGGCGCGGGCGCGGGAGACGCTCGCATAAAAAGAAAGATGTTACCGCTCCTCGTCAAAAAAAGCAACAGGAACGTTGGGAAAGAGATGAGGAGTACAATTTAGCGCGAGCCTGGCTCGACATATCCGAGGACCCCGAAGTTGGTTAGTATTTTTTTTTTGTGTTTATATATATATATATATATATATATATATATATATATATTAAAATGTTGGTTTAGTATTTTTTTTTGTGTTTACATATATATATACTTTTTAATCGTATGATATTTTTTTTGCAGCAAACTATCAACATAGCCCGGTGTTTTGGCAACGTATTCGAGAGCTATTTTTTGCGGCCATGGGTAGGGGGAGTATCAAGAGAACGACTCGAGTTCTGGAAAGTGGTCGGACATTAATAATAAATGTCACTTGTTTTCGGAGGTCTACCAATGTTGCAAGGACAACAGGGGCAATGGGGAAGGTGATGACGGTTTGTTGGCCAGGGCCTTGGACGAGATGAGAGATACCCGCGAGCCGTTCCCGTATTTGAGGATATGGGAGATGTTGAGACATAGTCCTAAGTGGGCTAATATACCCCCTATGGGGTCGGGTAGTGGGCGCAAGATTAGGAGAGGAAGAGGATCAGGAGGAGGAGGACCATCAAAACGAATCAAAACCACCTCCACGTCGCGAGATCCGGATACACCGACATCCGATGCTCGCTTTGTGAGTTTAGATGATCCTGTTGATTTGGAGGAGGAGGAGGAGGATATTCCAAGACCACCCGGTAGACGATCAAAAAAGGGTGGCAAGACGGAGTCGTCTTCGACAGGAGGTGGTGCATCGAGGGAGGAGTTTGATGAAATGAATCGATGACTACAGGATCTTCGCGACCTCGGCCAAAGACGTTTGCAAACTATGGACCAGAGAGTGGCCGAGAATAAAAGGTTCGTCGACATTCAAGAGGCGAGACAAAGGGAAAAGGACATTGAGTTTTTGTCCAAACCGATCAACCACCTCGAGGGAGAAGCCCTACTCCTCGCGATACATCATAGGCAACAAATCCTTGCAAAATATAACCTCCAGTAATTTATTTAAGTTGTTTGTTTTTTTTTAATTTGGTATTGTAATTTATTTAAGTTGTTTGTTTTTTTTAATTTAATTAATATTAGTTGTGTGTTTTTATTATTATTTGTAATTTTTTTATATTTATTTGTCTTTTATTTTAATTATTTTGAATTAAAAGATTAAAAAAAATAATAAAAAAATCAACCAATCACAATCAAGGGCTTTATAAATAAAGCCACACCACTACACCCTTTTTTCAGTTTCTATCTCCACGCTGACTCAGCAGCCACGTGGACCAATCAGGAAGGGGGCTTTATAAATAAAGCCCCCCACTACGCATGGTCTAAGGGTGTGTGTAGTGGTGAGGGGTTATGTGGGGGTTATGGTATTAAAATATTAAAAAGTAATAAAAGGGGGTTATGTGATGGTTATGGAAAAAGAGGGTGTAGTGGGAAGGGGGGTTATGAGGGGGTTATAAATGATTGGGTAATCATTGCTTTTTATTGTTTTTTATTTAAATAAGAATATTAAATACTTAATAATATTTCATTAAATATAAAAAAATTACAAATACTAAAACAAAAAATTACTAATACTAAAACAAAAAAATACAAATACTAAAAAAGAATTACAAACCCTAAATAAAAGATAAAAATACTCAAAGGTTATATTTTTCCTCGATTTTTTTCTTTTGTTTCAAACACATTTCCAACGCTTTGCCCTCTAGGTGGTCGTGATTTGCCGTGTAAAAAGCAAAGTCGCGTTCAAACTGTCGATCCCTCATGATGTTGACCACCTCTCGGTTTTCTTGGATACGCTGAGCCCCGATGTCGCGTAAGTCTTGGAGCCGCTGGTTCATTTCAGCAAATGTCGGGATTAACTGGTTCACCCCCGACGAAGACTCCGTCCGTGCGGCTCGAGTAGCCCGTCGACCGGTGGGACGAGGTAGCTCCTCCGCCCCCTCCTCCCCTGCAAAATAGGGATTTTCTTCTGGTGAGTTGAGGTCGACATAACGCGCGTCAGACGTAGGCGTTTCGGGATCAACCGAGTCAGAGGTCCTCGACTTTTTTGAAGGCCTCGTATTTTTGGCCCTAGATGAAGAAGTTCCAACCGTTGGGCGGACGTTGTGCCATTTGGTGCAGTCTTTCAGCACGTGATGTGTTGTGAAACACACCTTGTTAATATGTTAATCATGTATACTTTTGAGTCATTTATTGTGTACTTTTAGTCAGTCTTAGTTATTTATTAGTGTACATGTATTTTGCAGGTGTTTGTAGGTTATAAAAGAAAACGAGCTAAAACGATTAAATTAGATATAAAATAAAAACTAACAAAAGTTACATAATATACATTATGATGTATATCCGTAAATATTAATATTTCAGTATGTTAATGAAATATGATGTGCTTTTGTCATGGAAATTAAATGAAAACTCAAAATCATATGGTTAACATTTGTTGCAGGTTCTTTTCTTTGGAGAATAAAGAATTCAATTATTATGCTGTGCAAAAGGAAAATAAAACGTTGGATTATTATTGGAGGGGGCAATTAATCTTTTGATGAATTATATGTGTAAAGAAATATATAGTGGGCCGATGGCAATAATATTATTGGACTTCATATGGGCTTGTCAAGGAGGGAAATTGGCGTGTGCAAGGGATATGGCGCAAAGGGATTTTTAAGTAGAGGATCATTATTATTATATTATCAACGACGGCTGCAGGACTTCGACGGAGGGATTTCGACGGCACAGCCTCTTGGTTGCTGTTTGAGGATCGCAGAAAGAAAGAAAGAAAAGATGAAGCCACGGTGAACAAGATGCATAGTTAAATCCTTTGTAATCACCTCCGGGTGTACGGTTCGTTTGTGAAACTCTAACTTTTGTTTGGTTTGGTTTATGGATTGTCTTTTAATTGTTTGAAAGATATTTGTGGTTTGAGTTATTTAAACAAGTCACGTTTGTGTAATTGCTTATCTTTTAGTCATTCGCATTCGGTTTTCTTGCATCGTGAGCAGTTTGATTAACGGGAGGGTAGTTGTTATTCGTGGGTTGGTAATTAAATTGTACGAGTTATTATTAAAAACTTGTGTTTGATTATCACTTAACGTAAACCGTTCAACAAAACTATGTCTATGTGGTATCCAATCATCTAACCAAGGGTAGGGTGAATCATTGAACCGGAAACCTGGAGGGGGTTACTTCTTAAATATTCTTGTTTCCAACTTATAAAATTCGTTTTCTTAAAACTCAAAACAACCTACAACTTAGTTAGATTTAATTTTTTTTAGTTTAAATAATCAAACAAAAAGTGCAATACTAACCACATGCTCCTCGTGGATTCGATACCTGACTTATCCTATCTACCTAGGTTATTTAGGTTTTTGCATGACCCTAACGACAGGTCATCAGCACGCGCCAACATTTCACGTACGGGAAATTCCCGTATTCCTGATTGTATTCTTCCAAAGCCGCCACAAAAATATCCTCGTCGCTTTGCCCACTTTTTCACCGGTACCGGATGCGCTGATAAATGCCTTGAAAGTTTGTGCATTTTTGGTTGATATCGGTCCACTTGCCCGATATCGAATCGTTCTCCCGGTAGCCCTCTCCTTTACCAGACAGATCAAAAAATATTGACCGGACTCTTTTCCAAAAATCGCCTTTGGATTGGTAGTTGGCTGAAAAAACAAACCAATAATATATATAAGTACCCGTTTAAAAAACTATATGTAATAAAATATAACATAACCAAAAAATATATATCTTACCGACTATAGGATCCTCCGACACGTCAACCCACGCTCGGGTTAACGAGTACAACTCGTGGTCGGTCCATGGTATAACGTTTTTTTTGGCACGACCGACCGTCTCTTTTCTTTTGTGAGCCCGGCTTCCTCGACCGGTTGCCTTGCCTCGCACGGGCTCTTCCTCTGCGACCGGGTCTTGTGTCTCTGGAACCGACTCTTGCCAAGCATTTGAAGAGCCGAACATTTGGGATGTCCCATACACTTGTGTTTGGCTAAACCCACCTCCCATGGGCATCCCAAAACTCCCTCCCATGTTAATGTTATACATGTTCGGGTCCCAAGTATAGGGTTGGTTTAACAGGTTCGTGAAACTTTGCGGGTTTGAACCTGAACCCGGAGCTATAGGTCGGGTGTTGTCGCCACTGGTTTGGGAACCAAATCCGAAACCTCTACCGAAAGGATTCATCTCTAAAGTGTGTGTGTTGGCTTGATCTAACTTTGAGTGTTTAGATTGTAAAGTGTGTGTGTTTTAGATTGTATATGTGTGTGTGTTTATGTAGATTGTGTATGTATATATAGATAAAAAAAATAAAGCAGAATTTTTTTTTTTTTTATAAAAGCTTCGGACCGTTCAACGATCAAATCACCACAACCAATGCACACAACGCCCGCTATAGCCAAAACCCTGCAGAAAGATAACGCCGGATAGCGCCCCTGGGGGCGGTGTTTGGGGGCGCTATCACCGTTCAAAACGCCCAATAACTTTACCACTACACACACCCTAATTGAGCATAACTCATAACCGTTCAACAATAATAGTTGGTGAGATCAAAAGGTTTATCTTTTCTTTAGATTAAAAACAGGGGCCGTAGGGCAACGGTAAGTTGGTTAAAATGTAATTGTGGCGTAAATTATAAGAGAATGATCAACCACATTTTATTTATTTTTTATACAAGATATATATACAATGATAGAAAAGACATATCTAACTTATAATTAAAAGTAATAAAACACTTTGACTATGACTTTGACCTTGACCATGACCAAGACTTTGACTATGACTTTGACATGGAAATACATATACAAAATATACAATTATAACAATGGAGAATTTGGTGCATCTCTAATAACTTTGGTACATATCGGTCTCTAGCTTCTTGCTAGCCGATCTTCATTATTTAAAGGAAGCTTTGTGATTTTTTTAAACATGTTATATGTACCCACTTTTGTCACTTTTCTCATGTTTTCACATTTCAAGTTTTGATTCTTCATTTCTTGTTCTTTAGTGTTAAGAGGTGAATCAATCTCATGATTCATTTTCAACACATGTAAATATTACAAATTAACTAAATAAGTACACACGTAAGGAAAACAATTCAAATTATGCGGTTTCAGATCAACGATACTAGGTTTTACACCTTATAGCACACAACATGAACATAAAGACTTTTTCCATCCATGTCAAGAATTTAGTAGCAAATGGCATAAATTGAAAGCACTCAGATTGTCTCTTCTTTCTTGGCAAAGTGATAGAGAGCATATGCTAAAACCAAGATCAATATGGGTAAAACATATGTTAAAATGTTGGTAGATGAACTTCCAGGAGCTTGGTTCGAAGCAGAAGATGTGGTTGAAGGCGATTTATACGCCTTTTTCTGAAGCATAGTATTGTCATCAAGCTCACCAACATAGAAATCTTTCAACATTTCTATTGCATTTTTACTGTGGCCCACATCTTCAAAATCTTCGGTTGCATCTTTCGCTACATCATCATAATTAAAATGTCATAATTTAAATCAATCTGGTACATGCATGCAAATTGACACGATGATTAAAGTCTTACCGGTTGCTAATACTAGGACCTCATCACCGCCCGGATGATCATCAAGAAATGGGGTTACATCATATACCTGAGTTACATTACAACACCCAAGTCAGATCGTCAACCATATAGTACGTGTAGTTCATATTCGAAGAAAAATATCTTTTAAAGTAGTTACTAGGTCGGATTATGTAGACTTTCGGTGTCATTGATCCATGCTCCATAGTAGAGTGCATATACTTGCATAAACAAAAAGAAAAACTATAATGACTACTTTATCCCTATAACAAGTTCCGGTTGGAAAATAGTCGCTTCTAAGGGCATTAAGGGGTGTTTGGGATTGCTTTGCGTATCAGATAAACACTTTTGTTAAGACTATTTTTAGGACTCTTAAATATTTCTGCAGTGGAGATTTTTAGAGTGGCTATATGCCTATGTATGTTTTTATTTGATTCTTATGTCTTGCGGGTCTTATTGAAAGCAGACTTTCTATCCCCTGGAAATCTGGAATAGAGCCATAGAGGTAATGCTAGCCCACATCCCACCCTCCCCAGACCCCGGGAATAGCTTGGGTATGGTTGTTGTTGCGGTTGTTACAAAGTATCAAGAAGCAATAAAGAAATAACCGTCTTCAAGAAATGTGCCAAACACCCCATAAAATGCATAAAAAGGTATAATGCAGTCGTACTCTAAACTTAGGTGGTACTACCACCACCCTTATGATGTAAATGCGCCCTTCTATGCAATATAGCAGAAATGAAGGCGAAACAGAAAATGTTTATGATATCTGTACATTCAAATTAGTTATCATATACTTTTGAACCATCATGAGAACTATTACTGGGAAAACGGCGGGTCAGCCGGGTTGTGTAATGATGTAGCCTAAAAAACAGGTCTAGCAGGTCATAATGTAACCTTCAAATTCATAACTTAAAAAAAAAAAAAAAAAAAAAAAAAAAAAAAAAACCATGAAATTTTGTAGCTTCAACACTAACATGATCGCGTGACTACAGAAGAAGTGAAGAAAAGACTTAAGGGTTCTTAACTTCTTTAGGTCATTAGCATAACATGAACTTAAGATGCATCACCCAATTCCACATACCATTTATGATATTTAACAAATCACAATGTTATATGGTTTTGGAAAAGTTACGGGTTGTTGCAAGAATGAAACAATTGTCAACCTTGAATGTTTGCTTATGACAGTACAAGATCATCAAATTATACAAACTTCATTTCGTTAATAGATAACAAAGTCATCGCTGCACAAGCTGATTCTGGCTCAGCTCGGTTTGGTTCGGTTCATGAAAAGCACTAATGAAGGGGAGGTAGAGGACCATGACAAACTGACAGAAATCAAGAAAATCTAGAGACACTTGACCGGTTCTAAGTTGTAACTTCAAACAACCATATTTAACAAAAAAAATCTTAAAAAAATAACAAGTTCTAAACAAGTGATCAACAACTTATTCTCATAAGCCAAAGTATATTTATTTCTTTATTTAGGCGTTATTGCTAAGGTATAATTCTGCTATATAATCAAACTAATCCTAGGAGGGTTTAGCAAAAGAAATTGATCAAAATTGCAATATTAAACATAAATTTGATTAATGGATCACCTGTTTAATTTGAACACATAACCGTGAAAAATTACATCAAGATAGCGGGCAGGCGGGCAACAAGCTGCGCCGCCACCCCTTTCTGAATGGCAAACCCTAACCTACTAAAAACGAATCCATGCCCTCGCGGCGCCGAGACACTGCTATGAATAACCCGTTGGACTCTGGTCAGGAAACGGATGGCTTCCGGTGCCAAGGAGACAAAGGTATCAAATGCCAGGGGTATGAAAACGTGTTGGTTCTCCTCACAAGCTTTAGCATGTTTCTCAACTTTCTTCTCCTCTGCTTTTCGCACCGCTTGCCCTACTACAAAACCACTATCCCTCAAACCAACCGGGGGAGATACACCTGTTAGGTCGACACAAGCGTGTTTCCCCCTGGCCCACCCAAAGACAAGCAGGTCTGCTAGACGTAGGGTGGATCTCCCTTCTGCGGGGTCCGAGAGGAAATTCACAGGAGCCTCCTTTTTTGCTGAGATCCCAGCCCTTCTTAAAATGTCCCAAAGGACGTCCCGAACCCAGTCATGCCTATATTTGAAACCAGGCAACTCCTTACAGTGAACCGCGTGTTCCCCGTATTTGTCCAAGCATGCCTTACGGCAAATCGGACAGACTTCATCTTCATGGTACATGGGGATCACCAAACTATATTTGAGAATTGCCCTATATTCAACCATAGACATGGTTTGGCCCAAACCTTCGATCGGGATAACATTTAGGAAATCTTGGGCATGGGGGCTTTGCAAGCATTCAATAACTGCCTTTTGGCGGGGAGACAGATCAAAAGCTTCACCCAGGCTCTGTGCGATTTTGCCAAAAAGGCCATTCGCCAAAGTTTTTTGAGGCTTTGGGGGGGCGGTGTCCTTTTTAGAAAAACCGCCAATATCAAAACCTGGGAGATAGTCATTTATCCTTTCGAGGGCCTGCACGTAGTCTGAGTCCACGTCGACAACCCCGCTATTCCTTAAGATGTGGTCTTGGAGATTCCAAGACTGAGCTCGGGATGCCACAAAAGCATATACCCCAACATCCTTGGCTGAGATCAGCCCTAATCCACCCAAACGCATCGGCAAAGTAGCCAGTCGCCACTGTAGGTCACCAAAGAATGGACCCCCACATACCACTATGTCTTCAATGGCTTCCCGCAGACCCTTGTCAAAACATGATGATGCTTCCTCCATCATGGCGGTTTGGCAAGTCTGAAAACCAAAAAGCAACTTAGCGACTCCCATACAAGATCTGAGCAAGAGGAGTTCACTCTGGGGATCCCGAAGGCAGGGCAAAAGTTTCATAAGATCAACCGCACGCGAGGCTCTCCGCCCTGCCAATTCCCGTATAAAGTAAGAGTCCCGACTAACAGCCCCTCCAAGGAGCTTCACCCCTTTTTCAGGCCTACCAATCCCACTGGGGAAAAGCCCATCACTAAGTTTCACCCCATTACAAGACAGTCAAAAAACCTCAGTTTTCTTAATATTCAAATGAAGCCCCAGGGATGGCCCCTCTTTCTGGATGATGTCTAAGGCATTCGCCACATCGGTGGTCTCCCCAATAATCGTCCCATCATCAACGTACCACGCATGAAATGGGAGGTTACAATTTTCTTGCACCCAGAGAACCATAGGGTGTAGTGCCAAGGCGAAAAGGAGGGGAGCTAAAGGGTCCCCCTGCTGAACCCCCTGTAGTGGCCCCTATACAATCATTACCAACATACAGCCTAGCTGGCTGGGCATATAAGAACTGGACCCACAAATAGATAGACGGGCAATGCTGTAGAACCTCTCGAAGAAGGGCAGTGCGGTCGATCATGTTGAACGCGTTTAAAAAATCCACAGTGAGCATAGCCAAAGAACCGTCTTCATGGAAGGAGTTAAGAAACCTGTTTGCACTGTGGAGCACCGCCTCTGCCCCATTAGGTGTCCCCACCCCAAATTGGAAGTCTCCCAGATACTCAGCCATTTCCATACCAACCTTCCTCATAGCCACTTTAGATACCAGTCTGCGCCAAATGGCCCCTACTGCAATGGGTCGGATCCCGTTATCAGGTTTCAGAAGAGGTGTAAGGGGTGCCGAAGCAATAAATTCAGCAAGTACCCTGGGACACAAACCCCCTAGCCATAAGTTGACGACTTGAGTAATAGCTGAGAGCAACCCCGTGGAAGCCACGGACCCCTCTCCGCTAAGGGCGTCCAACAGATGCTGAGCCCTCAACCCATCCCTCCCGCAGGAAGTCCCTTTAGGGAAAGATCGGAGGCATCGAAGCACACAGTCCTCATCCACAACAAGCGCGGGCATGATGTCGGAGTTAGAGGGCAAGGACGGAGGAGGCAGCACCGGATGTTTATCAATGAGGGCTTTCATGGTAGAATCCCCAAAAGGAGCAACCCCACTAGAATCCCCAAAAGGAGCAACCCCCAAAAGGAGCAATCCCCAAAAGGGCTTTCATAACATAAATTAATCAAAATCGTATGCAGATACCAACTAAATAATCAAATAATAATAATAATAATAATAATAATAATAATAATAATAATAATAATAATAATAATAATAGTTAAAAGAAGAAGATATAATAACCTTCCCAGAAATAATAAGCCAGCAATCAGTTTTGAGGTTGTGCTTGGAAACTTCTTCAAAAGACAGGATCTTGGGGTCTGACGTCATTTCTTGATCTTTATTAACACCCACCACACAAACACCAAAACTCAGTTAGTTAGGTCTTTTTTGGTATTTCTCTATATATATAACATACACAATTGCACTTCAACGTTATAAACGAGGTACATACCATCTAGATCTTTGAACCGGAGTAGGTGCTCTGTACTCGACCCGCTCAACCGGATATTTCCTTTCGTATTATTAAACTTGTTTTATTTCTTAAAAAAACTAACTAGTTTGAAAACAACCCGTCAACAATGTTACATAGTAAATTTTAATTAGGTGGTCATAATTACAATATAAACAATTGTATGATAATGAATAATATAAATATGGACTATGATGCGGTTAGTAATATAACCGTTTCTTATAAATAATATTATATTGAAAACAATATGTATAAATGTCCGTGATGATGATAACACGTCCGTGAAGTAAAATCTTCCTGCAAAGACGGCCTCAGACAAGTTCTATGACATGGGAGGCGGGCCCGTAAATTATTTTTTGGAGGCGCAGTCGAGAGGTTTAACCAATCTTTTAAGATATGCGATCTACATTTATGCCTACAAATTGCACTATTTTCTTTTTTCATTTAAGGGGGTGCCCACCCCCTTAGCTTACAGGTAGATCCAGCCACGCGTAGACAAGCACATTATGGATAGTTTTTATAATTATACATTTATCAAATATTGAAAGCAAAAGTTAATTTGTAAAAAATACTACTATTAAATAATCTAAATGAAACCTTTGAAATAGTTACAAGTTACAACAATGAATGGAATACATGGACATCTCTTTCACACGTCTATTCATGTTTTTTTCTAAAGAAAATGAAAGAAAATAATAAAAAATAACCAATATTGTTCTATTCTCTTTGTTTTGATGCGAGTCCATTTCGATACGGGTGTGGGAATCTTCGTGGGCTTTTCATCTCTTATTGGGCCTTTATGTTTAATTGTGAAAGTGATATATCCATTGGGCTAACCATTCCATTAAGTAGATCACGAACAAAGCATATGTCAATTGAGCTTTATAAATTAAAAGGCACCTTCAATTACTTACAAGATGAATAGATAATCATAATTCATACATGATACATGGGATAATCTAGACATATAATAAACCAAAGCCATTTTAATGACATGTCACTCAAATATGCATTCTCTTTTTTGAGTGTGCCATGTGTCATCCCATGTGGTATTGAGATATTTTAAGAAAAAAATAATTTAAAAACAAAATTGGATTTTCCACCCTCATGTTTCCTCCCATAATTTTTAAAGGTTAATATCTATAATATACGAGATTTTTTAAAGAAAAAAATTACACCAAATTAACGAGCGTTTTATTATCTTTCCAACGAGTACCATAGTGCTATATAAAAAACGGAGAAATTTTTTTGTGGGGTTTTGTTCATACAGAAAAAACATAAAGTGTTCAGGTAAATCATTAATCATGTATAGGCAAGTCACTAATTATGTTCAAATCAGTAAATATGATTTTTTTTTTTCAACCAGAGCCGAATAGATTAATAGAGTTATACGTTGTTTTAAGTTATATATCAATATTAGTATGTTAGAGTTGTACATTTGTTTAGTCTTTAGGATATATGTTAATATTAGAGTTACATTAAAGTTCTACATTCTTCTAGGTTAGGTGTTAGCATTGGAGTTGTACATTGTTAATTTGTTTTAGGTTAGATATTAATATTAGAGTTATACATCAGTCTATTTCATATGTAAAATTGATGTATCATATTAAATTTCTCAATCCGGGATGCTCCCGGGGTATAATCTAGTGGAAAAACATAAAAATAACGTTGTTGGCCGTTTTTATACCAGAAAGATGGCTTTTATTTTCTTTTTTTCTTTAACCGAAATTGACTAAATAACCTTCCCTAACGTGTCACCGTCATTTGTTCTTCAGGAGAAGGATGGTCTATTTGTCAGGGTGATCCTAGATGTTCGGCATTGTTGTTCAAAAAAAATAATAATAATAATAATAATAACAGTTGGTCAGTGATTTTCCAAAGCATTTAGATACCAACTGCCCAAAAATGAAAAAGAAACTAGAGAATATGTTGGCTTTATTTAGAGGTCATCTATATGTTTGAAGTGTCTTTACAAAGCTTCCATAAAAACAAATTGTTTGGTTTACTCTTCACTTAAGATTTTATTCCAATCTTCATCACTGGGGCAGATAGCGTCTTTGCATGTTTCTCGTTGATTCCTTGGTCACCTCTAATGCTAAACCTTTCTATTTAAACCATCTTTCTTTACCATTCTTTTACAACATATCTTAATTTCTTCCAATCACAAATCACACACAATGTCTGGCCCACAAGCTCCTCCCTCGCGTCCATGGTTCCGCTTAGCTACCATGCGCGCACCACCTCCAGCTCCAGCACCAGCACCAGCACCAACTCCTGCACCAGCACCAGCACCAGCACCTGCACCTGCACCTGCACCTACACCTGCTGCGCAACCAAGTCAAGGCCCCCCACCACCAAGGCCTCCCATCATTCGACCCACATTTACCCCAATAGCCCCTCCTCCCCAACCCACCCCTACCCCACCACCACCACCTCAACAACCAACCCCTACCCTTGCCCCACAGCCACCTCAACAACCCAAACCAACCCCATCTCCTCCACGGCCTACCCTGCCGGCGGTTCGAGCTATTAATGTGGTGGAGCCACCAGCACCACCCCCAACGGTCTCAGTTACACCATCTCCACCGCGTAACCCACCATCAATCTCAACTTCCATTCCACAACAACCAGCACCTTCTACAGCAATCTTAGGGCGTTCCCCTCCACGATCATTGACAACCACCCGTGCGAGAACCCCACCATCCTCCCCGCCTAAAATTCTCAAACCACTTGAACGAACTCCACCGTCGTCACCACCTCGCGCTCCCTCTCCATTAGTGCTCCCTTCTCTTAAACAAAAACCCAACGATGAAACCACACCAGAATACACTCAAAAAACCATGCTTGTTCAAGAAAAGCCCAAAACCTCAGCCACTGCCAGGCACATTGGCTCTCAAAACTCTACCCGAAAACCCGAAACCCTCAAGAAACAATGGGACTCAGAATCAGATGCAGGGAAAAGTGTTATAACCATTGCAGGTGAAAACAAAGGAGCCATTATGAACATAACTCCTATTGCCGACAAAAAACATGATTTCGGCTTCGGCAAACCAAACACATTAAACAATAACGAAACCGAATCCGAAGCAAAGAACAAGAATCAAAACTCAACCCCATCTCTGAAAACATCTTTCCTGAACAGCAATGTTCAAGGTGTTAACAATTCCATACTCTTCAATAGCTCAATCAATCATCATGATCCTGGAATCCATCTTACTCTCTCAACAAAGCCTGATCATGATCGTGATGCTGGGGATCATTCCAAGCGAGCATTAATCTGAAGATGGTGAGAGATAATTAAAGGGTGATCAGATTATCAACTTCTTGTGTTATATTATATATAGTCATCTAATGTAAGGTGCCATATATTATTATATATTGTGAGTGAGTGAGTGAATAAGTTGAATGAATCTGGTTGCATTTCAGTATGTTTGTTTCATATATATATGCATGATTTGAATTAATAATAAACAGTTGATGCATGTTTAATTTTCTAAATCTTTGTTATCATAATTATATCTACTATACGTACAGCTTCGGAAATTGGTATTATTATTCTAACAAAACATGCAAGTAGTTATTGATTTGTAGAAGATGAAGTGTGTAACCATACCCTTGTCTTTTTGTCCCATCAATTTCTTCTTTACGAAGGGTTGTATTCGAGCCCAGCCAAGACAAGCCAGATTGAGCTCGGCTCGTGAAATGTTCGAGCCAGCTCGAGCCAAATCCTCTAAACTCTGTAATCAAATTTAGATTGGTTTCGTGCACAAAATCATAAATGCTACAAAGCCCCAAGCAAGCAAACCTAATAACTATTCAAACATGAAAGAAATTCACTAAGATAATTATAAAACTATCAAAGATAATAAATTAAACGTAGACACACACGCATCATAAATAACAACCAAATCATTACTATAACATTAACCATACAAATAAAATCCAAAAACCGAAAGTTATAAAATTAACATGCAACCATCATAAAAGACGTAGGTTGTAGCTAAAAATTTAGCTTTTCATAGTCACGGAACAAGAAAATAATATTATCTCAAAATATTGCGAAGTCATGGTACTAATACTTAAAAACACAAAGTAAATAAATATAAAACTAAAACTTGCAATAATCGAACCCTAGCCTTAATACTTGGTCCCCACGCCTTCCTTCCCTTTCTCCAAAAATTCGATCAAAGGCTATAGTCTTCGTGCTCCTTTGCAGCAATGAATCCCACAATTCTCCTCTTTATGGCAACCGTGGGTTTTGTTTTTTTATTACATCAATTCATTTTTCATTGGGCCAAAAGAACACAAAAGCCACAATCAGAAAACATTCACGTGGGCCTTGTCACTCACTCTACTCCCCTCCATTTTTTCATTTTGGGCTTCGTCATTGAGGATGGGCTTCGGTCTCGGATGGCTTTAATGCTGGGCTTGGTCCTCTTTTGTTTTTTCTTTCTTTATTTCTCCACTTCGTTCGTGACTTAGGAATTTTTCTTTTTTATTTTCTTTTCTTTCATGACGTCTTGTTCTCTTTTCCATTCATTTTTTGTTTATTTTTTCTTTTCTTAGATCTTTTTAAAATAAATATATTATTGTTTAATAATTCTTACTCGACATCGGTGCTCACGTCTTGATTATTTTTCCTTTATTCTAAGCTCATTTCTCCACGAACACCTATAAAGTAATAAATACATAAAAAAAAAACTTGAAACGAAAATAAAATAATATACAAAATAAACGGAAAAGAGATATGTGTTTTGCAACACATCATTGCTTCAGTTCCATAGAACAAAATCCCCATCAATAATATCCGTCAAAACTTAGGGCCAATTTTAGTTTTTCTTTTTTTTTCTTTTTTTTTTTTTTTTTACAAAATTAGGCTATTCACAGTGCCTCCAGGCGCCACCATTGTAGTAGCTTAAATTTTTTTTTTTTTTTATTTTTTTTATTTTTTTTTTGCATTTTTATGCTATAGAAACTAAAGTTTGCTTATTTTTTTAATTGCCCCTTTATTTGTTATGGTGTTGTAGATCTAAGCAGTGTAACAGAAAAACATGAAGACTTCAGCACATTTATGTTAAAGATTAAATTGACAAAATAATTTGGTTATATACATTGGCCAACAATTTAAGCTATGGTAACATAACAAATTTGAAACAGAAATTTGAAAGTGCTTGTTGCGCAAACAGAAAGTAAAGGCGCTAATTTACATTATATTATAAATTTTCCCTGCGGCAACCCATGGGTAGAAAGTAGAAACCTACTTCCAAGATAAGGTTTTATGTTTTGATCTAAATTTGTCCGGTTAACACTCCGCAAGGGGCGCATGTGTGGTTCAACGTTTTTACGTTGATTGGTTTAACAGTCCCGCTGCAATGCATGGGTCCTAATATATTCCGTACAGAATTACATGAAACATTTTACTTGTAAAGTAGTAGAATAACATTATAACAATATGTCATAACTGATATCATTTCAATGCAAAATGTCTTTGCATTTGTTTATTAGAGGAGCAACACCATTGTATATATGTTTAGGTCGATCTTTGATAACTTCAAATTTCTTTAATGTTAATGGTGTCATATAGTATTTTCGATCAATGTATTATTTATTTATTTTTCCTCTTTCAGTTGCTACGAGTGTCATTGCTATAACGAAACGACCTGACCTAAAAAAATTCCTTAGGGGCGTGTGGAATCTCCGGCTCAACACGCTGGTTTTGATACCCCTTGTTATCATTTAAACTTTGAAGTAAATCTATAAATTATATTCCAATAAGACTTTGATTTGTAGATATTTATAAATTAGACAAAATATTGTGATAATGTTATATAAGAACTCAGATTTAACAATTGCTTTAATTTTTTTAATGAAAAATATTACTCATACTCAATTCTATCAATAATTTTAAATTATCCCCCTGGCTCACGGCAGGAGCGTGGTCGTTTTTCCTCACGCAAAGCATGGTCATTATCGGTTTGGCTTGTTGAAAACATAAAAGCTAACATCGATCCATACTAAAAACAATGTTTTTCGTTAATAAGTAGTTGACTAGTCACGGTATCGCAACGGTAACGTCACTCCCTATATGACTATATGAAAAATATACAAGTGTGAAAACCAACAAAAAGTTATGGACTTTTGGTGTGTGAAAACCAAAAGGTTTACTAAAAGACAAAACTTTTTATCTTTTTATTTTTTTTTTATTTTTTATTTTTTTGAAAATGTAGAAATCAAAAGGTTGTGGTGAAAGTGTGATAAGAAATTGAGAAGCTAGTGTGGGTGTTCTTAACATTTATTCAGTCTTTACGGGTTATGGGATTGATACACCCCTGATATCATGCTGATGTCATGTTTAGGAGTCATATACCCAGACTGACACAAAAATTAATAATCCTACTTTTTTGATTGATCACATGACCCAATAAAATACCACCATGCTTTATAAATGGTATTTAGGATTCATACACCACTTAATTAAGATTTATACACCCTGGCTCATATCACACACTAATAAGAGGTTGCCACATACCCCAAAATGTGATGTCATACTCCCAGAAAGTGACGTCACAGGGTGTATGAATCCCATAACCGTGTAATGATTATAGCATGATTAATCAGTAATTAGGTAGGGGTGTATGATTCCTAAACTAGGTGGTGTATTTTTTTTTGAACGATCAACTAAAGTATTGTCGGGTACTCTGTACGCGGCCCCCAATGGCCGAAAGGGGCCCCAGACGGCCTCTAGTCCGTACGAACAGAGCCCTTCGGCCCACCCGTCTCCTGTTCCAGGGAAAACCCGGCCCACAAACCCGCCCGAAGGCACGACGGTAATGAACCGGTAAAACCTGGAGGGATCAGGAGTCGAACCCATGACCACAAGGGTCAAGGGTCTCTCCATCACTTCCCAACCACCTACCCCACCACAAGGGTGGGGGTATCCATCACATGCCTCCCGTAGGAATTGAACTTGGCTCCCCCAAAGAAAGAAACAGCCCTTTTACCACTAGGCCACATGATCAGGATCTAGGTGGTGTATTAATCCACAGTCCCATTTCATATTTGTTATGAATATTCAAAGGGTGCTTCTCAGCTTTAAAATTAACAAAAGTAAGGCATTATTAAAGTGGGTTAATTGGTTGGTACTTTTTATTTTGCCGGAGTTAATCATGGAGGTTAAGGGACAAGGTTGGTGCGAGCAACTCCATAAAAGTGAGAGTCACGTGTCTTTAAGATGTACATGCCTTTGATTGTGTTTCACTTTTTGTTTATGTTAAAGACCCACACCTACATTTATTTAAGAAAATTGCTAGGGTGTATTGTTTTTTTATCGTAGAGCTTATGCGTTCAAGTAGTACCCGGAGTAAAATTAATCTATGTTGAGTTAAAAGTTTTACCGTAATAGGTATTTGGGCGGTGAGTTTCTTTTGAAATGGTGGTGGGCAAGCTCACTAACGACGTCTACATTCACAGGCTTGGGTGATATTTTGTTATTGGGTTTACCCAGGTGATCGGCTTTTGTTAGTCGTTCAAAAAAAATGTATTTCAGGACCAATAATATATTAGAAAAAAATATACAAAAACCACATAATGCATTTATACTTTAAATATAACTAGTGGAAATGTCCGCGCGTTGCAGCAGGTGTCCCAACTGATATCTAATTCAACTATAATGTTTGTTACGAATACCACACATTTCGGTATCTAACATTGTATTCTATTCAATGTACTTTGTAATATTTTTCCTTCATTTGAATAAGTGTAAAATGATGCATTACATGAAGCAACACAACAAAGTAGAACCAAACTTTAACATGGGTACCGAACCGATACCGATCCCGATAATACCGATACCGAAAAGTCCAAAAAACAATATCGATACCGAACACATACGGTACGGTACGGTATTGGTTCGGTACCGGTATTTTACCTTAAAATACCGATCCCGTACCGATACCGATCCCGAAACCCCTCGATTCGGTATCGGTCTGGTACGGTATCGGGATCGAGACGAGATCGGTATTCGGCCTTGTATGCTCATCCCTACCGTGAAGCATCAAAATTCCAACATGATATCATGACTAACAGGTTTTATTTTATTTTATTTTTTTGCTACAGAATTGGGAAATATAAATATTCTAGTGTTTTGAAAGGATAATATGTTGTTATGAAATTTTGAACATTAAAGGATATATATATCTTCATATCATCTATTAATATATATAAAAGAATTGAACATTGCTGACGTGGCGTGCAATGGTGCCTTCATCCTCTTCATGAAACTGCCACGTGGCATCATTGAAAGATTTTAATGTTTTTTGAATTATTTCCCTTTTTAATTAAAAAAAAAAGATAAACATAAAACCCTAAATTTATCTCCCTATCTCTCAATTCTCAATTACTAAAATTAAATTGAGTTATTTTAAGAAAAAAGAATTTAAAAACAAATTTAAATTTCTCTCTCTTATGTTCCTCCCATAATTTTTAAACGTTAATATCTTTTATATTCGAGATTTTTTAAATAAAAAAATTACACCAAATTAACGAGTGTTTTATTATCTTTCCAACGAGTACCATAGTGCTATATAAAAAACGGAGAAAAAAACGACTATTTTTTGTGGGGTTATGTTCATACTAGAAAAAAAAAACACAAAGTGTTCAGGTTATTCATTAATCATATAAAGATAAGCATAAAACCCTAAATTTATCTCTCTATTTCTCAATTCTCAATTACTAAAATTAAATTGAGTTATTTTAGGAAAAAACAATTTAAAAACAAATTTAAATTTTTCTCTCTTATGTTCCTCCCATAATTTTTAAACGTTAATATTTTTTATATTCGAGATTTTTTAAATAAAAAAATTACACCAAAATAACGAGCGTTTTATTATCTTTTCAACGAGTACCATATGAATTCTACATCTATATAAGTCAAAGTCAAATTGTAACATATTTTAAATTACGTGAAGATGATTATATGTTGAAGGTTATCTTTTTAATACTGTATTATGTTTAATATGGTTTATGATTTTTATTTTTTTAACTTTTTAATTAAATGTTTTTTTAACTAAGATTGATTATGTTTAAGTTATTTACTTTTTTCGTGATTTGAATTTTCTTTTTTTATCATTTTTTATTAAATCATATTAAATTTTTCAACCCCGGGACCTTCCCGGGGTAATCAGCTAGTATTACAATATACCAAACCACCAACCTGTGTGATTTCCTCATATGTGCTTATCATGTGGGCTATACTCTTCAAATTTGTTACAACCGCATCAACAACCATGGAAATACCTTGCCTGAGGTCCATTGCATTCACACCAGCTGCAACCGATTTGCACCCTTGTGAGAATATTGCACGTGTAAGGACTGTTGCACAAGTAGTACCTGAAACATAAACCATTAAAAGAAATGCGACAAGAGATCGTTATCGTTATAGTTACTAAAAGAGCAATTGAGCATAAATTCATCATGGAGTGAATATTATTACCATCACCAGCAACATCGTTTGTAGCATTGGCAACTTGTTTCACAAGACTTGCACCAACATTCTTCACTTTATCATTAAATTCAATGGCTTTTGCAAAAGTTACTCCGTCTTTTGTTACTTTTGGTGCTCCGTAGCTTTGTTCAATCACCCATTGCGCCCCTAATAAAAGTTATTGCAAAATATGATCTTTATACTTTTTATCATAACACAGTTACTAATTAGCATATTCCCTCTAATCTTTAAGAACATTCAACTTCAAAATTATCTCAGACCTTGAACAATACATCAAAATATATAAATATTAAAACACAGGTGACAAACAAACAGGACACAGATTTAAAGTAACCAACATATGACCCTGTAGTGTCGAAAAGTTGTCCAATGCATGCTTCGTAACCGAACTTACTAAATCGACAGCGATCTCACAAATTAAATTACTCGGGTGTGCGTTTATACTTATCTGAATGCTCCGCTTCTATTAGTGACCCTCTTTGACCCGAACAGGTTGTCGACTAATTTTGATCAAGTGTCATACAGATATGACTCAGATTAACTGACTTTGACTCATCCATTATCGTATAGTATAGATGTATCATTTTATTTCTTAACTTTCACCCATTTGAGACAAAACATAACTCATTTACTGCTAATTCAGATAAAAAGTAGAAATGATAGATATAAAAAACAAAATAAATGATGCACCTGTTCGATTTTTAATAGTAAGGATCGCTAAGAACCGATAGGTAAACCTGCTATAGGTAAACCACCGAGTTGTATAGAGTCCTCTAGCCTGAGGAACCCGACACAAGTAAATATATTGAAATTACCACCATTGATCAAGGTATAATTTTACTTAAAATGCAGTAAAACATACCTTAGAATGCAGCAAAACATTCAACACCAAGAGATAATTTTTCCCCATCCATGCGAGAAACGTCAACATTAATAAATGAAAACAAAAACCATATATAACTCTCATTCCCATTCCCCCATTCCTAAAACCACAAATCGAACAAGCCTATGTTTTTTTTTTATTTTGTTAATAAAATGCAATCTACTTCAAGCAAAATTAAAAAGTGAATACAGAAGAAATAACACTTGTTTAATTTTGTTGAATATTGTTATGCACTAAACATGAATTAAGAAGTATAGCATATATGAATGTAACCAATAAATAGTCAAATCACCACTCCTGTGTCGTCCTAACCTAACCCAAATCGGTGACTATCAGAATATCAGATCGAAAACTTACAGTGGGTGCAATGAGAGATGTTAAAGAAGGCCCAATGATGAGGAACACTTACAAGCCCCTGAACTAAGTCTGAATATCAATCAATAATACACGTTAGTAAAATTAATATAATTCACAAAAACATGAAACCAATCATCAACACCAAAATAGGATGAAAAGAGGTTGGCATCGAAACTATATATATGAAATAAAGAATGTAGAAACAAAACCATTGAAAGGGGGAAGAAGAGGAAATGTAATTAGATTTAGGTGTGGAAGAAAATGAAAAGTCTGAAACGGATGTGTACAATTAGTCAATTACAAAAATTGAATGCGGGCAGGGATGGAAGGGTAAGGAGGGATAGGGCAGGGCAAGAATGGGATGAAATTTTAGGTTTGAACTAAAGGCTTTAGATAGAATGACACTACTAACCTTCTAAGTGTCTTAATTTGCCATTAAGTGACTAATTTACCCCTACAAAATATGTTTTATTAACTTGTATATGTAGCAATAAAACTTGTACCCATAATAAAATGACAATCTTGTATATCACTCCTCCTTTATAATGTATTATAGATTATAGATAATACGAATGTAAGGTTAGTTAAGCAAAAAATACATACATGTATCACATTCTAATTTCATATTTTTCACTCGGAAAACCTCCTTACCCAGGAAAAAGGCTTAAATATTAATAAACTATATAAAATTTGACTAACATTTTAAAGAATGGGGTGTAAGTGAGAGCATTTTTTAACAAAGAATGGATGATTATGTCATTAATTATTGTTACATAGTAAAAAGGAGTTGTGTAATTGAATCATACCCGGAAATTATTTCTTAAGGCACGATTGAGAGGTTTAAACGAACTTTTGAAGGGTACTGAAGGGGTACGAAGCATCATGCCACGGAATAGAAGGACGAAGGCATTAAAAGATCCTTACCACAACTGCACTTAAGTCCAATAAGTTATAAATAAACTTAAGGACTTAGGGGGACATGAAGAGGTATAACAGATTATACTGCAGCTTGAGCACATGTAAGCACACCCTGCCACGACCTGGGTAAGCCAGCCGCGGACAAACAGCTGGAACCTCAACATGTCACCCTAGATATTGGATAGTACAACACGCCTTCGGAAGTCAGACACTTCCGAAGGATAGTACGAAAGGGGTTCAAGTGGGAGATTGTTGGATATATAGTATGTCCGATGTAATTAAAAGTCGAGGTCAATGTAACCCGACCCGGTACGATCCGAAGAGTTACACGTTGGTACACGAATCAGATAAGTTCATGAGTAGATGGATTATTATTTATGAAATAATAATTGTTTTAGACTTGAGGGACTTGATATTAATAAGATTAATATTAATAAGTATTAAGATATTTAACAAGGGGGCTTAATGTAAGTTATTGTTTTATAAAAGGAGGGTTAAGGAGTAAACCCTAGAGACACTTTTATCAAAACAAAAACACCTCTTGCCTCCTCTCACTAATCTGCGGCCGCCACCCAAAGAAAAAAGGCCGTCGCCGCCCTTTCTTTTGGTCCGACCATCAACCACCACAAACCACCACCTTCTTCTTGCAAGTGTTGCTTCCCGGTTGGTTCGTGCACGGTGTGAACTTCCTACTAGCGAGGATTCGCTGTAACCCGCATGTTACAATTCCGGTGTAGTCGTCAAAGGTTGATTACTAAACCCCCTATGGTTGTTTATATTATTTATTTGTTTATACGCGTTTAACTGAGATCCTGATTGGGAATATTTTATTAATCGGATTAATAAAATTAATTAAATATTTATATGTATAAATCGGCCAACATTATATATTGTATATAATCGATTTTCATTAATAAATATTAACCGCTTCCGCTGTGTATACGATACCATGATTCCTAACAGTGGTATCAGAGCCACGGTTACGCACGTATAGATGGTAAAGTTATAATTTTGATCTATGTTTTATTTGTCAAAAATTATTATTATTATTATTTTTTTGACAAAAGATCAAAAGCTTTTTGTTGTTCATGGATTGTGATGTGAATCGAGCCCTAGGTATTTTGACCCTTGTCATGGTTGTGTTTGTGATGTTTTATTTTTTTTATTGATTTGTATTTTTATTACGGATATTGGATCCGGTATAATAGATAGGATTAGAATAGATTTGTTTTATTTATATTTCAAATTTATTTGTAATCCTACAAGTACAAGATGAAGACGAAGATAAAAAGGCGAACATGTTCCATGAAGATAGAGATCTCGGGTCAAGTGGGAGTTATCAAAATAGTTTTGAAACCCTTTTTAGACTAGTTCGTTTCGTTTCTGGCTAAAACGAAACGGGCGACCTATTAGGGGCTCGATTCGTTAATTTTATTATTATGTTTTGTGGTTGTGTTTTATTTATTGTAAATAATTTAGATTACCCAAAATAAATAAAATTTTCATAATCATGACAACGGTTTTATTAAAACAAGTTTTATAAAAACCGAAAAGCATATTTAATAAAAGGAGTTTTATTAATATTAAAACAAGTCCATTCGCGATAATACGACCAATATAGTTTAAATAGGGTATTTAAAACTATACCGTGTCGAGTGTTGAAAGGAGTTTCAATTATCACAAATTATATAAAACTGGATTTTATATACTGATCGTGTAACTCGCATCATGCTACGAGTTATTCAAAATAATTATTGTAAATATTAAAATTAAATCCCAATTTTAAATTGATGTTTTATGCCACCCTTAACGAGTTAACACTTCGTTCTATATCGAACCCAAATGTTAGTGCTGGCCCTGCATCTGGGCGTTGATCATGAGTGAAGGTAATCATCGCGTTTCCTGTGTAACATAGGCCGGTGTTACTAGTTAACAGTTTAGGACCAAACATCGCTTGTTTGACAAGTGGGCATAGTTGGAATTAAACATACATCGCTCTTAGAGATAACCCCAAATGGAGAGTTGTGTAGTGGACACAATTAACAATCGTTGTTTACCTACCTAATCGTACCAATGGACAGTGCTAAGCCAGTTCACTGTGTATTGATGAATCGGGGTCTCATCCTAATTAATTTTGCTTTTGGGTTATAAGATAAATTAGGATATTTAAAACATAAAATACTAATAAATTAGATTTTGAACTTTGTAGATGTCAACTGAAAACAATTCCGCCTCCCAATTCTCTCTCAAGTCCATCTTAGAGAAGGACAAACTTAACCACTCCAACTTCATGGACTGGCACCGCAACTTGAAAATTGTTCTCAAGGCGGAGAACAAGTTGTATGTTCTAGAAACGCCAGTTAGCACTCGTGTGCTAAAAATGAAGGCATATGTTGATCACTTGGCTCGTCTGGAATCCCCCTTGAGCGATGAGTTAGTTGGGGATATTATCATAAACTCATTGCCCAAGTCATATGACTAGTTCATTATGAACTACAATATGAATGGGATGGAAAAGACACTTGCAGAACTGCATCAGATGCTCAAAACTGCTGAGGTGATCATACCTAGCAAGACTGCACCAGTGCTAGTGATCAAGGAGGGTCAAGTTAAGAAACCTAACACCAAGAAAATGGGCAATCAGGGCAAACGGAAGGGCAAAGGCAAATCTGTTGCCAATAAGAAACCTCGGAAAGATGTCAAGTGTTTTCATTGTGATGAAACTGGGCATTGGAAGAGGAACTGTGCTAAGTATTTAGCTGAGCTGAAGCAAGCTAAGGCTTCAGGAGGAGAGTCCTCAAGTATATTTGTTATTGAAATCTTTGCTTTTCCTAGCAAAACATGGGTGTTTGACACAGGATGTGGTTTCCACATTAGTAATGTTTTGCAAGGACTAAGAAAGATTAGAAAGCTGAAACAAGGCGACTTAGAGGTCCATGTTGGCAATGGACAAAGAGTTGCGGCTATAGGAGAATGTGTTCTCTTACTTCCTTCTGGTTTAGAACTTGTTTTGAACAATGTTTATTACATTCCTAGTGTGACTAGAAATATTGTTTCAGCTTCGGCTTTGCATGGACAAGGTTTTAATTATCGTTTCAATGGTGAATTTATTTCTGCGATATGTTTTACTTTGATGCAAAACCCAACAATGGGATCTATGAGATAGAAGTCCAAAACGATAACATATTATGCAACATCTCCCATAAACGTAATAAGTTGGACTTTAATGATACGTATATGTGGCATTGTAAACTTGGTCACATTAGCGAGAATCGTGTTAAACAACTCAAGACCGCAGGAATCCTGGATTCCAAGGGTTCAGAGTCATTTGGAAAATGAGAATCATGCTTAAGTGGAAAGTTAACAAAAGCACCTTTTTCAAATGTTGGAGAAAGAGCTAATGATCTGTTAGGACTTGTACATACCGATGTATGTGGTCCATTCAGAACTATGTCAAGACATGGGGAAAGATACGTTGTTACATTTACTGATGATTTCAGTAGATATGGTTATGTTTATCTTATGAAACATAAACATGAAACTCTTGAAAAGTACAAGGAGTACCAAAACGAAGTAGAAAATCAGCTAAATAGAACTATTAAAATGCTTCGATCAGATCGAGGCGGTGAATATCTTAGTCAGGAATTCATCGACCATCTAAAGGATTGTGGAATAGTTTCATAACTCACTCCACCTGGAACACCGCGACATAATGGTGTGTCTGAGCGGAGAAATCAAACTCTATTAGATATGATTCGATCAATGATGTGTCGAACAAACCTTCCAAAATCCTTTTGGAGTTATGCTTTGGAAACTGCCGCAAGACTTGTAAATATTGCTCCACCGAAGAAGGTTGATAAAACGCCTTATGAGATATGGCATGGAAAGAAACCTCATGTATCCTACCTTAAAGTCTAGGGATGTAATGCTTAGAATCTTCGGATAAACTAGATCACAGAGGCGAAAAAGTGGTTTTCGTTGGATGCGGTAAGAAGATCGGTTACCTATTCTACCACCCCACTGAAAATAAGATTTTCACTAAACGCAGAGGCACTTTCTTGGAGGAAGAGCTTCCGGCGCGAGGGGTTGGAGATAACCATGTGGATCTTGAAGAAATTCAAGAATCACAAGTGACTGAACCAGTTGTTCAGACAGAACCAGAAGTAATCGATCAGGTTGTTGAAGTTGAGCCTGAGAGGACTCAAGAAACAACAGAAACACCAAGTGTTCGGAAAAGTATTAGGAATCGTCGTGCACCTGTAAGGTATGACGATATCTTCATGATTGATGAAACTTATCCTGCTACTTACAAAGCTGCAATCTTGGATTCAGAATCCAAGAAATGGCAAAAAGCCATGAATGCAGAGATGCAATCCATGTATGATAACCAAGTCTGGGATTTGGTTAATCTTCCTGCCGAATGTCGGACTGTGGGAAACAAATGGATCTTCAAGAAGAAGACTGTCATGGATGGGAATGTGCAAACCTACAAAGCAAGGCTTGCAGCGAAAGGTTTTACTCAGACACAAGGAATTGATTATGAGGAAACTTTCTCGCCAATAGCCAGATGGTACGCAGAGCTCTCTTTAGCTGCTGTTCAATTTCACGTCTCAAGCCATAAGTCTATTAGAATTCTACTTGCCATTGCTGCATATTATGACAATGAGATATGGCAAATGGATGACAAAACCGCATTCCTTAATGGATAATTACTGGAAGATGTCTATATGGTTCAACCTGAAGGTTTTGTCGATCCAAAGAATCCTAATAAGGTGTGCAAGCTGAATAAATCCATCTATGGATTAAAGCAAGCATCTCGCAGCTGGAATCTCGGTTTTGATCAGAAAATCAAAGAGTTTGGAACGAAGATGAACCGTGTGTTTACAAGAAATCTAGTGGGAGCTATATCATTTTTCTTATAATGTATGTAGATGACATACTAATCATTGGAAACAATATCCCTATGCTTTAAGATGTTAAGACCTGGTTGGGTAAATGTTTCGCAATGAAAGATCTTGGTGAAGTCGCTTATATTCTGGGACTAAAGATTTATAGAGATAGATCAAAGTGACTATTGGGTTTAAGTCAAAGTACATATATTGATAAGGTCTTACGATGCTTCTCAATGCAAGACTCAAAAAGGGGGCTCTTGCCCATGGCACATGGAACCATTCTTAATAACAAGCAGTGTCCAAACACTGAAGAGGAAAAGAAGAAAATGGAAGGTATTCCATATGCTTCTGCGATTGGTTCTATCATGTATGTCATGTTATGTACTAGACCTGATGTCTCGTATGCTCTTAGCATGACGAGTAGATATCAACAGAACCCAGGAGAGAGTCACTAGGTTGCAGTGAAGAACATTCTTAAGTACTTGAGAAGGACTAAAGACATGTTCTTAATATATGGAGGACTGGACGAGGAGCTATCAGTTAAGTGTTATACTGATGCAAGCTTCCAGACTGATCGTGATGACTCAAGATCACAAACGGGATATGTTTTCATTCTGAATGGTGGGGCTGTTACTTGGAACAACTTTAAGAAAAGTGTGGTTGCTTAATCCACCTGTGAATCAAAATACAATGTTGCATCGGATGCTGCAAAGGAGGTTGCCTGGATGAAGAAGTTCATTGGTGATCTCGATGTTATGCCTAGCATAAAGAAACCAATCGAGATACTGTGTGACAACACTGGTGCCATTGCTCCTGCAAAGGAACCAAGGTCACATGAGACCACAAGACATATACTCAGGAAATTCCACTATATTCGAGAGATAATAGCTCGTGGAGACATCGTAATAAACAAAGTTCATACATATCTGAATCTGGCTGACCCCTTTACTAAGCCTTTACCTCAAGCTAAACATGAGGTGCATGCTGGAAAGATAGGGCTTAGAGTTTCTAGACAGTGGGCATGATCTGTGGTTAGTATTGGTGTTTTATTTTGAACTATAACAGTTACATGGAATATTTATTTGATTTTAATGGGTTAAATGCAAGTTTAAATATTTAGTGACTGTATCTGAATTTGGCTGACCCCTTTACTAAGCCTTTACCTCAAGCTAAACATGAGGTGCATGCTGGAAAAATATGGCTTAGAGTTTCTAGACAGTGGGTATGATCTGTGGTTAGTATTGGTGTTTTATTTTGGACTATAACAGTTACATGGAATATTTATTTGATTTTAATGGGTTAAATGCAAGTTTAAATATTTAGTGACTGTGTTCATTATTTGTATGTTTAAATCCTTGAATAAGAGTATTCTAAATGTCCGTAGTCGATCAAATTACATGGGAATGAATTTGAATGTAAGACTATTGTGAATTGGGATGGATGTATTCATGAGATGAATAGCTCAAGGGTTTGAGGATCATAATTCACGGATATCATTAGGGAATGATATTGGATGTAATTCGCTTCAAAACGATCTCCATGGATCTGTGTCATGAGATGTTTTGATATTGATATGTTCAATCTGTCCTTTTTCCTAAGGCACATATTAAACTACATTGATCAAGGACTATCTTTGATGTTATCTAACACTGTCCTGAAACATGGGTAGCAATCCGGGTAGCGTTGGGAGAAATCCAAGATTAAGTGGGAGTTGTATGACGCTGATGGAATTCTGTACTTCTATAGAATTAGAAGTCTAGACATTCTGGCGCCCTCGTAAACTCAAACTGGTATAAACGCGTGGCCACGCTCGGGCTAAGGTAGTTCGTTAGACCATTTTGAATTAGAGACGAGAATAGAGAATGGTTGATCACTATAAGAATGAATGATCCATGTCTTATGATCAACGGATGTCTATACAGAAGGGACTTATTGATAGAATTATCAGGGCTATAGTATTTGGTTAAGTAAAGTGTTACTTGAACTTAAAGAACTAGTTGACGACTGTAAAGTGTCATACCGTGTTGGGTGCAATGTGATGCAGCTAGGCGTCCAACTTTGCGCACGTTGACTCATTTAATTAAAATCGTCCAAGTGGGAGATTGTTGGATATATAGTATGTCCGATGTAATTAAAAGTCGAGGTCAATGTAACCCGACCCGGTACGATCCGAAGAGTTACACGTTGGTACACGAATCAGATAAGTTCATGAGTAGATGGATTATTATTTATGAAATAATAATTGTTTTAGACTTGAGGGACTTGATATTAATAAGATTAATATTAAGGAGTATTAAGATATTTAACAAGGGGGCTTAATGTAAGTTATTGTTTTATAAAAGGAGTGTTAAGGAGTAAACCTTAGAGACACTTTTATCAAAACAAAAACACCTCTTGCCTCCTCTCAATAATCTGCGGCCGCCACCCAAAGAAAAAAGGCCGCCGCCGCCTTTTCTTTTGGTCCGGCCATCAACCACCACAAACCACCACCTTCTTCTTGCAAGTGTTGCTTCCCGGTTGGTTCGTGCACGGTGTGAACTTCCTACTAGCGAGGATTCGTTGTAACCCGCGTGTTACAATTCCGGTGTAGTCGTCAAAGGTTGATTACTAAACCCCCTATGGTTGTTTATATTATTTATTTGTTTATACGCGTTTAACTGAGATTCTGATTGGGAATATTTTATTATTCGGATTAATAAAATTAATTAAATATTTATATGTATAAATCGGCCAACATTATATATTGTATATAATCGATATTTCATTAATAAATATTAACCGCTTCCGCTGTGTATACGATACCATGATTCCCAACTTCAGGTTCGTCCACTTTTTGGATCTTCAATTGGCGCCATCTGTGGGACTCGAACCCACGAACCCGAGATAAGGTCTAAGCTGTGAAATTGTGAAAATAATCTTCAAATTATATTACATGCTCATTTGATCATCGTTTTATTGATTGATTAAATAGTATTTGTATTCGTAGGTTTTTTCTATAATTTCAAGTCATGGTATTTCTCACTCATTGTTAAATCGAGCCTTGAATATCTTCAAATATTTATGTATTTTCTATTGATCAAACATATAATTAATCACTAATCTTTTTTTCTTCTCTAATTATTCAAACAATTATTCTTAATACCCTTCTCTGGTAGTGGGTTCCATGAACCCCAAAGTACCATTTCCGTGTTCCATATCACGGTGGGCAGAGAAGAGAGACATAGATGTAGAGGAGAGAGAGAGGTACGGGTGGTGCCGCAGTGAGAGGGGTTCACGGGTGGTGGTGTGCTGGTAGTCCAAGTGGCATGTTGCGATTAGCGCGACGGAGGGGTACGCAGATTCTTCACGGGTGGCGCCCCTCCCACCCTAACAAATTAATTTCAATTCGTATAACTGATGTAAAGTACAAAACTTATGGACTCTTAAAAGTTTTGTTGGTGAAAGAGATGCTGAAATGTTGGTTGAAATTTGAAAAGGTCACAAAAAAGGAAAATCATGTTCCTAGTGTTTCATTTGATTTCAAAAGCTAACATGTTTGTTTTAGATTGATGGTACGTGAAAGGCCTGTTATAAAAAGTTTCATGATATACTTTCTTGTTCGAGTATTAACAAGGTAACAAGTAAATAATTTTTCCTCTTGTTTGAGTTTTTTTAACAAGTTACCTTTCCTTAGACCATGCGTAGTGAATGGCTTTATTTATAAAGCTCCTCTTCCTGATTTGTCCACGTGGCTGCTGAGTCAGCATGGAGAGAGAAACTGAAAAAGGGGTGTAGTGGTGGGGCTTTATTTATAAAGCCCCTGATTGTGATTGGTTGATTTTTTTATTTTTTTAATCTTTTAATTCAAAATAATTAAAATAAAAGCCAAATAAATATAAAAAATTACAAATAATAATAAAAACACACAACTAATATTAAAAAAAAAGTTACACGCTTCCTAAATTACTTATTTAAACATTACATATTCCTAAATTACTTATTTAATCCTAATTTTCTCCACTATGGAGAGTAGTTGTCCCAGTCCTCGAGTGTGGGGTACATGGGGGACACGGAACGTGAGCTATCCCGTCCATCGGATCTCGCATCCGAGGGGAAATAGCAGTACTCACGAGGAGGGGAAGGAAGGCTCCAGAGGCGTTCTTCCTCCTCAATTTCCCTGAGGGCTTCCAAGTCCCCCTCATTTGGGGAAGGGGTGGGGGTAGTCTGGTGGTAGGGGATGGGGGTAGTCTGGTGGTAGGGGATGGGGATGGGGGTAGTCTGGTGGTAGGGGGTGGGGGTGGGGGTGGGGGTGGGGATAGCAGCAGCAGTCCGGGGGTGGGCGTGGGGATAGCAGCAGCAGTCCGGGGGGTGGGGGCCAACAACATTAGTCGGTCCATTTCGTTAACAGCCATGACATAATCCATGGCCCAGACCATTTCCTCATCCGTCCAGTCATCATCGGCTTCAGGAGGAGGAAAGGTTGGTTGTGCAGCAGCAGCAGCAGGAGGGGGATATAACCAATGTTGTGGAGGAGGATGAGGAGGAGAAATAGGAGGTTGTGCAGCAGTAGGAGGAGTAGAGGAGGTGAATGGTTGTCTCCGGGGGCGGACCCGTCCCCGGACCCGGCGAGAGTACTGTCGGATATTAGACGGTCCGGCAGCTCCTGGTTGAAAACCAGCACCCATGTTGTATTTGAGGATGAGGAATTGGAGGTGTGACTGAGAAATCAGTTTTGGTGTTGTATTTATAGGGTTAGCAAATTTTAAAATTCAAACGGTTTGGGGGAAAAACGTTTGAAATTCAAATTTTTAAATTCAAACAGTTTGGGGGGAAATTTTGAATTTCAAACGGTTTGGAACAGTAACCGTTTAAAATTCAAAATTTTCAATTATTATTATTATTATGTTTATTATTATTATTATTATTATTAAAAATAAAAAAACCCCTTGACTTTGACCTTGCCACATGGCATGATTTAATTGGTTGGTTTCTTTTTCACATGGCGTTATTTATATAAAGCCCTCACATGATTTTGACATATAGCGCTCCCCCTGTAGCGGTGTTGGGGGCGCTATTTTTGAAAATTTTTGAAAAATCACGCCCCACTACGGAGGGTCTTCTACTTTTTGTTAACTTTATGACATGATGAGAATATACAGGCTCAATGATCTTTTTTGTTTATATTGTTGATTTCTGTCATTCTTGAGTGTTATTGCATTTAAATGAATGCTTGGTCAGTTAGTAATCATCATTTAAAATCTTCTTATGGATTTAACACTAGGTTCCAAAATCACACAGCAGTTAGCAAATTAGCACTGTTTTTAAACCCGGACCGGACCGGCCGGTTCAACCGGTCAGACCGGGGACCGTCGTTTCTTCCGGGCCGATCAGGTGTCCAGGACCGTTCTTGTAGAGGACCGGCCGGTCAGACCCAGGACCGGTGGTCGGACCAGGGAACTGGCGTGAAATGGATCGGACCAGTCGTGAAGTTGTGTTTGATTTGTTGGTCTCTCTTGCAGCCTCTGTCATGACTAGTAGTGAAGCTCGGTGTTCGATTTGCGTCGTTCTCTTCGTTTTGTAGGGATCTCTTCGTCTGGTATCCGTCACACCCTTTGTCTCATGTTGAAGCTTTATGTTTGAAAAGAGATGGTAGAAGGTCAACAGAGAGTAGGGAATAGATCTAAAGATGAATACTATACTTTATTGGGAGAAACAAAATAAAAAAATGATAGTTTGGAAATTGGAAACCAGTACATACTATAGTTTCCACCTGTCCTTAACTTTTTTCAATTGATTTTAATTTATTATTAATTCTAATTCTAATTATTAATTTATTGAACATGATTAATTCTAATTATTTATCATTTGTTTTCCAATTTTTAATATTAAAATTATATAATGTTAAATCATATCTATATAATGTTATCCGGTTCTAAAATCCGGTTCGACCGGTTGAACCGGTCCGACCAGTGAACCAGTAGGCTGACCGGTTCGATGTCCGGTCCGGTTATAAAAACATTGCAAATTAGTATTAAGTATTATTTATCTATGATAAAAGATAACATTAATCAAATTCTGTACGCGATGATAATGACTATAAACAACAAGAAGTTGTATATTTATATATGTATTAAAAAATTATGTATAAGAAAATTGCAATATAAAATGCGATCCGTGAAGTTGTAGGCTTTCGGCTTGCCTTTGAAGCATCTACAGACTTTATGCAGCACGCGTTCACACCGTGTGACTTAAAAAAGTTTTTAATCATATTAATACGTAGACTTTGGCTAGGGGATTAACAAATAATTAAACAAATAATCAAACCATCATGCAACTTATTCAAGGCTTTATGGCTCCAAGCAATAGAGTTGGATGAGACCATTTCCCATGTCAAAAGTCCGTGACTATTGACTGCCATGTGGGGGGGGGGGGGGGGGGGGGGGGGGGGGGATTCGTAAAACGCACGAAAGGTTAACTAATACGATCGATTTTAAAATGGACCATGTTCGGTTTAACCCGTTTTAAAAACAGTAGACCTATATAAAAAAAAACAAGTTGATTTGTTACCTCGTTTATAATTTTTTTAACAAAATAGAACTTGTATAAATTTATGTTGTTTTTATTTTTTTAATTTGGTTAGTCAAAATAATATTAGTTTGTCACACCATATTCTCTACCTATCACAAGCATACTCACTCATTAACACGTTAACAACAAGTCGACAACTCGCTTACAACTCGTTAACATGTTTGACTCAATAAAGAAAATGGTTAAACAGGTCGTGTTTCGGTTGACCCAAATTTACCTGTTTGCGGTTTAGGTTTAATCTTTTGACATGAATAATATGGACCGTATTCAAGTTGCACATTTCAACCCGTCAAGCCGACATGATTGACGTCCCCCCTACCACCATAGCAAATGGGATGGAGAAAGAAGTTCGTGGGGTTTGGTTCGTTGTAGAGCTGTCCAAAAAGCTCGAGGCTCGCTTGAAAAGAGCTCGCACAAAAAAAAGCTAGACTGTAAACGAGCTCGGCTCGATTCAGCTTGTAAATGAGCCGAGCCTGAGCCAAGGTAAGTTTGGTTCGTACCTCATTCGTTAACCGGCTCATTCAACTTAAAGCCTAAACTACAATTTATGTAAATTTAAACCAAAAAAATTATAACATAGCATGTAACTAAAAATATACTATGAGTTTGACATCCAAACAACTCATTTTTATATGAACAATTTTTTATTTTTCAATGAAGAAATAATATAAAAATCGTTATAATTCATGAACTATTTATTTCGCATTATTGGTTAAGTGATTTAACATAAACAAATACAGAAATAAAATATTAATTTTTTATATAATATAAATAATAAAACAAAAAAATAAGAAAATAAGTTGGTTGGCTCGTTAGCAGGTTCGACTCGGTTTTAAACAAGCTGAGCCCGAGCCCAGCATTTAGACTTGGTAAAATAAATGGGCACGGCTCGGCTCAATTTTGAAATGAGTTGAGCCCGAGCACAAGCCCACCTTAATTCGGCTTGGCTCGGCTCGTTTATATCCCTAGCCCCTAGTTCATTGTCTTCTCGTGTCCTTCCCACATCGAACGTTGCATGTTAATAGTCTTCCTTGACTACAATTTTTTTAGAAAGTTAGTAAAACTGGAAGGGGTTAGTTAAATGCACTCCCCTTTTTTACTAATTGCACCCATTTTAAAAAAAATGGTTTAAAATTATCAAATTCTATCCTTCTACTTTAAAAAAAAAATCATTTTAGTAACTCATCTTCTTCGTGTAATCAACCATTTTTAAGTTACTCACCCCATGAAAATCATCTTCATCACATAATTGAAGCATCACCGTCCCATGAATCTCGTCATCATCTCGGTGGTATAAAACCTCATCTGAAATATTGTTAGTTTTAATCTTTATGATTTAATTACTATAGTTTGAGACAAACATAGATCAGGATAGAAGAGGAAATTCTATAAAAAAAAAATATATAAGGTTTAATTATGTTTATTTAAAAACTTTAAGGGATGTGTAATCAGTAAAAATAATATAAAGGGAGTGTATTTAGCAACACCCAAATGGAAAATGGTTAATCTAATTTGGGATTAGAATCAAAAGCTTAGGAAAATGGAAATTACTTTAACGTTGCTTGTTTAATAATAACACAATCGTAAACGTTTTCAGTCAATAACCATGGAATATAAACAAGAAATATCATTTTGTTGTGTTTGAATCATTAATACAAAAGGCCACAATTTTCAACTTTAGAACTTATATGATATACCTTGCTATGTGGTTTGTCGACTTTTCAAGTCAAACTACAAATTGGGTTGATGACCATTCCAGATTTTCAAATTTTCTTAGAGATAATAGGTTCTCAATTCAAACTAGACAGTGGTAAAGCTTGAATTTTAAGATGGTTGGGTTGAAAGTCACGAGATCCAAATTTAGGCAATATAAAATCAAATCGGTGGGAGGCCAGACTTAATATATCCAAAATTTTCAGACAAAAAAGGAGACATTTACACTACTGAGCCAAAAAACTAGGGCTGGCAATGGGTAACCTGTATAAGACACGATAAGATCTGTTAACTGAAAAATACACTATGTGATTTTTTACTTTTTTTTTAAATAATTAGAATTGAGAGGCAAAGATCCTTCATTTCCCTTATTTGGTACATAAAACATAAAATTGTGTTATAAACATGAGATTTAAAGTAGTTAAACGAGTCATATTAATATTTAGAACTTGATTTGCTCGCGTCATCAGAGACCTGTTAAACCTGTTAAGACTCGATTTGCCAGCCCTACAAAAAACGGTGGGGGGCGGAGCCCCTTAGGCCTTTCTTAAGCCCCCCACCACCCCCCCCCCCCCCCCACCCCCGAACTCAGGTGTAAACTAGAAACTAGATGATATTGTTTTCCATAATATCAATGGTAATAAAATTTGTGGACTAATCTTTTCCTAAACGGTTTAATATCTTTAATTTCGCTCTAGTTGATCTATCTAAGAAGGTGTTTGGGATTTTTACTTTGAGGAAGACTAGCGGAAAGCCCGCGCGTTACGGCGGGTGTTCCGGTTAACATATTATGAAACGGGGTAGTCATTTTTGTTACTACAAGATTCATGATAAAATTGAAAGACAAAAAAGGACAACATATTATTAAGTTTTTCTAATGATAAGAAGTAAGTTTATTCTAAAAGTACTAATCATGGTAAGCCTAATATAGAGACTAATTTAAGTACAAGTGTATAATGCAAAAGGGGTATTATGGGGAATTTTTAGGTTATATACATATGTTAAAGCATGAGCCTTTTTGTATCCCATCTTAAAATGGGTGTAAAATGACTCTCCTACCCATCCCTCCTACTTAATAAGGTACATAGATTATGATGACATTATGATGTTTACGGAATGCATATGGTCGAAGTGGTCATAAGAACAATGAAATCGGCCAATAATGGGGTTAGTTTACAATATTAATCAAAGAAGCACCATAATTGGCTAGTCAACATTGTTTGGGCTTAAATTGTAGTTAGAAAGCTTAAATAGCCAAGTTAAGTTCATATCACCTCCCACACGTAAAGGTTAGGTCAAATTGTTCTTTTAAGGATGCACACTATGTTGTGGATGATTAAGTCAACTCAAGTCGATAAACCAAAATGTGATGTGTTGTAAGTTATAACATGTGGTTGTGTTTGATAGTTGTGACCAAATGTAATCAAGTATTTCACCTAAACATCAAAATGCGGTCACTTTCCCAATTGAGGTTAAAACAACCTCATTTTGTGATTAAAAGAAGTACTCTTCACCATCATTAAGGTGAATGAAGCTCATTTAGATGTTTGAAAGTAACAAGACCTGCTACGATGAAATCTTGATGGTGGTTGTTGCAGCGGTTGTAGTGGTTGTGATGGGTCTCTCTTATTTAAGTGACAATGCAAACATTTGTGAAGTCTAGCAGTTTGTTCTTCAACAGCAACGCGTTTAGTCACGTACGACACCAAACCCAAGAAAAATCCTAAGCTTCTCTTTGAAGTCGTGCTTTAGCAAGATTGGATAGTACGGTGGTGTTGATTCAACAAAAGGGTGGAGAGACCCATCTCCAAGCGGTTGGTTTTTGAAAGGCAAAAAAGTAAAGCGCAATAGTGTAAACTTGGACGAGGGCAAACTTGTAATTTCACAATTCGTGAAAGGCCTCTTTGTAGTTTTTGTCGGTGTCGGTGCTATTGTAGCACCGATTGTTCTTTAATATATATTATTAGTGACTATTATTCATGAAGCCAATGAGGCTCACTTATATGACTAAAAAGTTGGGAGGCACCTTTGTAATTTTGGTGGTGCTACATTATTCTTTAATATATATTTTCAGTGACTATTAGTATTGTTCATGAAGCCAATGAATGTCACTTGTGTGACTAAAAAGTTGGACACTTGGGAGTAATGAATGCCTATTCTAAGGACTTAATCATACATGAATAATAAAGATAAAACCGTTGGTATGCATAAACTTATTGGGTTATTATCACGAATTTTGTTTTGCTTTCGACTTTAAACCATACTTTTGAAATAAAACTAATGAACATATAATTAAGCCATCTATTATGGCTTAACGTCCTCTTCACCTCATAACAAAAGGGCATGGAACAGTAGAACACCACCCCTATACGGCGTACACGGGGTGGTTCATGCTTGAGGGTGGCCACGAGCGTAGGGCATATATGTATGTGTGTGTACACAATTAATTTTTCAATAAATCAAAACTACCCATATGACACGGGGTGTTAATTCATAGCAGATGGTCATAGAATACAAGAAGGTATGGCTAGGCTGCCACCAGCTTCAGGGTGGCTCACAGCACAGCAACTGCCCATGTCATGTCTAATCGTTGTTCAGCCGAGCACAGTGACCATACTTTTTGAAGTGAGCAATATAGACTTATTCCCTGGAGGTTCTCATTCAAGACTTTAAGTTGGGTGGGGTCATATGCTTGCAATTCCATCACACTGACTCACTCGACTCCCTTTTTTTTTTTACTATATGATCCACTTGGGTAATGATAAACATAAATTAGGAAGAAAAAAAAAATGATACCACTCACATAACATAACATAACAAAAGCCAACGATGTTGTAATCAAGTAGTTGCAATGAAAGTGGGAAGGTTTATCCACATTTGTGGGGTTCCTGCCTGGAGTCTCAGGTTCGATTATGTCTTCTACCAAAAAAATAATCATTGTGTTTGAAAGGAGAAACCCGTATGGGGAAGGATTCAATTCTGGGCAGAGGTGATGATAACATAGGAACGGATAATAAAGATTAAGACTAAAAAGAACAATAATTAAAACAACATAAAGGCGAGATATAAACTAAGTTATTAAGAAGGCTGACAAAACAGATACCGACCGATCGAAATACAATGATATAGAAGTATGGAACTATGAACAAAGCAAGACGACCAAACTAAAGTAAAACTAAAACGATAACCGAATGATGGCCATCATACGGAACGGAACCTCAGACACAGGACTAGATCGGAATACACGTCATGTAAATAAATTGACCACCAGACCAGACAAAGGCAGCTCTTGCCCAACGGTGCAAAGACGTAACGGTAACCTACCTACGACCAATCCATAAAAATAAGGGGTATTGATTTTAATAATCCCAAGTTTCCACCATTGGCCGATAATAATCCCTACTTCAAAAATTCCCAATAATAATCCCAACTTTCGAACATTTGGCCTCTGGTAAACCTTTTTTAACTGAGCACTAACTGGGTTAGTTAGTGCTGACGTGGCTGCTGACTGAGCATGTTGACGTGTACAAGATGCTGATGTGGCAGCTGACTTGGTTTTTTTTATTTTTTTATTTTTTTTTTTGACTAACTAGGTTCATCTCCTTCATCATCTTCATATATCCACCACCACCACCACCATCTTCATCATCTCCTTCATCATCTTCATATATCCACCACCACCACCATCTTCATCATCTCCTTCATCAGCTTCATCCCTCCATCGCCACCACCTGCAACACCACCGCCACAGCCATCTCCACCGCCACAACCATCTCCACCTGCAACACCATCGCCACAGCCATCTCCACCACCGCCACCTGCAACACCACCGCCACAGTGTCTCAAAACCCTTCGTCCTTGACTGTTCATCATCTTCTTCAGAAAACCACCGCCCCTGAAAACCACCCAACGAACCCCATCCCTGAAAAACCACCGGGTTGTAACCACCTGCAACCATCACCGTTCGCCTCCACGACCCCACTGTCTTCCCGCCATCCCCCTGCCACCATCACCAACTAAACCCCCATCGAAAACCCAAAAAGTTAACCCAGGTATACATATCCTTACCTCGTTTCTGGTTCAGGGGAAACCATCACCATCACCGTCGTGTAAGTATACCATCACCGACTGTTCTTCATATCTGTTCGTTTTGGACCATCATCACCTACTGTTCATTCACCAGCATCAGACATCAGATCTGTTATTATTATTATTATTATTATTATTATTATTATTATTATTATTATTATTATTATTATTATTATTATTATTATTGTGGTGGAGAAGGGAGATGGTGAGGAGAGGGTGGATGATGGAGGGAGGATGATGATGATGATGATGATGATGATGATGATGATGATGATGATGATGATGATGGAGGGATTTGTTATTATTATTATTATTATTATTATTATTATTATTATTATTATTATTATTATTAGTATTATTATTATTATTATTAGGGTTTTGATTTTGATTTGAAAAATATGAAATAATTATATAAAATGCCACGTCAGCTTAAGTTGTACACGTCAACATGCTCAGTCAGCAGCCACGTCAGCACTAACTAACCCAGTTAGTGCTCAGTTAAAAAAAGTTTACCAGAGGCCAAATGTTCGAAAGTTGAGATTATTATTGGGAATTTTTGAAGTAAGGATTATTATCGGCCAATAGTGGAAACTTGGGATTATTAAAATCCAATACCCCTAAAAATAATACATATACCGTACCTTATCAGGCGCTACAATGACGGCTGTCACGACTCACGCCGCCTGAAATGATGATCTGCAATTAATGCGTAAACCTTGAACCCACTATAAATACCAAGTGGTTGAACACGTTAAGGGACACATTAATACCCATGAAAGTCCCTCTGCTTCCAAACCATTCCATCAACCGACTATTAATCTTTCGACTTTAACAGGTGACTTTCTACTTCTAGCCAAGAGTTTAGAGATGAAAACAACCTTTCAAAAAAAAATAATAACAAAACAAAAACTTTAAACTGTCTAAAAGTTTTAGGCGCCCTGTTTTGATATCTTGGAAACCACTTTTCTTAACGAGTTATGATGACATAATTAAAAACTTTCATAATTATGAGAGTCGCTGGGGTATCAATTGTCTGTACCAAATAATGGACTTGACAACTTACAAAAACAATAAATTCTACAAAAATCGAATCTCAATTCCTTTCTTATCATATACACAAATTTAAAAACAAAATTCATTTGTGGTGCACATACATCTAACAACTATTAATCAAACTTTGGGGTGCACATACCATCCATTAAACCAAATTAAAAACAGTAACAAATTCACAAATTATTTTCATTTTTTCATTACCTAACAAAAAAAGCAACATGGAGCCAACCCCAAAGAAAAAACTGTTCTAATCGTCATCTTCGTCTTCGTTGTCATCGTGAGTGTGAGTGGTCCATGGACCGCGAAAACTGATCAGACGGACCAATTTTCTTACTGCTTTTCAACCTCAGTAACCCGTACAGCTTCTGAATCTCTTTCACAACAGGCACACTACAGCTACTATCCATCACAAACACCCTCGACGTTTCCGCCATCGTTGACTTATCTTCCACCCCATCATGATGCTGCACCCGCATCCCACTCGACACCAACCTAGCCTCACCATTAATCTGCAAAGCCGTAATAACCGACTTCAACGCTCGCCCAGGCGAGCCCCGGTTCGATATCATCAACTCGCTCATCTCCGCAGGACTCATTGTTGCACCAGCGTTAATAATATCTTCCACTTGCGCAAACAGCTTATGATCCTTTAATCCTAAACAATTATTAGCTAAAGTCTTGAACGAATTAAAGTTACACAACGGAAAATATATATGCACATCGATTCTTCCAGGTCTTAAAACAGCTGAATCGATCTTCTCCTTATTATTCATCGTAAACACCATAACCTTCTCATCTCCACAACACGAGTTTAATATTCCATCCATAAAATTCAATATCCCTGATAAGCTAACACTCGATGAATTCGACGTAATAAACCGATCGAGATCTTCAACAACGATTATCGATTTCCTTGTGGTTTGTAACAGAAGCAGTTTTAGATCAGAATCATCAACAACTTTGGATAAATCGATATCGTAAACATCATACGACATGAATTTAGCCATAGCTGCTATGAAGCTTGATTTTCCAGTACCTGAAGGTCCGTACAGAAGATAACTCCGTTTCCAAACACGACCTAACCGATGATAATATTGTTTAGATTTGATAAACAATTCGAGATCGGATTTCACCTTCTTTTTCAGATCTGTATCCATCGCTATCGTTTCAATCGTCGCCGGATGCGTTAACCTAACGGAACTCCACCGGTTTACGCTCCGGTGATGCTCCGATTGCGTGACGGTGTTCATAAACAGCTTCAGCTCTTTACATCTCGTTTCGATATCTTCTGCAGCTCTGTAAATATGTTGAATATATAATTCCAAAACTCTTCGTTTATCCTTCTTTTTTAATTTCAACACAAACGTTTTCTTACAAATGTTATTATCTTTCTCCACTCTGTTCGTCCAGGAAACCCTAGCACCGAGGAAAGTATCGAGAATCGTTTGATCATCATCAAGGCAGAGAACGACGCCGTTTGGTTTCTTACCAGATATTAGGTTAGTGAAATCAGAATCTTCAATTGTGGATAGAGAATTCAGGTACGTTGAAACCTTTCGATAGAATAGATTTTCTTGACTGTTTTCATTGAGTGCAGGGACTTTAAGCGATTGATGGACATGAACTCGATCTTCAATCCAATGGCCCCATTTCTTTAACCGGTAGATTAAAGCCGTTCGGTATAAAAACAATCGTACAGATATGAACAAACAAAGAAGAATCAATAGTATCATGAAAATACCCATAAGAAATTATTATTATTATTATTATTAACGATCAACAATGAACAATTAACATTTGCATAGGACGTTAACGGGGTTTTAACGGAGAAGAAAAAAGAATGTTTATGAGAAATAAACCGGTGATGTGTCGGGTAGCCGGAGGAAACAAGAGTGGGTATATGGGAGAATAAGTCAGCAGCGTTTTCGCGTAAATTACGAGTGAAAGGAGAGAATTAAATGTGGTAAGCAATCTTCCAAAATAAGGAGTTGTTTGGAAAATATTCTAAAATTGAGACGAGGATTTATTATTAAACTAGATATTTGCCCGCGTTGACACGCAGTTCAACAACGTACGATTATTTGGAGTAGTATAACGTATAAGAAAAATAAAGTAGAAACATTTTATTAAAATTTAAAAGCAACGAATACACATCTATTCAAATATCGCTGAAAATTTCCTTATAAACCACATTTTTTGTTTTAGTCATCACTTTCCCACCAGCATCAAGTATAAGTAACTTCACGCCTGCCCTGCTTTTAACTCTTGACAATGCGACAGAAAGCTGGCCATGTGAGAATACAGGGTTTCTTAAATACAATCCAACCTGAATAAGGCGACTTAAATGGTATGCGTTAAAAATAGACTTATGGCATATTCAACAATAAGAAAGTAATAAAAATGAAAATAAGAAACTAACTAACACCTAAATTTCACAATTTAATTTGACACGTCTGAGAAGATGAGCATTACCCATATCGACCCGCTAAAAAAGCTTCGAGCATATTTTATTCTATTTGACACATTTGAAAAGGCAAACATTACCCAAATCGACCCGTTAAGAAAAGGGAAGATTGCCCCAATTCACCTATGGCCTATGTATAACTAAAAGGAACATCAATCTAATCAAAACACCATAAACACACTGTTGGCGACTTTTACCCTATTTGACCCATTGGAAAAGTTGAACATTACCCAAATCGACCGATTTATAAGTAAACAAACATGAACCTACACCACTAAAACAACATTTTAACCGACTATTACCTTATTTGACCCGTTTATAGGAAGGAACATTATCTAAAGTGACCCATGTATCATATCAAGGAGCATTACTCAATAATTTTAACCGACTATTACCTTATAGATGCTATTTATACGCTAAAAATAGTAATGTGACAAATCAAATAATTCAGCATTTATTTTGTGTTTAAATGTCATTAATTTTAAAAACTGGATTTTTTTTTAAATTTTGAGTTTGAATGTTTAAAAATAAATTTATAAATGTATTTATATATGATTAATAATTTTATGTTTAAAGATTATTAATTAAATGGTAATCATAATTATTAACATTAGATGTTTCCAATATTGTGTAACTAACGATAAATGCTAATTATACGCTCCATATCTGCGAAATCGTTGCTAACCCCACATTGTGTAAATCTTCTTCCACATTTTGCTTCCCGGACTACTCCACAGCCGGGTGTTTAATAACTTTCCTAAACACTATAATCCATAATTTTTATTTTTTTTTAAAATAAAAACATTTAATAACTATTCTATTTTTAAAATTCAAAAAAAGTCATTAATGTTTTTATAAATGTTTTTTATTTTTTAAAAATCGAAATCATTCATTAATGTTTGGATCAACGTGTTTAATAACTTTCCTAAACACTGTAATCTAGATTTTTAATTTTCGTAAAATAAAAAAAATTTAATGACTATTCTATTTTTAAAATTAAAAAAAGAGTCATTAATGTTTTTATAAAATTTTTTATTTTACATCAACGAAAATTATTCATTAATGTTTCGGTCAAAGTGTTTAATAACTTTCCTAAACACTATAATCCAGATTTTTAATTTTTTTAAATAAAAAACATTTAATGACTATTCTATTTTTAAAATTCAAAAAAGAGTCATGTTTTTATAAAAGAATTTATTTTTTAAAAATCGAAAATCATTCATTAATGTTTCGGTCAACGTGTTTAATAACTTTCCTAAACAATATAATCCACATTTTTTGTTTTTTTAAAATAAAAAACATTTAATAACTATTCTATTTTTAAAATTCAAAAAAGAGTTATTAATGTTTTTATAAAAAAATTTATTTTTTAAAAATCGAAATCATTCATTAATGTTTGGGTCAACGTGTTTAATAACTTTCCTAAACACTGTAATCCATATTTTTAATTTTCTTAAAATAAAAAACATTTAATGACTATTCTATTTTTAAAATTCAAAAAAGAGTCATGAATGTTTTTATAAAATTTTTTATTTTTTAATAATCGAAAATTATTCATTAATGTTTCGGTCAAAGTGTTTAATAACTTTCCTAAACACTATAATCAAGATTTTTATTTTTTTTTAAAATAAAAAACATTTAATGACTATTCTAGTTTTAAAATTCAAAAAAGAGTCATGTTTTTATAAAAGAATTTATTTTTTAAAAATCGAAAATCATTCATTAATGTTTCGGTCAACGTGTTTAATAACTTTCCTAAACAATATAATCCACATTTTTTGTTTTTTTAAAATAAAAAACATTTAATAACTATTCTATTTTTAAAATTCAAAAAAGAGTTATTAATGTTTTTATAAAAGAATTTATTTTTTAAAAATCGAAAATCATTCATTAATGTTTCGGTCAACGTGTTTAATAACTTTCCTAAACACTATAATCCAAATTTTTACTTTTTTTAAAATAAAAAACATTTAATGAGTATTCTATTTTTAAAAGTCAAAAAAGAGTCATTAATGTTTTTATAAAAATAAATATTTTTTAATATCAAAAATCATTCATTAATGTTTCGGTCAAAGTGTTTAATAACTTTCCTAAACACTATAATCCAGATTTTTAATTTTTTTAAAATAAAAAACATTTAATGACTATTCTATTTTTAAAATGAAAGGGGATGCCTAAATACTTGTCGAAGATTGACTAATATTATGAAAGAAGAAAGTTATTAATGTGATATAAAAATAATTTTGATTAAAAGGAGACAATTTTTGTATTGTTACCTCGTATGATATGTTATCAATATCGAGCCACCTATCCATGCCATAGAACATTAACCTGAAAATCAAATGAAATTACGAAATCATACACACTCGAACTCAATGAGCATACTGTAAATTATACATACACATTCGAATTTACAAAAATAAAAATAAATTGGGAGATGAACGAACCAGTAGAATGACTCAAACTTATACATCCTTTTGTAGTTTATTTGATTGTGCCTGCACCATATAGATTATAAAATAGTGAAATACCTCAATAAGAGGGTCCCTGCCTACAATCGAGAAAACTTCTTCTGCTAACTTTTTAATAACCTTTGCTCTGGGGTCATAGTTTTTGTACACGCGGTGCCCAAAACCCGACATATTTCGTTTCCTGACACAAAGTGTATGATCAGGAATCATTAATCAGCCATGGACATCCAATATCATTAAATTCACACACATCAACAATTACATCAGACAAAAAGAACTTACCTGTTTTTCACGCCTTCAATGAACTCTGGGATATTGTCAACAGTTCCAATCTCATTCAACATCTTTAGGACAGCCTATGACACCAAGAACAGAACATGAGAACTTAGTCCTATCCATTTTAGCCATTTGACTTCTTTTTTTTTTTTCCATTTTGCAGATTCATTTATTATGTGATCAAAGAAATGAATGTGTACTTTAAATGCATACAAGCTCCTGTATCATTTATTTCATAAATTTATTATTGCGATAATTTAATTTTTGTAACGTGCTATATATCGGTAGAAGTCTCTAAAAGCGAAAAAAAAAATGCAGGTCAACCTGACCCATACAAAAAATTGCCAGTATTGGCCTGTTACATAACCCGCCCATTTTGTTAGTTGTACCCAACCAATATCAGCATACCTCATTGGCTCCACCGTGGAGAGGCCCATATAGTGCTCCTACGGCTCCAGCAAGAGCAGTGTATACATCAACACCGCTGCACACACATCTCTGATCATAAGTTGCTATAACATAAGGTTGCATCAGTAAAATTAAGAATATAAGTACCTTGATGCAAGATGTCTTGCTGCTGCTGTGGAGCAGTTCATCTCATGTTCCGCATGTAAAATAAACAGAATATCCAGTACTCGAGCAAGTCTTGGATTGGGTTTATAAGACTTGTCACCCCTGCAAGTATATTAAATGAAACCCTTAATTCAAAAGCAATTTAGCAAGTTTATTTGCACATTTCTAGGCCTGAGGCCCTGACGGTGTATATATCAATAGTACAAAACTACAAATTATACAAGTGACAGATATTTTGAGACTGGAGAGTAAAATGGCAGTTGCCAAAAAAAAACTGATCATTAATAACACCGAGAAGTAACATACAATGAATCTAGCATGTATAGAAAATTCTCCGAGTAAGATAGGTTGCTGGAAGGAAGAACAGGAGGCCTCCCTGCCATCCTTAGATAAGCTGCTGCTGCAATAGTTGGTGCCTGACCATTAATCAATAGTCCATAAGCTCAATAGTTGACAAAATAGACAAAAATGTAAAGATAAAAAGATATAAACAAAGTGCTCAACAACAAAAAAAGATTTGTGTACATGTATAATAGAAGGTTTAGAGTGGGTGTGGGGTGGTCAGGTGACTCAGGTCGTTGGGAGCAGGTTGGTGGGTTTCGCCGGAGCCGTCGAGTACGGTGGTGGCCAGAGGTCATCCATTCAGTCCCTGTTCTTCATCTCTGCTTTTCCCTTTAAAGGTCCGATTATGTGTGTGTGTTTTATCAGGAAAGAAGGAGGTAGCCGGAGCTCCTCCGCCGGCAACGGTGGCAGAAGCCCACCGAGTTCCTCTCACCATATCTTTCTCTCTCTAGTTTTATGTGTATGTGTGTGTTGTTGAAAGGAAAATAATGGGCAGGGAAATTATTTTTGAGTTTAAATTGTTTTAGGGAAGTTAATTATTCAATGAGAAGCTTTGACCAAATCATAATGAATTACCTAATTTAATATAATTACCTAATTTAATATAATTAATGAATTTTGATTTTTAGAAAAAACGAAAATTTTATAAATTCCCACAATGAGACACTTGGCACACTATGATTGGCTACACAATTGAGGATGAATGTGGGAGTGCCAAGTGTCCTCATGGACTTTCGTTTATTAGATGTATAGATATAAAATGGGTGGCTATTGGGTTATGGGTATGGTAAGAATAAACTATTATTATTTTGGGATTCTTTTGTGATTAAATATTGAGTGTAATGGTTTTAAAAGTTTTTTTTTTTTTTTTTTTTTGAACGATCAACTAAAGTATTGCCGGGTACTCTGTACGCGGCCCCCAATGATCGAAAGGGGTCCCAGACGGCCTTTAGTCCGTACGGACAGAGCCCTTCGGCCCACCCGTCTCCTGTTCCAGGGAAAACTCGGCCCACAAACCCGCCCGAAGACACAACGGTAGTGAACCGGTAAAACCTGGAGGGATCAGGAGTCGAACCCATGACCACAAGAGTCAAGGGTCTCTCCATCACTTTCCAACCACCTACCCCACCACAAGGGTGGGGGTATCCATCATATGCCTCCCGTGAGAATCAAACCCGGCTCCCACAAAGAGAAAACCGGCTCTTTTACGACTAGGTCGCATGGTTTTAAAAGTTAACAATGCATATTTGGTGAAATTGTTTTATTGGTAAAGGCTTTTTTTTCTAGAGAAATCAAAAGTTTACCTGAGGAAGCTATGTGCTAATGGGATTTGTAGGTGTTTTTCTAGAAAGATGTATAAAAAGACCTATGGAAAGTTGAAAATTTTCCCGATCAATACTTATTTGTTATGTAAAGCGACTTTACAAAATATAATGAAGATTTTTAAACCGTGTTTATGAAATTAAACTTTTTTTTTTATATAGAAAATTGCTTCAATAGTTCTTGCCCAAATTTAACTTTAATCCTCAACATTTTAGAATTACATTTATAGTCCTCAACTTTTGGTTCACTTAACTTGGATAGTCCCTGGAGTGGATAAAACTTAAATAATCCAGTTAAGTGGGCGTGAAATTACTAAATAACCCTTATTATTAAAAAATTATCATTAAAAATTATGTGAGCCACACCCACTTCTTCTTCCACACCTCATTTTCCTAACCCAACCCCTTCATAAACCACCACCACCAACACCTCCCCAAACCACTACTACCACTGACATCCCAATCTACACCAACTTCATCTTCCCCGCCCATCTAGGCTTGAACTCGAGTGCTGTGAAATGTAAAAATAAATAAAAATGAGCCTTACTTTCGTTGATCCCAAGGGTTGAATGTCGGCAGTCTATGTCCTTCCTGCTCCGACAAGACGATCCATCTGACTACCGAACCCTCCTCAATCATTGATTTATTGTCTTCTCCCACACTCATCCTCCTCTCATTTCCATCTCAATTCTCCTCGATACACCCAAATTCAGGTCCTCGATAATTCTTTTTTCTTGATCCCAAATTAAGGCCTGGCTAACTTCTTCATTTTCATTCTTCTTTTGACTTCAACAGCTTGTTAGAAAGACCATTGAGATTGTTTTATCTGATTATCCTTCCATAGACAACGTAATATGCACAACCTATAACAAGCTCTCGATTGTATGATAACCTGTATTTGACTCTGATGTCTACTTAATTTTCTAGTAATTTGTTTTGTATATATTCCGGTGCATATATATGTAGGTAATATAGATTATTAGAATATTAGGTGTTGGTTGATTTGTGGAGGTGATGGGTGTGGAAGATGAAGTAGGTGGTGGTTGTGGTAGTTGGGATGTCGGTGGTAGTAGTGGTGGTGGTGGTTTGAGGAGGTGTTGGTGGTGGTGGTTTATGAGGGTGATGGCTGAGGAAAATGAGGTGTGGAAGAAAAGTGGGCGGGCCCACATAATTTTTAACTATATTTTTTTAATAATAAGGGTAGTTTAGTAATTGCACACCCACTTAACTGGATTATTTTACCTATATCCAATCCAGGGACTATCCGAGTTAAGTGATACCAAAAGTTAGGGACTACAGACGTAATTTTAAAAAGTTGAGGACTAAATGTGAAATCTGGACAAACCATAGTGACTATTCGAGCAATTTTCTCTTTTTTTTTCTTTGAGGTATTGAGTTAATAGTAATTTCAGTCCTTGTGTTTTAATTCAAATAAATGGTTGAGTCCCTATTTAGAAAAGTTGGTCTCCTCAGTCCATAACCTTCCCAATCTTGTTTAATCAAGCCTCTCTTGTAACATCACAAAATTTTTTCCCAAATTTATATACATAAAGCCCCCATTATATATATTTTATCCTTAATATGCCTAACACACAACCTATATATATATATATATATATATATATATATATATATATATATATATATATATAATAATCACTATCATAATAGTTATAACATTTTTTTTTTAAAAACAAACTCGAACCCAATATCCCTTCCGAGTCCAAACCATATTGTTGTGTTACTGAACCCAAGAGAAAAGCCCACCAAACTGGCCCAACAGTAACCTAGCCCAGTAGAAGTCCGGCCCAACCCCTCCTCCCCTTCCTGTTTAATAAAAAAAAAATTTGCAGCTAACCGGAATCGAACCCGGGCCAGCTACCACACACACACGCTTACACCACCTGAGCCACACTGAATTCTCATTTTATTTTCATTTCACTAATTATTTAATATGTAAATAGTCCTTGTTCTCCTTTTCCCTCTGCTCGCTGCTGCTAGAGACAGCCACTCCAAATCCTTTAATTTGTCAAATTAGCACGCAATCATGGTAAGTAATACATAATTAGCAATTTGATTGATTATCCGGTCCATTACACGTCAAACGTACGATTAATTATCATCAATTCATACCCATTTATACGTTTGACGCGTCAAACATTAAACCCGAGGTCAAAGTTGCCAAATCAAACACCTAGGCTTAAACATTATAAATTGAACAATGCTGGACCTTTACAACTCGCCATTACATCTCTCTCAATCTCCAATTCTTCTTAATTATCCTCTGATCTTGATATCCGATCGCATTTTGACTTTTCGTGTTGACTGAGCATTCGTGATCATTACAACATTGTAAGTGTGATGTTTTTGATGGGTTTTTATCTTCGGCATCCACACATCAATAGCCCTAAGGTTAATTGGGTTATTGATGTATGGATTGGTCAATTGCAAATCTTAGGGCTCGTAATGATGAATTGGGGAAGAACATGTAATCGCGTATAATTATATATATTTAACGCACAGAATCCAAACACAACCACTGGTCTAGACCAAGTGGTTGTGCTTGGTGGCTTCTGAACCGGCCACGCGAGTTCGAATAGTGGCAGCAGCATTTTTTTTCCTTTTGTTTTGTTTTATCAAGTTTTAATATATATTACTTTTATTTAAAAAATTCATTTCAAAACACTAAAACACTTTTAAAAATTCTACAAAAATTACATTATGTTAAACTAGTGAAAAAGTTTAACATGCAATTTTTAGTTTTCCAAAAATTATTTATTTAATATACATAATAAATAATTCAAGTTTATTCTATTTTAATTATAAAATTCAATAAAAATATCAAAAACAATTTTATAAATTTCCACAAAAATTATTCTAAGTTCTTATAACAATAAACTTTTCTGAAATGATTTTTATTTCAGAAAAACCATTTATTTAATATTTTTAATCAATTTTTGTTATTTTTAACCATAATTAAATCATAATAAATCCAATTTTTAATATTTTTGCACCAAAATTTTATACAAATTATTTTTGATTATTTGGAACAGAAATATGAATTTTAAACTTATAATTCTTTAATTTTAATATTTTTAAATATTAAAGTTAAATTTTGACAATTTGTTATAAATAGAATTAATATTCTATTTTAAAGAAAATAATTTTGTAAAAATTATTTTTACACTTTAAACACATTATTGTGACCATCTTAAATTTAAATTTCATAAAAAGATTTTTGGTTATTTATTTACTAATATTCTCTCAATTATCAAACATTTTTTATATTAATCAAACGAGCATTTATTCCCAAATTCGAAGCCCTAGAAACTTATACATTTGTAGACTAGATAGACTTAGACATATTCATTACTTTATTATAGGGTGATACTTGACACATTTGGGCAACACCGCTATTCAATTTTTCAACAGATATAACATTTTGCTAAGGTGAGTTTTACATAGCCCCTTTTCTATTTATCACCATTTTTGGGGTGAAACATGTTACAACATTAATTATGCAATTCAATCATCAATGTGTCTATGTGTTTTTCTATGTTGCATTATGTCTTGAACATGACTAGGGTAAGCACAATTCTAGCATAAACATTGATCAACCGACGGTATACATTGATAGATCTATTGGACTGACAATCCCACCCGGATACGTGCCTCCTACAAAGGTTGCGTGGGTGTTTGTTACTGCAATATAAACGAGTGAACCATGAGCGTATGGGATGTACCACAATACAACAGTCACAATGGTTGATTATGCACTCGATTTACTTCTAGTATGTTTTCGCATATGGACTAGATTGCCATGACACATGAATTGCACAACAATTTTATTCGATTATCAAAACCTATGTAATTCTCACCAACTTTTGTTGACCCAAAATATTTTTAACTTAACATGTTTCAGGTTTCTACTTGCTTGAAGATTTGAATTAATGCTTGAAGATGTGTGCATAGTTTTATTCAATTTGATGCACGAATTCTTGTATAACAATTGTATGTAATGGATTTAAATCATATAATGAAATTTATTATTTACCATGAGCTACTGAACAATCATCAATACGTGACATCCCGATGTTTCCGCCATCAGTTAGGGTGTTACAAATGGGTATTAGAGCCATGGTTATAGGGAATTAGGTTATTAGAAAAATAATCTAGTCTATAACCATAGGATTTAACCAGTACTTGCTTCTTTTACTTGCTATTCTCTATCTCCTACTTCATATCCCTACTTTCATCCTTTCAAGAAGGTTGCTTTCCATCACTGGATCTACTCTTAGACTAATAGGACAAATTCCTCAGGTTTAACCTGAACCACCTTGAGATCTCGTCGAAGTTCTAGATTTTAATAACGAACACGTGCATCTGGAATGGTGAGCGCCTGTATTCTGAGTCTTCTGTCTAGGCTGGCATTGCGCATATATCCCAATCAGACGAGGGACCCGGATGCCTACCTGGGAATTCTCGGGATGAGTGTTCACTTATAGGCTAAAGCATGTCTTCATATGTTATTAGAATTTAGAATCTTTGATAAGTCAACGTTTTCGTTTATTCGTTTTAATTAATGAATAAATAATTACACTCCTTATATAATCTCATTCATTTCACTGTGTCTCTTACAGATCATGCCTCCACGTCGCAGTGCTCGTCTTAACAGTGGTAACAATCATGATGAAGGGAGTAGCAATCACAATCATAACCATGACACTAACCACAACAACAACAACAACAACAACAACAATAATGGTGTCGATGCTCAACTGGCTGCAATCATTTCTCAACAAATGGCGCAGCAAATCGCAACTCTGGTTCCCAACTTACTAGCTCAAGTCATCCAGTTGAACGGCAACGGGAACGGCAACGGCAACGGGAATGGAAATGGAAACCACAACGGTAATGGGAATGGACTTCCAGCCTGTACCCTTAAACACTTTAATTCTTGTAATCCCCCAAAGTTTAGTGGTGAAGAAGGAGCTACGGGACTCCTACAATGGTTTGAGGGTATTGAGAATACCTTCATTAACTGTGAATGCCCCGACACCTTTAAAGTCCGTTATGCCATGAGTGTTCTTCACAAACGAGCACTCACTTGGTGGAATGAAGAAAAACGCACTCGCGGAGCTGAAGCTGCACTAGCCTTAACTTGGGATCAAGCTAAAGACATTATGAAGGCAGAGTTCTGTCCTCGTAATGAAATTAAGAAGCTGGAAGATGAATTTCATGATCTTGCTCAAGACAGTGGGGAAAACCTTGCTTACAACACTCGTTTTCACGAACTTAGCTTACTGCTACCCCACAAAGTCACCCCTTTGCCCATTGCGATCGAAAAATACATTGGTGGCTTACCGATGCAGATTCAAGACACGGTGTGGGGAAGGAACCCTGCTACTTTGGAGGAAGCAAAGCGTTTGGCTGCCACCCTAACAGATAACCATGTGAAGGCAGGAACCCTGACTCGTAAAGGGGAAAAGAAAAAGGATACTCCCCAACCTGCCGTTGATATCAAAACTGAGGCCTCAACCAACGGGAAGTGCAAGGTCAGGAATTTTGCAATAGACACCACTGCCCCACCCAACAAGAAACAATACAACGGGAAGCTACCTAAGTGTGACACCTGCCAATATCACCATCCAACCCAAATACCCTGCCGACAGTGCACCAATTGTCAAAGGTATGGGCATCTTGCGGATGCTTGTCGAATCCCTGCTACAAACGCTCTTGATGCTCCAAATCACCCCGCTTGAGACCCTCCAGCTACTTAACAGCAAACCCCACCATTTGAATGATGTCTATTTTCTCTTTGATTTCTATGTATCGACACTCTTTGATTCAAGTAATAAATTCGAGTATTATCATAACATCTGGGTGCATGCTTGTTTGAATGTGAATAATTTGCTATATCTATAATCATACTTGCTTACTTGTACAACAATTAGTTGACTACCAAACAACCTACTCAACGATTGGTAGATGTCATCATGTCTTTCCAATAGTCGGGAGAGGCCCTACCACCTGCTCAACGACTGGAGGAGACTATCGAACCTGCTTAACAATCGGTAGAGTCATAAAAGGACGCAAAACCCTAATGTAAGGTAAATTGGTGATTACGGTCCGGAACGTAATCATGAATTTACAGGTACGTTAAGGTAGTGTGAAATTTTATCAAGGTTTTCGGTAGTTGACCAATTGTAAACCCGGTGTTTTTCTCTTAACTTCGGGACGAAATTCCTAAAAGTAGGGGAGACTGTAACATCACAAAATTTTTTCCCAAATTTATATACATAAAGCCCCCATTATATATATTTTATCCTTAATATGCCTAACACACAACCTATATATATATATATATATATATATATATATATATAAAATAATAATAATAATAATCACTATAATAATCACTATCATAATAGTTATAACATTTTTTTTAAAAACAAACTCGAACCCAATATCCCTTCTGAGTCCAAACCATATTGTTGTGTTACTGAACCCAAGAGAAAAGCCCACCAAACTGGCCCAACAGTGACCCAGCCCAGTAGAAGTCCGGCCCAACCCCTCCTCCCCTTCCTGTTTAATAATTTTTTTTTTTGCAGCTAACCGGAATCGAACCCGGGCCAGCTACCACACACACACGCTTACACCACTTGAGCCACACTGAATTCTCATTTTATTTTCATTTCACTAATTATTTAATATGTAAATAGTCCTTGTTCTCCTTTTCCCTCTGCTCGCTGCTGCGAGAGACAGCCACACCAAATCCTTTAATTTGTCAAATTAGCACGCAATCATGGTAAGTAATACATAATTAGCAATTTGATTGATTATCCGGTCCATTACACGTCAAACGTACGATTAATTATCATCAATTCATACCCATTTATACGTTTGACGCGTCAAACATTAAACCAGAGGTCAAAGTTGCCAAATCAAACACCTAGGCTTAAACACTATAAATTGAACAATGCTGGACCTTTACAACTCGCCATTACATCTCTCTCTCAATCTCCAATTCTTCTTAATTATCCTCTGATCTTGATATCCGATCACATTTTGACTTTTCGTGTTGACTGAGCATTCGTGATCATTACAACATTGTAAGTGTGATGTTTTTGATGGGTTTTTATCTTCGGCATCCACACATTAATAGCCCTAAGGTTAATTGGGTTATTGATGTGTGGATTGGTCAATTGCAAATCTTAGGGCTCGTAATGATGAATTGGGGAAGACCATGTAATCGCGTATAATTATATATATTTAACGCACAGAATCCAAACACAACCACTGGTCTAGACCAAGTGGTTGTGCTTGGTGGCTTCTGAACCGGCCACGCGAGTTCGAATCGTGGCAGCAGCATTTTTTTTTTCCTTTTGTTTTGTTTTATCAAGTTTTAATATATATTACGTTTATTTTAAAAATTCATTTCAAAACACTAAAACGCTTTTAAAAATTCTACAAAAATTACATTATGTTAAACTAGTGAAAAATTTAACATACAATTTTTAGTTTTCCAAAAATTATTTATTTAATATATATAATAAATATTTCAAGTTTATTCTATTTTAATTATAAAATTCAATAAAAATATCAAAACAATTTTATAAATTTCCACAAAAAATTATTCTAAGTTCTTGTAACAATAAACTTTTCTGAAATGATTTTTATTTCAGAAAAACCATTTATTTAATATTTTTAATCAATTTTTGTTAGTTTTAACCATAATTAAATCATAATAAATCCAATTTTTAATATTTTTGCACCAAAATTTTATACAAATTATAACTGATTATTTGGAACAGAAATATGAATTTTAAACTTATAATTCTTTAATTTTAATATTTTTAAATATTAAAGTTAAATTTTGACAATTTGTTATAAATAGAATTAATATTCTATTTTAAAGAAAATAATTTTGTAAAAATTATTTTTACACTTTAAACACATTATTGTGACCATCTTAAATTTAAATTTCATAAAAAGATTTTTGGTTATTTATTTACTAATATTCTCTCAATTATCAAACAACTTTTATATTAATCAAACGAGCATTTATTCCCAAATTCGAAGCCCTAGAAACTTATACATTTGTAGACTAGATAGACTTAGACATATTCATTACTTTATTATAGGGTGATACTTGACACATTTGGGCGACACCGCTATTCAATTTTTCAACAGATATAACATTTTGCTAAGGTGAGTTTTACATAGCCCCTTTTCTATTTATCACCATTTTTGGGGTGAAACATGTTACAACATTAATTATGCAATTCAATCATCAATGTGTCTATGTGTTTTTCTATGTTGCATTATGTCTTGAACATGACTAGGGTAAGCACAATTCTAGCATAAACATTGATCAACCGACGGTATACATTGATAGATCTATTGGACTGACAATCCCACCCGGATACGTGCCTCCTACAAAGGTTGCGTGGGTGTTTGTTACTGCAATATAAACGAGTGAACCATGAGCGTATGGGATGTACCACAATACAACAGTCACAATGGTTGATTATGCACTCGATTTACTTCTAGTATGTTTTCGCATGTGGACTAGATTGCTGATGTGCTTAAAGTGGTTTAATAAAAACTAACTAAATTAACCTAAACTAGACACTCTAAGTTTTAAATTTATAAATTAAGACTCTCTAAACCTAAACCACACAACCGGCAAGTGTACCGGTCAGTGCAGTACAGCTAAAGTAAGTCCGAGTATCGAACCCACGAGACTCTAATGGAAAACGTAAACTAGACTCGACTACTTATCTACAACCTGACTAAATAATGTTTTGTTGCTTAAAGGGGGGTTTTCTAACAAACTAATTGCATATAAATAAAATAAAACTAAAATTAACTAAACTGAATAAAAAACGAGAACTGAGTTGAGCTTAATTCAAATGATGGTGAAGGTACTACCTAGGTAAGAATCTTACTCATGACTGACAAACTTCTATGGTTAGGGAACTAGCTATGTAACCGGGATCTTCAAATACTAAACTTACAGGATAAACTAGAGGACCCTCGACCCTTCTCAAGGAGAAACCTAAAGGTTACCTATAAGCCGTTAAACTACCGATTGAGAGGTTACCCTTACAGGCTTACCTACTCTGATGATAAAGTACCCGCTAGACAGTCTACCTTACAGCGCGAAAGCCTCACTACACTAAGAGTGCAAGGGGTAACTATAGAAAACCTGATCTAACTCGATACGCAAGAAGTGGTAAGGAAACTAGGAAGATCTTCTTACAAAGCATCTAGACCTAGCAATTTAACACCCTAGACATATCGACAATCCCGCACCTTACAGCTATTGGAATTGAAAGAACACCTAGAACTACCCAATTAACAAAAATCACTCCTATGAAAAACACTAGCAATTTATCATAAACTAGTTGTTAACACACAGTCCACAACCTAACACGCATTCATACATGAAAGACATTCACAAAAACGCATGTGGAGTAAATAATTATTAATTGAACAAAACTAGGTACGCATATACACCAGATCAGAAATAATCAAAGACTTTACTAAATCATCAACCCATAGTCAAAGTTCCAAAAAACCATAAAAACAATCATTCAATCATAAGTAATCATCAAAACCTAGGTAGTAACAAAAGTCTAGCCAATAAAAGTCATGATAAAATCGAAACAATAAAGGCAAGACAAATTCATGGTATTCATACCGGGTTATAATAGAATAAATAAATAAATTATTAAACTTGAACCGACCCGTGCTCACACCAAAGCTTCAACCCTTCACCTTCTCTTTTCCTTCCTTCTTGAGGCTGATGTGTCTTTTTTTCTTCTTGGAGTTCCCTCCTGCTCTTCGAACGAATAATAATATGTAGCCTCCTCCAAGATAAATAATATTCCAATCGTGTGCCGCTTTATCTTTTTTTTTTTTTCAATTGTGGCAGCCTCTTCAAAATATATATCTCCTCCAACCTACTTCACGTAGGTTTTCTTTTTTGTTTCAAAAGACACCTGGGCCTCGAGCCCTTGTGCTTCTTTTATTATTATTATTATTATTATTATTATTATTATTATTATTATTATTATTATTATTATTATTATTATTTATAGTAGTACTATAACTCCGTGCTTTAAACTCGGGTGTTCTTGACTTGATTAAAGTTGTCCGTTTGCGCTCCAACGGCCATGAACACCTACAAAATATAAAATAAAATATATAAATAATAAAAATGACATAAAACTAATAAAAATCTATAAAAACCTATACTAAATAAAATAGACCGTTACAAGCCTAAAACTAATAAAAACAATATCTAAACGACTCAAAAATTATACAAACTTTACACTGGAAATATATGTATTTTACAATACATCAATTGCCATGACACATGAATTGCACAACAATTTTATTCGATTATCAAAACCTATGTAATTCTCACCAACTTTTGTTGACCCAAAATATTTTCAACTTAACATGTTTCAGGTTTCTACTTGCTTGAAGATTTGAATTAATGCTTGAAGATGTGTGCATACTTTATTCAATTTGATGTACGAATTCTTGTATAACAATTGTATGTAATGGATTTAAATCATATAATGAAATTTATTATTTACCATGAGCTACTGAACAATCATCAATACGTGACATCCCGATGTTTCCGCCATCGGTTGGGGTGTTACATCTCTCTAATATGAGTCAAGTCATCGTTAATAAAAGAGGGGTAATTTCATCATTTTACACCATTATCATTATTTATGTATTTGTGTAAATTGAAAACTCCATCTTCAACACCACCAAACATAGATCAAAACAAGCCGCCAGAAAACTAAGCCATCAAATCATAAATTGAAACCCTAATCTCGATTTTGGGGTTAATTTGGTTTGTTTTGGTCGGTGGTCATTCATCCTAATCATTTTGCAAAACTTTGTGGTCATTCGTCCCTATTGTTGATCCGTATTTGATATTGATCGTGGTGGTGGTTATGTATGGTCGGTGCTCTTGGCGCTGTCAGTGATTGGTGTTGAAGGGAAGCTTGGATTGGCGGTCGTTTAGCATCAAACAGTCATCGGCGTTCGGTGACAAGTCTGAGAGAGATTTACGGAGCCATGAAGGACAAATGTGTGGTTGGGAAGGGATTGGTCATAATTTAAGGATATCGGAGTTGTTGTTTTGGGTTTCCATCATTAGTGACGTGATGTGTGGTGCCAAGTTGTAAACTCATGCAATATAATGGCTAGGGCTGACAATTTTAGACACGAACACGATAACACGACACGAACCTACACGACCTTAACAGGTTTCGTGTCTTTAACGGGTCGACATGATAAGGCCTTAGCAGGTTTCGTGTCTAAACATGTTAAAGACCTGTTAACATATTAAGCACCCGTCAAGACATGTTAATTATTTAATTTCAAAAATTCATATATGGGGTCGAGTATACCTTATACATATGCGGACTAAAGATAAAGGAACCCTAATTTGCAATTTACAAATCATATAGTACAAACATATAAGCAGCTCTGTCATCCCTCATCTTCCTTCTCCGTCACCTGTCCACTGTACATGTACGCTATCACCCATCACCCATCCGCCTTTATCGTGTTAACATGTAATAAACAGGTTCGTGTCTTATTGTGTTCGTGTCTTAACGGGTCATGTCTGACACGACACGACACGACAACCCTAATAATGGTAAAAAGCTAATTGAAAAAGACGATATGTTACTTGATTGCACCTAATCTTACATTTATATAGAGAGAAACAACCTAAGATAATGCTTTTGTTGCTGATATTTGAAGCCTTGCTAGATTAGATGACACCCAACTATGTTTTTCGATCTGACCTCGGTTAATTGGGATGATTATCGATATGCACTTCACAAAATGTTCGATTTGGTTACTCTATATGGTTTTAAGAATGCCTGCTTCTTTGGCGGAGTTAGAGTTGCCCTGAATTGGAGCTTCAAACACGGTCCTATTTTATTACATGCCGACTTCTTACCATTATGTTGTGCGAGTTTACAACTTGCCCCGTTGGTTTAGTCAATTGGGGAAGACGAAGGTAATATAGTAATTTCACTATATTTGTAACGTTTGCCTAACACATGTGAAGGGAGGGACTCGATTGACTAAAAATTGGGAATGTCAAGAACCTAGTGAACCAATTTTCACAAGTAGGGACATAGCCTAGTAATTTAGGCCAAACCACAAGAACTCAAATTGCTATTAACTCTTCAAAATTTTATATTATAAAGTGGTTTGTCAAATAAGTGAATACAAATATGATTTTAATTAAAGAAATGTATACATCGTGAAAGAAATTGGGCACATTAACTGAAAGATTATCGTAGGGGTCTTCGTGATTGTCTATGTAAAAGTAGTTTTGTATTAAAAAATTACACTTCTCTCAGGGCAACTATGTGATTAAGGGGCTGTTTGGTTAATTAAGTGTTGAATCATTAAGAGGTCTGAATGGTTAAGATGTCTGAATGGTTAAGCGCTGAATCATTAAGTTGGACCTCTTAATGGTTAGTTTTCTTGTCCCACGTTGGTAGGGGAGTCTCATTAAGGTTCATCCTAGTTCAGTGCTTAATAGTTCAGTGCTTAATGATTCAGCAACATCCCAAATCTTAATGATTCAGACTTAAGCATTCCATTCAGAAGCTGAAACAAACACACTGAATGCTGAATCATTCAGCGCTGAATGGTTAAGAGTCTCATTAAGAGGCTACCAAATAGCCCCTAAGTATAATATCATGTTATATTTAGAAATATATAACAAGTTAATCAAGTTGATTTAATCGAACCAATGAGTGAGTATTCTGTGCGGTTATATATAGTTCAATAAAAAAAAGTTGAAATAAGTTGAAGTTTCAAACATTGCTAGAGACAGGACCAGGAGGATGGCATTGTACTAGATGTGCTCCAAAGCAAAAAATAATAATGATAATTAAATTGTCATTTTGCAAGTGGACTTTCTTTCCAGTACAGGGATAAAATAATAATATTTTCATATACGCTGTGTTCCCGAGTTAACTAAACGGGAGAAAAGAAAAGAAAGGAAATGAAAGATGTGTTCCCGAGTTTCATTAAAGGAAGGAAAAGAAAGGAAAACAAAATATGGTGTGTTCCCGAGTTTCATTAAAGGAAGGAAGAAAGGAAAAGAAAGGAAATAAAAGGAAAACTAGTTAAAATCCTTTAGTTTATCCTTTCTTTTCCTTTCTCTTCCCTTCCTTCAATTCTTTTCCTTTCTTTTCTCTCTTTAAGTTAACTCGGGAACAAAGTGATAGTAACAACGAGTACCGGTTTATATATTTTTATAGAAAACTTTTTTTTTTTTTTGAACGGCCAACGGTACCACCCATAACGAAGCCCCGCACCCTTCAGGTCCGGTCCCCGGGCCCCCCTAAGGTCCAACCCCTCATTTCAGAATAACCCTACTCTGAGTGAGATTCGAACCTGTGACCTCCCAGGGCAGGAACCCCACAAAGTGAATAAACCTTCCCACCTTCATTGCAACCACTAGGCTACAACATCATTGGCAGAAAACTTTTTATGTGTTTTTTCTTTTTTTAATTTTCAAGTTAGTTTTGAAATTTTTACCCAACTACTTTTCAAATTGATAAGTGGTACGTTAAACGTAATCCCTCTATTACTTGTATCCTGCTCTTAAAAAAGAAAATATAAAATTATCATATTCGCCCCTTAAATAATAATTATTTTATTTCTTTTTCCTCGTTTATTTTTTTTTTGATCGGCGAACAACTGTGTGGCAACCACCCTTGCGGGGCGCCGTGCCCAAGAATCGACTACTCGACCTTCAGCAGCCCCCGCCTTCTCCCGATGCGCGGAAACCCGAGCCCCACCCGCCCGAAGGCACGACAGTGTTATAGAACTCGGTAAAACCTCGCCGCCCGTCAGATTCGAACCGGCGCCACCCGTATTCGATCTTCACCCAGATACCAAACCATAATGTTGGAAGTGGAAATTGAACCCTTGATCCCTCGTTTATTTCACGCAAATCTTAATATATTTTCTTGCTGCCAATATCCTCAAATCAGCACTATCTTTCACACTTGTATGACACATCTATTATGGTTGGACCAAAATATATTTTGTAAATGGACTTTAATTATCACTACCCCACTTTTTTTTTTAACGACAATCGCTTTATATATAAATATAAAGAGTCAGTTAGGGGCTGGAAATTACAAGATCAACGACAAAGAGGAAAAATAAACAAAAAACAGAGATTACAACAAGCTCAAAATATCAAAGTTTAACCAATCATCCCACGAGATCCTTGGCAACTTAGTCCGATGAGAGATCCATAGGTAGACGTCTTCTTTGATCTGATCGACGATAACCCGAACCGGAACGAACTTGTCTTCAAAAACCTTGAAATTTCTAGCTACCCAAATTCTCCAACTAGTGGCTAAAACCACAGTATACACCACCTTCCTCCATCTCTTTCCCCCTGGATTCGCAAGAACTTTATCAACTAAATCCGCCAAAGAGTCGCAATCTCCCGGCCACGGAATCCTCATCCACACAAGGACATTCCACCAAATCGATCTGGCCCATAGACAAGCTACAAAAGCATGATTACAATCCTCTGTAAAAAGCCCACATATCGAACAAACCTGCGAAAGGGACCTGCACACCTCGTCGCGCGAGTTCAACTTTAGTCGCCACCTTACTCTGAAGAGCTCTCCACAGAAGCACATTAGACTTAGGGGAAGCCCAACTATTCCACCAAAATAAACGAGTCCCACTACCCGGAGGCAACTCCGGGTCAAGTTCAAACCGAAGATCTTTCACCGAGAAATGTTCGCCAGCGCTGTTGACCCATCTCCAAACATCAGAGGACCCACCGAACTTGACCTGCAGCAATAACAGATTGAGCGCATGAACCTGTCCAGCAGCAGCAGCCGAAGCAGGATTCTTCTTCCAGACCCGAGACCAATCAAACCCAGCTCCGTCTTCACTCCTATAATCCTTCACCCACGCATCTTTGTCTGGAACCAATTTGAATAATACATGGAAGGAGTCTTTTAGAGCGCAATCAGTAGCCCAAACATTTTTCCAAAACTTAGTCTTGGAGCCGTCTCCCAATAACACTTTCAATTTATTCTCGACTCTAATACCCGACTTAAGGAGTCTACTTTGAACATTAACAATATCTTTCCAGGCACCAACAATATTCTTCTTAAGAGGGACAATACCTTTTTCGCTGTAGGATCCATGAATCGATTGAATAACCCGAGCCCAAAGCCGATTCGGTTCATGTTTAAACCTCCACAACCACTTCGCCATCATAGACGTATTGAAATCCTCAATCTTACCCACCCCCAATCCGCCTTTATTCTTAGCTATCAAGATCTTATCCCATCTAGTCCATCTCATCTTGGTTCTTGACCCACACTTACCCAAAAGAAAATCCCTCTTGATCCCTTCCATCTTATTTAGGACACATTTAGGCGCTTGGAAGATGGAAAGAAAATACGAGGGGAGACTCCCTAAGACCAACTTGACCAAAGTAAGTCTTCCCGCAAACGATAGGGTCTTCGCCTTCCAAGTCGACAACTTACTAGTGAACTTATCAATGACCGGTTGCCACTATCTAGCCCGCTTCATATTAGCACCAATGGGAACCCCTAGATAAGTGAAGGGCATGGTGCTTTCTTTGCATCTCAAAATTCTCGCATAATCGGCAACCTCATGCGATTGAACACCAACTCCAAAGAGTTGGCACTTTATGTGATTAATATTTAGTCCAGAAAACAGAGAAATACGCCTGAGAAACCTCTTTAGAGCCATCACGTTACTCCTCGACCATTCTCCCAAAAATATAACGTCATCCGCGAAGCAAAGATGAGATAGAACAGGACCTCCATTAGAAAGCTTAATGCCGTGAAACAAGCCTAGGGAAACAACCCTTTCCATAAACATTTTGACGACTTCCATAGCAATAATATATAGAAAAGGCGATAACGGGTCACCTTGTCTAAGTCCACTTGATATCAATAAAAAATAGTGGCGTGTGCGAATATACACATAATTTTACAATGAAATAACACACGTTTTGCTTTAATATTTATAAAAATGGTTTAGACCTTAATATTAAAACACACACAATAGGGCAAGTGTACCCTGTCATATATGTAGTAATGGATAGATAAGAACCAGATATCGATCCATGGACGCGCGCGGAGCAATGGTACTAAAACTCTATCCTCGATTTACCAGTAAGAAAAGATAGCGAAAGTTTGTTGTTTTTAACTAAATTAATTCTAAAATATCTAAATAACATATGTAAGACTCCAAATACAAAATATAACTGTATAAACTATAATGTACCAATCCTAGCAAGTCATCTACATATAATAAGTAATACAGGCGTGTGATCAACATTCCCATTTTCCGACAGTTAGTGTCCCTTTCGGGCATCCTAACATGACAACTATACAGAAAGCTAACACGAATACACACGTTAACCACTTCAAGTCGTTTATTAGCGAGCAACTGATATGATCTCATGCAGATCTTCTAAAGATAAGTTAGTCATCTGTTAAGAGTATTCTAATCTCACTAATTCAGGAAAGCGATACCGAATACACAATACAGCCACCTAAACTAACATAAGTTGATCATTTCACAACCTATTCCATTTTACCAACTTTGGGACCAGATCTACTAAGATCGCTATTTTTACCAAAATAACTACCGAAGATCATTAACCGTGTCATAGACCAGTAACGACACCATTAGGCTTTTAAAACCCTTTTACGTGCCGGTAAGCATTTTTAACCGTTATTCGACTGACTTTAACCAAACCAATACCCGGTTACAGTTTCATGGCGTAAACTATTTAACAAGTTAACTAGTCTACTACCGGACGATTAAACGGACAGTTTTTCAACATTTATCCGCCTAACACATTCGACAATCGCCAAAGTCATTCAAATACAGCTACAAATCCAACACAACGAAACAAGGTTGCGCTATGATCATCAAGATCTAAACATGAAAAACGCCAAATTTATACAAAACATGATTACATACTAACGATTGTTTTTTCTACTAACGATTACTAAACATGATTACTAGACGATAATGTACTACATAAACAACACAAACAAGCTAAAATAAACAGATTTGAATCAACTAAAAGCTTAATAGATCAAACCATAAAACTTGAATGTGATGGATTGGATGATGATAGATGATCCGGATGAGTTCCCGAGCTTGTTCCTCGCCTTTGCAGCACCTCACCGGTCCAGAAAATCGCCCTGAATCGCCCTGAGATCACCCAACACTTGATCAGTGGGTTATGCTCTATTTTTATAGAAAGTCTGATTTTGTGCACGGTCGTGCGCCTAAAGTGCACGGCCGTGCACTTTATCATGACGAGTTGACGTGCAAGTGGGCAAGTGGCTGATTGATCTCTGAAAATATCTAGATATTCCGCACGGCCGTGCACCTAGGGTGCACGGGCGTGCGGGTCTGGTGATGGACGGGTGCTGGGAGTGCACTGCCTGGTGCACTGGCAGTGCACCCGAGAAGTTGAGTCGCACGGGCACCCGCACGGCAGTGCTGATCAGGGTGCCTGTAACATCCCGTTTTTTTGTTATATAAATAAAATGTCTTGATTCATATTTATTAGTGAATGACACGGGTCATTGATTAGTAAAACGAACAAGTAGCATGTGAGATGGATACTCGTGTATTTAAATTTAGTTGACGAGTAAGTGTCGGATAGTATGATAATTTGGAATATGAGAGCTAGGCGAGTAATCAGTATTATAGGAGACCGTTTAGTAGCAATACAATATATAATATCATATTTGACCCTACTCTGCTTTTAATAAAACTTGGGTCAAAGTGTAGAGAAAAATAAGCTCGGCTCAACAGTGTATTCGTATTTTTATAAAACGCTACATCTTAGAAGTTACGTGGGAAAACAAGCGCAGTAGCTTAAATAATAATAATAATAAAAATAATAATAATAATAATAATAATAATAATAATAATAATAATAATAATAATAATAATAATAATAATAATAATAATAAGTTGCAGGGTGCACGCCTAGGTATGATCTCTAGTCTTTACTTGTGAATTTAGTATTTTAGTATAATATAAAGTGTAGAGTTTAGAGTCATAGCCGGGGTAGGGGTTGGGTGACCTAATCCAAAGTTAGACATGGATTGGTCCCCTATGTTTAAACTAGGTAAGGTTATCCAAAGTCGACCACGGTAATGACTAGCTTAGTGCCCCGCTTCTTACTTAACTAGTATCTAAGAATGTCCTGATCTTGATCAGGGAACCAAGTTTGGATTGACTAGACTAAACATCTATAGACCAGAGGTGAGTTACCTAAACTATTTTCAAAACCTGATACTTGCTCATAAAAATTGTTTTGATGGTGATTGATCATGTATATGCATCGAACCATAGGTGTGGCATCCAAGGTGTTATATATATTATAATGATCATTATATTTTCTCATGGGGGGACATACACTTACAGTCTGCTGTGGAATTGGTAGACTGTGTGAGCCTACTGTGGAATTGGTAGGCCACGGGTGGGTCTACTGTGGAATTGGTAGACCATGTGTGTGAATATATAATGCTTAGTCCGGATTATGATTATGGTGACATGCAAGGAGCTCATACTTGATCAATAAATTGTTTATGTGGTTGTTTTACTGATGAGTCGGTTTATGTGACTCACCAGCTGTGTGCTGACGTATTTTTATTACGCGAGCTTGTATCACAGGTTAATGGTGTAAGGAATGGGAGTTCTTAGCTGAGAGTTGGAATACTTTAGACAGTTCATCTTATTATAGTTGAGCTTTGTTTAGCTTGGTGATACTTGGATCGCACTGGCTTGTAATAAATGCTTAAGTTATGTAATGAGATTACGTTTCCGTTTTAAGTTTGTGCCGACTGTGGGCGGGGTGTGACAGTGCCCAAGAACATTGGCTGCACGCCAGGTCACACTGGCAGTGCAGCTCGTGTGTGTCCGAGCTAAATGAGCCCGCACGGGCGTGCGCCTGGGGTGCACGACCGTGCAGTCTTTCCAGACTTGGCTGATTTTGTAGAAACTTTCCGTCTTGTCCGATTTTCGCCCGGTTTCTTCGACTTTGCTCGTGAGACGTCGTTTAAGACCTGCAATAAACATATTAAGCGGTTAAGTACCGAATTCGTGCAATTATGGTCGAAAACGCGTAATTTGGGAGTTTAATCGGGGATTTAAATATGTATATTTTAACGTATATCAAATAGGCTCCTGGTTTAGATCCATCAAACTCTATGGCTCCCGAGCATTGGCACTATAGTGTAACACCCCAACCGATGGCGGAATCATCGAGGTGCCACGTAGTGACGATTGTTCAAAAGCTCATGGTACTAAAATGTAAATATTTGATTATTGAATATTGTTTTACAACATGTGAAAATGAATACATAACAAAATTGAGATAATTGATTGATTTAATCTAAGTCCAAAGTCCTATGTGAAGCGTCAAGCAGTTTATCCTGAAACATGCACGAAAATAATTTTGTCAACATATGATGTTGGTGAGTACTACTTAGCTTTGTACATATAGTATAAGTTTGAAAAGTAGTACAATTCATGTGTCTAGCATCACCAAGGCATTATGTAAACACGCAAGTAACCAAACAAGACAAAGATCAAATGTAAAGTTTGTACAATGAAATTGATAATGAGCACCTCAACACGTGTCAAGTCTAAAAGAGCACCATAACATGAGTTATGTCTAAATGAGCACCGTAACATAAGTTACGTCTATGTGTAAAGAGCATCATAACATAAGTTATGTCTAGATGTATGATTTTGTATGTAAGCTACGTTCATGTTCAAACATAAGCACAAAGATAATCAAGACACGTATATGAATTTGTAAATGGATAAAAATGTATGTGTAAATGAATTTGCAAGTTTTGTATACTTGTGCATGAATCACCCCAAAAGTTGTAAAAGCGAAAAGGGGGATAAGTAATACTCACCTTAGCAAGATGGTAAGTCTTGTGGAATTGAATAAGTATTATCCAACGTTGCCAAGTATCACCCTATGTATAATGTAACAAATAAGTCTAAGTCTATCTAGTCCATAAGTATTTTCTAGGGCTTCGAATTGGGGATAAGTATTCGTTTGATTAATAAATTAAACGTTTAATAGATAAGAGAAATTTGGTAAATAAATAAACAAAAGTCTTTATGTAAATTTTAAATCAAATATGGTCACAATATAAAGTTTTAAATGTGAAAATAATTTTTATAAAATTATTTTCTTATAAATAGAATATTAAATCTATTTATTTCAAATTGTCAAAATATAACTTTAATATCTAAAAATATTAAAATTGAAGAATTTTTGAATTAAAAATTGTATTTCTGTTCCAAATGAATAGAAATAATTTATGTAAAATTTTGGTACAAAAATGTTGAAAAATGAATTTATTATGATTTATTTATGATTAAAACTAACAAAAATTGATTAAAAATATAAAATGAACGGTTTTTCTGAAATAAAAATAAATTCTGAAATGTTTATTGTTGTACAAGTTTAGGATAATTTTTGTGGAATTTTATAAAATCGTTTAGATATTTTTATTGAATTTTACAATTATAAATGAACAAACTTATAATATTTATTATATATATCAAATAAATGATTTTTAAAAAACTAAAAATTGTATAATGAACCTTACCATTAGGAGGTCATACACTAATTTTTGTAGAATTTATAAACCACTTTTAGTATTTAAAAACTATTTTAAAAGATTAAATATATTAAGTATATATATAAAAGGGTAAAAAAATGTTTGTTGGTTATGGGAATCGAACCCGGGCCTCTGGCCGGTTCGGGTTTTATCACAAGCGTGGCCACCAACTGAGCCACACCCTGAGAACGAATTAAACTGGATTCGAAATAATTATATAGGTTGAATGGATTAATTGATTTGTTTTTAGAAAAATAAAGAGTGGATACGGGGCTCGAACCCTTGGCTGTGGCCAGTTCATTTCTTTCAAACAACAAGTATAACCAACTGATCTGTGGATCAGTTGGTTGTCATTTTCGTGCTGAAATAATTATATACGGTCACAAGCAGTCATCTTCCCCAAAAGTCTAGGTCGAGCCCTAGCTTTCCAATCCGATTAATAACGGATTTAATGGTTGATTAACCATGGGGTTAATAGAGCACAATGGCCGATTAATACAATGGAACAAAGGATTATAATCATACCTAGTGTAAAAGCTTCAATTCGAGATTCAACAAACTATCAAAACCCGTCTAATATCCACGACCAAACAGCAGAAGAAAAAGAAAATTGAGTGTGTGCGTGTGTTTCTCGGCTCTATTAGGTTGTCAAAGAGAGTTTAATTTATAGTGATATCGCAGAAATGGCAAGTTATGAAGTTTTGACCAAGGTTTGGTCAAACCGAGCAATAAACTCCAATTACGAATACATATATGGCAGTAATAGATTAATCATATGCGATAATGGTCTGTTAACCATTGACCAGTTTTAATTGTGATAATAGATTTCCAATTCAAGAGCCATTATGTGGTCAAAGGCATTGTTGACCATGATTGGAAGAAGTCAAGTGCTACAGATTAGCACACGAGTAGCAGCAGAAGTGAAGGTAAAAATGTGGGCCGGGTCTTCTTTTCTTTTTTGTTGGGCTGGGCTACGAAAATTTAAAAAAAAAAGAAGTTGGGCTTCATGTTTTGAAGGAGTAATTAAAGGGTGGTTGGTTATTGTTTTGGGCTCAAGTGTGGTTGGACTAGACTAACATTATTACTTATTATTATTATTATTATTATTATTATTATTATTATTATTATTATTATTATTATTATTATTATTATTATTATTATTATTATTATTATTATTATTATTATTATTATTTACAAAAATAAAAGAAAAGTGACGGATGTCACATATAGGCCATTTGTTGGGGAATTACAGTAACAAACGAACAAAACCGGATAACAAAAATCTCTGAAGGCACGTAATCGATTTCAGATTGAATCAATTCGACGGTTCTATCGAATATTCAATCGGATACAATCAGAGATTGAAAATTTTCCGTATGTTGTGATTAAGATTTGAAGAACCAGAGAGTTTTTGACCAAGAAGAAGAAGAATTCGTAATGAAACTTGAGACCAGTAACTGCCTTTTAGGCAGTTTTCAAGGGTTTTGAAATTGCCAAAAATAGGCAGCTCGACCCTAGCCAGGGGCTCTGCCCCTTGGACCCTGCTCCCAGGGGCGCTGCCCCCGGACCCCCGTCCCTTAGGGGCTTCACCCCTAACTTCATAATAATTTCAAATAGGTGTGCACTCTGCACACACCATACCTATATGATGTATTATTATGAAGATATTGGTCAAACAGTCAATCCAATTACACTAAAATATCCAACAAATTTCATATGGCCACCAAATCCACCTACATTCACAGTCACACAGCCACATCAAATTTGAAATAGCACCAAGTACAATACCACAAAGCACGAGAGATATACAATTAACGGGAAACAAGATAGGTTATATTGGGAACCATCGTAAAGGCTGGGATCGCTACACCATTTCACTCATTGTCAACGGGCCTCCATGTATTTGAACAATGAATGGTGAAGCATTTGATAACGGTTGAAACTAAGCTGAACACGATGAAAACACATCTGGAGTTCACCATTTTCAATGATCAGTTTAATATTTGTGTTGCATTGTGGCGTGTGAAGATGGTGGTAAATAAGAAATTATTTTTGATATATATGAAGACAGCTTATATAAAAATAAGGTTGGATAGATGATGAAGATGAAAATGAGAAAGTATGGCAAATAGCTTTTATGTTGTTATGTGCAAACTTCTAATGGCTGGTATGAATGAGATTTGATAGAGTAACCGATTATGAGTGTTTAATCAAACTACTATATCATATTTACTTAACTTTCCCCTATCTATACTACTATATAATAGATTCTGGATAGGCAAGATAGTAATTTTCATTTAATTTTAAGACATATAAAAACATTGTTTTTGTATTTGGTACAAGTGTTAATGCATAAATAATTTCTCATTTACAATATTGTCCCTCTACATTTTAGCATTTAATAATGTAGTGTAATAAATGACACACAATAATGTAGTGTTATGACATCTAGCATTTATATTTATAATACAATACTATTTTATAAAAGCATATAAAAAACTTATTAACTTATACTAAAAATAATACATAAAAATTTGACTAACATATTCAAATTCAAATAAAAGAAATAGGCATCGTCTCATTCGTGACTGACTAGGTCACTGGGAAAACCAAAATAATTGTCAAATAAGAATACTTGATGACTTTTAGTTTAAAAGTATAACAATTAAATAACTTATTAACTCATACTAAAAATAATACATAAAAATTTGACTAACATATTCAAACTCAAATAAAAGAGATAGGCATCGTCTAATTCGTGACTGACTCGGTCATTAGCAAAACCAAAATAACTGTCAAACAAAAATACATGATACTTTTAGTTTAAAAGTTATTATATATGTAATAAAAGTTTATGGTTAAAAATTACATTCAGACAAACGTTGTGTTAATCAAGAGCAACATCATGGTTTCTTTGATCAAATGTCATGGTTTCTTTGATCCGTGCATAAAATACAAACTTCTCCTTCACACCTATGGATGTCTCATTAGACGAAACAATCGCCAACATGAGAAATGACATATATACGTTCGGAGCATATTCGAGATATACCACAAAATCGACCAGTTAGTAATACGGAATGACAATCCCATCCCACACGTCATTCTTTATTTTTTATGGCTTCATTTAGAGTATTTAGCTCCTTTTTTTTTCAGAGACTGAAATCTTGTCTTCTGATTCAAGTTTTCAGTATTCTCCGCATCAATTTTTATTTTTTATTCTTGCTTTCAATATCAAAGGACTTCCACCAAAATAATTGTCACACAAGAATACATGATGATTTTTTGTTTAAAATTATTATATATGTAATAAAAGTTTACGAGTGCAGCCCGCCGCAACGCGCGGGTTCTTGCTAGTGATATATATACTATCTTAAAGTTATTTGTTTTGATATAATAAGGGAGAATATTAAGTGAAAGAAAGATTTGATTTTGGATATATATGTTGGTAATTCGTTGGTTATAATGTATTGAAAACGTGGATTTGTCGAGGATACAAGAAAAAAAAAATTAAACAAAAGGATTGAAACGATTATAACAAACAATGTAAGGGGTACATTCACTAACCCCATTAATTTTAGAGTAACTTTGATTATATTTTTTAATTTATAGAATCTTCGTCTTTTATTTTTCTGCATATTTCAATTCCTTAATCATATATCCACAAAATACTTTTATGGAATGAATTTCAACTCTTTTGAATTCCAATTGCTTGGAGACATTCCAATTTCTTCACAAAGGAATTCTTCAAAGTTCAAACCGAAGGAACCATGAGATCCCTTAAATTTTCTTTTTCTCTAACTAAGTGTTTTACCATATTATAGTACTAGATTATACACACGATTCAATAAATACTAATACTTTAAATTTTTAAACTTTATTGCATAAAAATAAATCTAAACATATTAACAACAAGTTAAATCTTCATATAAGAAAAATAAAATATAAATGTAATATATAGTTAAAATAATATTCATAAGTCATAAAAAAACAATATATAATTCAAATACCATTTAAAATGTTAGATAATAGTGTTCGTTGCAGGTCGCCTAAAAAAAGAAACAAATTCGATATAAGTTGAATTATTAAATTAAAAAATGTGGGTTAAAGTTTAAATTACTTTTTTACATTGATTAATTAAAGTTATAACAACTTACAAATTTAAGTGTCACTTTTCGATGGATGCTTAGATCACTTAGACGTATCATGTTTATATTTGAGGAAAAAAGTAAATAGTCTAACTGGAAAATAAAAAATGTATGAGCGATAAATATATTACAAAAAAATCTAATTAAAGACAATAATCTAATCCGAGTCAAAGTCAACCGCCATAAACAACGTGCGAAAAAATTAAAATGACATTTTGAGTTATTAAACAAAATGCAAGTGAGCTCATTTTACTACATATGACGTCAGAAAGAATGTTTATTGTAGGAAGAAATGAATGTAATATTGGCTTTATATATGCAAGTTTTATGCTAATATGTTATGCATTTTTTTTAAGTTGCATGAATTATAAGCTGTTTGTTATATATTTACGCAAGTACCATAAAAAGTAACTGTCTTCGATTGAAAGTTTTTATGTTTTTATTGTATTTTAAAAGCATTTTTTTTAAACAGCTACCACATCATATTTACTTAACTTTCCTTTATGATACGTAAACTATCTTAAATTTATTTGTTCTGATATAATAAGGGAGGATAATAAGTGAAGAAAGGTTTGATTTCAGATGTTTATGTTGGTAATTCGTTGGTTATAATTAGGGCTGTTCAAATCGCTCGCCGCTCGTGGATCGCTCGTCGCTCGTTCGGAAAATGCTCGAAAAATGCTCGCTCGTTCTTCCGCTCGGTTGTATATGAGCCGATCGGCTCGGTTCGGTTTGTAAATGAGCCAAGCACGAGCAAAGGTACGCTCGGATCGGTTCGGCTCGAATATATTTTTATTTATTTAATAATAAATATACACACAATTTATAGATAAATTTATGACTTTATATATAAGATTCTATTGGATTTGACTCAGTATATGCAAACAAAATATAACCAGGCCACTTAACACAATAAAAAATTAACACTAGATTTAATAGTAAAACAATAAGTCATGAGGTGATAGTCCTGACTTCTTTATGTTAATAGTCGTCCATCGCTAATTGTCACTTGATATTACACCTACGGCACAATGCAACAACTGTTGTCTGACGTATGCTCATCACCTCACCAGCCTCAATCTAAACCTTATCCTTGGACACTGTGATCTCAATATTAGTGTTAACATCGGACATTTTGACCTTAGTTGTCACCCGACAATGAAAACATCGAAGGAAACATCCCAATTTTATAATCGTCCATATTATTCTCCGCTCGATTCTCGCTCGGCGCTCGCTCAGAAAATTTGCGCTCAAAGAATGCTCGTTCGGTTTTCGGCTCGATTGTAAACGAGCCGCTCCGCTCGGTTCGGTTTGTAAACGAGCCAAGCACGAGCAAAGCTTCGTTTGGATCGGCTCGGCTCCTGAACAGCCCTAGTTATAATATATTGGAAACTTGGATTTGTCGAGAATACAAAAATAAAATAAACAAAGGGATTGAAACGAATATAACAAAATTTAAAGGAAATCGTACAACAAGTGAAAAAAATAGGGTAAGGGGTATGTTTAGTAACCCCATTGATTCTAGAGTAACTTTGATTATATCTTTTAATTTATAGAATCTTTGTCTTTTATTTTTCTGCATATTTCAATTCCTTAATCATATATCCACAAAGCTATCTTTTTATCTCGGGAGCGTCCCGAGGTTGAAAAATATAACAATTCTAATAATACTAATAGTAATAGTAATAATTATTATTACTCTTGTAATTAAATAAATAAAAAATAATTTTGCTATAATGTGACACCATGTGTTGCAGTGTTGCGCGATTCTGTCTCCTAGCTTCCCTTGATGATGTATACCTATGCATCTTTATAAGAGTAAAATTCCAATGATAGCATGGCGATTGGGCTGTCGTAAATAAGAACCTGATTTAAAAGAAAAAACATGATTAATGAATAACATGAACACTACTTGGTTTTTTTCCTGTATGAACGAAAGCCCACAAAAAATAGTTGTTTTTTTCTCCGTTTTTTATATAGTACTATGGTACTCGTTAGAAAGATAATAAAACGCTCGTTAATCTGGTGTAATTTTTTTCTTTAAAAAATCTCGTATATAAAAGATATTAACATTTAAAAATTATGGGAGGGAACATAAGAGAGAAAAATTTAAATTTGTTTTTAAATTCTTTTTTTTCCTAAAATAACTCAATTTAATTTTAGAAGATTAGGTTTTATATTATAATTTGTTTTTTTTTTAATTTGCCACATGGCATGACACATGACACACTCAAGGAGGAGAATGCCTCCTTGAATGCCATGTCATTAAAATGACTTTCTTTTATAGTATATTAGCTGATTACCCCGGGAAGGTCACGGGGTTAAAAAATCTAATATGACTTAATAAAAAATGATAAAAGAAGAAAACCTGGTTAAAACATCACTAAGATACGGACCTTGATCGGTTTTATCTGCTTGTACACATTAATCACCATGTGTCTTCTAATATTTATACATCACCTAATCAACATGTGCATAACAAATTTATTGTATGACCAATTAAAGAGCATATAAAACCATTTAATTGGTGTTAAAACTTAAAATACAATCTATTATTAACATGACATGACATTTCTTAAGACGGCCTATATTAGAAAGCCTGCAATTTTCCACATTGTAATAATTATATAGCAATCAAAATCAGTACCTTAGCTATCCATTGTGTTGATAACTTAACATTTATACAGCCAGGGCCAGCCACAGAGCACGATTCTATCATGTCAGACGCCGGACGATTTCGCATAATCGCCTACATGTTATAAAGAGCATATAAAACCATTTAACTGGTGTTAAAACTTAAAATACAATCTATTATATACATGACACGACCGTGAAGGTAGAAGAAAAAAAAAGAAAAATAATAGAGAGGTGATTGATATGAGAGAGACGGAAGGGTTTTAACTTATTTAATTTTTAGATTATTAATAATAAAAAATGAAATAAAAAATTAAAATTAAAAACTCTCACCCCATCGTGCCACGTGGCACATTCGGGAGGGGGCGGGAGGAGGAGTTGAGGCCTCCATTGAATGCCACCTCATCAATATTATATCATCTTGTACACATAATTCTAAATAACATTTATAATTAATGATGACATTCAAAAGAAAACCACTTATTTTAATTCAGTTGGTTTGTAAAGAAAACCACATACGTTTTTTATTTCAACATTTTAATTTAGATTAATAATTCTTTTATTAATCTACATATAAACTACTTTCAATAATGAAGGTAGAAGAAAAAAGTAAAAACTCTTTGAAAAATATTTAGCACTTACTTGTTGATCAAAAGTAGCCTAAGCAGATTTGAGAGACTTGTTAAGAATGAATGCTTTAATGTTAATGTAATCATATATTTGTAATGGCTATATATAGATACTTTTATAAAATTAATTTCAACTCTTTTGAAATCCAGTTGCTTGGAGACATTTCAATTTCTTCACAAAGGAATTCTCCAAAGTTCAAACCAAAGAAACCATGGAACCCCTTGAATTTCCTTTCTGGCTAACAAAGTGTTCTAGCATATTATAGTATTACGAGGGTAATTGAATTTCTTTAATATAACTGTCACAAAGTGGATATTCTTCATTAAAACTAGATAAGACTGTCCGTTATTGGCTAACACCCCTTCACGTTGAGGAATTAGTGGGCGTGAACACCGACCTACTACGCGTGAAAGGGATGGGCGTGGTGGCAATCACGGCGTGAAATCTCCTGCTCCATTGTTTGTTTGTTACTATTAAGATTCCAGCTTGATTTTAATTGCAAGACGAAATTCAAGTCGTGCTCTAGACTCTAGCTGGCTTTGGTTCAACCCATTAACATCCTTTACATGTTATCTAAACGGGTTTGGGTTAGAATTATCTAAACACATCTTAAACCTGACCCATTGCCATCCCTAACAGTAAACACTATGGATGTGACATATCATTTGAGAGGGGTCAATAGGCTGAGTTGTGACTTTGGATATGTCATACATTTAAGAGATGCTACATAAAGTCTATTTACTATTTTGCTAACCAATGGCAACGTTACATGACTTCTGTTATTATTAGTCTCCTTAAATTCCAATACAATTGGCTGCGACGCACTTTGTTGTCTGTTTACCTGTCATTCTCATGTAATTTTTGTTGTTGATGTTGCTGCAAATCGATCACTTTATCTATCCTTCATTCTGTTTAATTATATAAATAATATTCTTTAGAAAATAATAATTTCAATGAATACAATCAATATTGTTTTTGTAAAATAAATATTTAAAATAAGTAAGATTTTTTTTAAAAACATAATAAATATTTATAAAATGTATTTAATAAAGTTAAATATTTTATAATCTTATTTTTTTTTGGTTTTTTTTTTCTAACATTAGGTTTTTTTTTTTTTAATTTTGTTAAAATTTATTTGTAAAAGTGTTTATGTTAATGTTTTTTCAAACACGATTTTTAAGTTTATCTATAAACATTTTTCTTAAAGCATCTATTTTTTTTTGGTTACTGTTGATTTGTTTTTTTTATGTGTGCTTGTATATATATACACATAAAAATACATATCTTAAAAGGTGTATTTGCTATACAAAGGTAAATACATACATTGATAATCACGTAATATGTTATTTATTATAGAGAAAAAAGTAATAACAATATCATACTTAAACAAAATATAATAAAATGCTCATTTTATTATGTATTTTTTATTAACGTACTAAACAATTATGGTTAATTAAAAGTCTCGGATATAGTTGATTTAAAACTGAACAATATATTTTAAAACTTATATTAATTAAACTTTTAAAATCATATAAAGTTACTTTTTTCCTTCTTTTGTGTGTTATAAGTCTGTCCGGAGTTGGGGCGGGAAAGGGACGGGAAGAGGGGGGGGGGGGGGCAACTCACCGGCGTGGGGCAAACCATTTGGGACACGTGGCGCTTCATGATTCGTGGGCAATGGAAGTGGACCGCTTGAAAATTTTTTTTTTTTTGAAAAAGAGCCGTTGATTTTTTAACGGTCAAAACAAAAAAAAATATATATAAATTACCCCCATTTCACTACAAAACACCCACTTTAACTTATTTATTCACAAATTTTATACACTTCTCCAACCATTTTTTATACAATTCTTCATATATTTTTCATACTACTCATCATTCTTCAATAAAAAATGAACCCATACAACCGAGGCTTTGACCCGAACAACTCATACGCGTACGTCCCAAACCCGAATACACCACCGGTTCGCCCGATCCCAAACCGTCCATGTAACAGTACTGATTTCTGAGAAGATTAACATGGACCTTTGTATGACACCCTAGGCAAATCCCTCTTAAATCACCAACGCGTTTTGGGCTTAATGCTAGTGGATGAGAGGAGAACTCCACAGTTAAGCGTGTTCAGGTGGGAGTAGTATCAGGTTGGGTGACCTCCTGGGAAGTCTCCACCGGGGTGACCAAAAACAAATCTGTGAGCTCTGGATGGGCAACCCATCGGGGCAAAGCGGACAATATTGGTGGTGAGAGGGGCCGGATGTTACAGTCCACCCATTCCTTCACCTTGTCCCGACTACGCGGGTTATGCGGGTTTCATTAGTGGGCAAATTTATCCTAATTTCCCATTCAATGATTCTCCCGTTCCTTCACAACTTCCTTTAACGCAAACCGTACCCGAAACACAACCCCAAAATGTTGCGGGATCATCTTCGGGTAAAAATGTGACAACCAGCAAATTCCGTACAACGATTAACGTGATTCTAAATATGTTTTCGAAGTAATTAACATGGTTTAAGGTTAATTATGGTTAGTTGAGCCGTTATGAGTCCTACGATGTCCTTCTTGAAGTTCGTAGAAGCCTTGATGCCTTTAAAGAAAGACTTCGTGTGATTAACGTTAACGAACTGACATCAGTAAATATCCATCAAACTGGAATAACATAAGCTTATTCTATGTAAATACAACACGTATTTACTATCGATGTGATCGGATGTGAAATCGGCGCGAAAAACGGTCTAAAACGCAGCGTTTTGGATAACGCGGAGAGGAACTGACGTGGAAATCAGACGTCAAAATGCGTGGTTTTAACCGTTATCAAACTTTCGGAATAATTATTTATTATAAATAATGTTTCTTATTAAATTTCGAAAGTTATTGGATCATTTAAATGTAGGATAACATGACCGAATCGATTGATGTGATTTAAACGCGTTTTTCAAAAGCACGCGTCGGGCGATGAAAATAATACTTAAGTAGCTTGGTTTAGTTGTGTTTTTAATTTCGAACAAAACCGACTAGTTTTCGTGATAAGTTATTAACCCTAAATACAAACCGAGCCTTAAGACGTTAAAACGGGTTCGATTCGCGGTGTACCCTACCTAACACAAACCCTAGGTATAAAAGATCTCATCCATGTCTTTCTTCTTCATTTCCATCTGCCGCCAACCCTCTTCTCTCTCTCTACTCTCTCTCTAAACTTATCTCTTTCTCTCTACCATCTCTCCCTCCCTCTGCTACTATAGACCACCGGCCGCCACCATGCTTGGTGGTGACGGCGGCGGTGATTTTCAGCCCTAAAACAGGTTGTGCAGGTCCGGTCGTGGTGGGTTTGTCCGGTTTTTGGAGAGAAGATGACCGATGGTGACTATGGTGGGAGCAGTGATGGTGGTTCTGGCTCGGGAAGCAGCAGATGACGGCGATGATTCTGGTGGTTGTTAGGTGGGTTATAGAGCCGGGTTATGGTTGTTTTCGTGGCTCAAGGTGGTCCGATTATGGGGTCGGGTCGAGATGGTGGCAATAAAGGGTGTTTGGTTACAGGTAGGTGGTGGTTTATGGTGGCTGACGGTTGTGGTTCTGGCTGATGACGGTGGTTTTGGTTGCGCGGAGGTGAACAGCAGTGGTGGTTGTTTGGTTCAGGGTGTTTTGGGCCGGTGGTGATGGTGTTGATGGCCGAAGACCGGTGGTGGTCTAGAAGGTGGTTTCGAGTGGTGGTTGTGGCCTGTTTGCCTTGGACCTTGGTGTTCTTGGCCGAGGATGGTGACAGGTTCATGGTGGTGGTTCGTGGCGTTTCTGGTCGGGTCTTGGTGGATGTTCGGGCCGAGACCCGGGTCCTTGGGTCTAGGTTTGTGTGTGGTTCAGTCCAAGTTAAATCTGGTTCGGGCATCGGGGTTCGGGCCTTGGGTTGTCGTTGGATCTGGTCCAAACCCGAGTTAAACCCGGTCAAACTGTGTCAACCCGGTCAGATCTGGTCACACCAGTCAAACTGTCAACTCGGGTCAGCTGTGAATTCGTTGCGGGTCTGACCAACGCACGGTCAAATGCGCGGTCAACGGGTCAGATCTGGTCAAAGGTGTCATTAGAACGAGGCGCGCGTACGATATGGTATAATTAGTTTTCGTATTTATTTTGTGATATTGTTTATAAACAAGTATATAATTTATAAATAATAAATACGAACGAAAATGGTGTTAACTCGCTAAACGAACCAAGAAATAATACACGAAATGTATAAATCAAGTGGTTGTCATTGTTTATAAAGCGTGACTTTATGTTGCTGTCGGACTAAATTGTTGGACTATACTATATGTATATATTGTTATATATATATATATTTATATAAATAAGTGTGGTATTTATATAAGTTATCGAAGCGTATAGTGTCTCGTTTTAATGGAATTACGGATAAATGAAATTGTTGTCTTGTGATTTGGAAATTGATTTTTGGGAAAATTGTAGACAACTTGTGTTGTCTGGTTCGTACAAAAACAGAGGAAACTCTGCCGAAATTTTGTTATAAAATTCAAAGCGCAATGAAATTGATATGTGTCGTGTATGTTTTTATAAGTAAATTTTCCAAGTGTTTTGACAAGTGAGTTTTATACAAAATCGAAACGTCTTCGACAAATGATTGTTTGAAACATTGCTGGTAAATCTTTCACAACATTTCCAAGACAAATATGTAGTACTTACCGAGGGTCAAATGTAGTCGACTTTCAAAGGTCTTTGACAATTAAACAATTTTTATTAATTGATTTTAGTAACTATATTATGGTTACTCAAAGTGTATTTTTCTAAAAGTACTTACATAAGTCAAATACATTTATCCAGATTACGAGACGAGCTACGGCTCAGGATGAGTTATACGTTTCATGGTAGTAGTCCAACATGGTTTACACACGAATAGTAACAGGTGCACAACTTGGGTACTATGTCGTATGTAAACACATGAATTATGACAAGTCACGATCGGTTCGTTGAGTTAAAACACCTCAAGGCTCGGGTTAGTACACACGAGTCAAGATAGTTGAGTAAACTATCTTTTAACCGGAAAATAAGCTAGGCTTATATATGATAGACTTTAAGGTGTCCTTTATTGGTAATTAGGGCACGAGGAAGTTGGTCAAAGCTTTGGGCTTTATTTGCTAGCTAAGCATGGAAATTAAGGTGAGTTTCACGGCCCCATTTTACTGTTTTAACTGGGGGAAAGATATGTTTGTCAAGAGTTATCACGTGTTGAAATGTTTTCAAAGGTTAAAATGTGATGAGTGGCATGATGAGTACTTGAGTTTTTGTTTGCCACTCGGGGTTGAGTCCTCGCTACTGTAACCATTAATTCAGGTAAATGAAACCGAAGGAATATTTGGATAGTACTATTGGTGCCTGACAAGGCCCACCCCTAATCGATAGCGTCGATTATGCATCGGCGTATGCCAGGGGTGCACGTATTCTGAACATAAGTCGTTGGGTTCCGAGAAGCGACTTGGAGCGGGGCATATTTATTAGTCTTGGTTTGGTTATGGGACTCAGGGGATTGCTCATCATCATAGTTTATAGGAGCTAGCTACTCCTTACAAAGGCCACAAATTGTGCTGGATCTGCACAGGATGTAAAAATGTTGTTAATACGAAACTAAAACCTGTGAACTCACCAATATTTTATATATTGACGTCTTTTTAAACATATCTTTCAGGTAACTAAGTGCTGAACAGGTATGCGGCTAGTACGGTGGAATTTGGGATGTCGGACACTGGTTGGGGGTTTCACCTATTGTTACCATCGGGTTGGGACATAAACGGAAACACCCCACTTTGAAACTTAATGTTTGTGGTTTTATGTAATGTTTGAAACCAGGTACTCCTTCTCGACATCTTAATATAATGATCTTTTCTAATTAAATATAGTTTGTGTTAATCTTGACTTTGATATGCTATCGAGCGTCGCGCCACGTGTTTCCGCCATTGGCGTGGTGTGACAGAAGTGGTATCAGAGCCAAGGTTATAGCGAACTAGTATTTTTTGAAAAATCTAGACTATAACCGGTTTTGGGTCGAAAACAAAGTTTTCAAAAATATACATAACGAAATATTTTTAGAAAAGAAAGGAAATTGTACATGGGTTGTACAACGGGAAATTCCGACCGACTAGCCATGTGTGTCAATATATAAAATGTTAGAAAATAAGGATATGAATGTTTATATTGTGTAGGGATCCGATAACTAGTGCTAGTTAATGTATATAAGTAGTACAGATAGCTTGCCTGTAAGGATGTCGTGTCACACTTCACTTTAGTCCGCACTTTTGCATCAATTACCGGTATGGACAAGCGGGAAGGACGCTGTGGTCTACGACGAACTCACCCGCTTACCTGCGGACGGGATGATCGGAAGGACTAACCTTTATCGTGCTAGTGGACGTTATCGTGTTGTTGATGTTGTGAAGGCGAAACTAGTCTAGGTATTTTGTGGTATGAAATCTTTGTTTTTGGATCAGGAAGCTCGGAACTAGCGGGCACCAAAATTACCTGGCAACACCGATTATCATTACGGGTGCACACGTAATAATAACTTATGGTGCACGGTAACCTTGGTGGGCGCTAGGGCCGGGATTGGTGATCACTCCTTGTCTTGTTTGTTCTTGTTCTCTAGGTTTAGACTTAGCTTTTGGTTGGCCAACGGGTTAAAAGGGAGGTCTCGTCGATGTCCCTTGATTTCGATCCTAGCTAACCTAATGAGCTTTCTTCAGCATTACCTCTAAGGTACGAACACGGAAAAACTCGAACGTCTATTCATATGAGTAATCTGACGTAAACCCTCGCATCGGATAGGGACAGGAGACGAAAACTTCCTTGTATAGGAGTTTAAATTCCTCCGCACAAAGTTCTTCAAAGGAGCGGACATACGAGGATGCACTGCCTACCAAAGAGATGAATGCTTGGTACGATGCGTGGAATGCTAAACTTGGAACCCAGTGAAGACCGAGGGTGTGTCCCTGCAAAACCAGTGCGTTTTGAGCACGGGACCCTGTGTGGATCAGTATTGAGACTAGTGGCCCGTGTGCCACTGTATTATTACTGTGAGTAAGTCATTTTTGATCTAACACATGCCCAAGTTGTCTTCGAGGGTCAGGCGTTTCTTCCCCTATTGGAGGGCAGAATCGACCTTGCTGAGTTAATAGGCTTGATCATCTTTATCTAGAAGGTATGATAGCCCCCGTCTGAATCGACAATGTCGAATCGGCAAGATCCTAGTATATTTATTTAATGGGAAAATAAATATATGGTAAAGTGAGCCGAGTCGAGTGTTGAAAACGAAATCTCGATCAACAAGATCCTAGTATAATTACTTAATGGGAAAATAATTATACGGTAAAGTGAGTCGAGTCGATGGTTGTAAAATGTAATGTCGAATCGACGAGATCCTAGTATAATTATTTAATGGGAAAATAATTATACGGTAAAGTGAGTCGAGTCGATGGTTGTAAAATGTAGTGTCGAATCGGCAAGATCCTAGTATAATTATTTAATGGGAAAATAATTATACGGTAAAGTGAGTCGAGTCAATGGTTGTAAAATGTAATGTCGAATCGACAAGATCCTAGTATAATTATTTAATGGGAAAATAATTATACGGTAAAGTGAGTCGAGTCGATGGTTGTAAAATATAGTGTCGAATCGACAAGATCCTAGTATAATTATTTAATGGGAAAATAATTATACGGTAAAGTGAGTCGAGTCGATGGTTGTAAAATGTAGTGTCGAATCGACAAGATCCTAGTATAATTATTTAATGGGAAAATAATTATACGGTAAAGTGAGTCGAGTCGATGGTTGTAAAATGTAATGTCGAACCGACAAGATCCTAGTATAATTATTTAATGGGAAAATAATTATGCGGTAAAGTGAGTCGAGTCGATGGTTGTAAAATGTAATGTCGAATCGACAAGATCCTAGTATAATTATTTAATGGGAAAGTAATTATACGGTAAAGTGAGTCGAGTCGATGGTTGTAAAATGTAATATCGAATCGACAAGATCATAGTATATTTATTTAATGGGAAAATAAATATATGGAAAGGTGAGTCGAGTCGAATATGGGAAAAATGAAATCTCGACCGACAAGATCCTAGTGTAACTACTTAATGGGAAAGTAATTATATGGTAAAGTGAGTTGAGTCGGAGATGATTTTATCCAAGTTAGTTAATATATATGGAAACATACATATATATTGAATATAAGATCACGACGTGCGTTTTGCGTCTGAATCCGTCATAATACTTGGGGAGTGAAACCACATTTCGGGAGCCGAAATCGTAAAGCGTGTGATTCGTAATTGTCAAATGTCACAGAAAGCTTCTGCTGACATTGAAATCACCCTTGAAAATCAGATAACGGACTACTGGAAGTGGTCACGTTATTCTCTCAACTAAACTTACCCATGGGACGGCAATTCCGTTGCTCTTGTTGCAATAACGTTCGTCACCCTCGTCATAACGACGAGACTGGTTATCTATTAGGGGCGGCAATTGATGCGAAGTGTTTTCCATCAATCCCCATAGATATTGAGACGTTGCGTCCCCTCGTCACGATGGTTTATAAACTAAGGTTGCGAGATCCATTCGTTATGGACAATGTGACTTGTCTAATCTCTTGTCGTATTCCGATACTCTCACTGCGTGGCCTATCAGGAAGAAAGTTCACCGGCCTCGCTTAGGTGGCGGAGAGGCATTTCAGTTGATGACTATCGGTGCTAGGGCCAAAATAACATGCAAGAAGAACCTAATGAGAAGGATGACTCGGCTGATCTGCCAGAGTCTGTATCGTTTTCATTTTATCGTGGTGTCTCGATAAATCATGATCCTTCTACCTCTACTATGCTATTCTCGTTGTGACCACTATCTTTGATACTAGAAAACATGTTGGATGGTTTCTAGGTCCTATGGATACTATTTACCACAAATCTAATAACTACGACGAGTCTAAGGCTCCCGCCGAGCCTGATGTTGCTCCTGCTGTAATTGTTCTATGGCCCAAGCGAATCATGTCGTCGTTGCTGAGAGTGTAGCTCATACTGAGTGTGTTGAGGATGTTTCTATGGCTTTTGTCAAGTTTGATGTTGCTGTTGTTTCGAAGGCTCCTGCTAAGATCACTGTCATTGACATAGACATCTCTATGACCCTTGCCAAGCCGCTATGACCATGTTTGTGTCACGATGGAGTTCATTGCTGTTAACTCCATTTTCTTTGAGGCTTTCGTTGAACCGCTCGTTATCATTCCCTGGCTCCTGCCAAGAATGGTTCTCAAGCTTGGGTTGAGTCTGTCAATGCTACAGTTGCCATTTTTCGAGTGACTTATATCGAGCTTGCGGTCGTTCTCCCTAAGGATGATGTCGGCCTGATAAGTCTACTAAATTATGTGGAACCCATCGTTCCCATTTCTTGGATTGACTTGATGATGTGATAAATTGTCGTTTGTTTCACTCTTGGTTCCCTCGGGATAAAGACATCACCCCAAACCCACGTTGATGTTGTAATGCTGCTGAGTGGTTGTGTAGTGTCGCCATCGATAATGTGGGAATTCGGATGTCTAACGGACTTTCCAGTAGTCATACTAAGACACTCTAGTCCTAGTGTTAGCACATGTATCTCTCTAAAGTTCGAATCTCGTAGTTTAAGTAATTGACCGAATCATGTGTCGACCTTTTTATATGCTCGCGCGTCTCGTGAGCATTACCTCTTCAAGATCTAAGGCATTAGTGACGCCATGTCCAGCCTTAACCTTTAACGCGCATTTTGGTTGACTAACCACTCTCGAATCATGTCGGAAGGAAATCCCATGATACACACATGACGGGGTGAGGCTCGTCTTTGTGATAAGGGATTTCAAATGCGTCTCGAACCTCGAACGTATCGAGTGATTGTGAGCAATTTTATGACCCATACCTTTGGGACTAGCAAGAGTTGAAAGACTAACTCATTTATTGCCCATCCTACTGGGTTCGTTTGACATCATACCTGCCAACGTGTCATGCCGATGACTACGGGAATAACAGTGTGGACCCACCCACAGCGTGTGCATTGGTGGAGTCCCTGGTACATGATTTGGAGGTTTTATGAAACCTTGAATCCTGAGGGCATATATAAGGGTGCTACCCTAACATTATGAGTTGGTCGATCAACTCAACCCTTCGATTAATGTTGTTATTCCTCTAATGGTAGGTTTATCTTGTCTTGGTGTCGTTGCGTAGATTCTTGGGATTGTGGAACCCTTTCGACCTTGGGTCGATATGGGTGTTCCCAGTTATTTTTTAGTAGCATTGCTCGCGCTAGATCAAAATCCCCTGTCCTTGACAGACACTGTTGGAGACACCATAGTAATATGAGCTACCAGGTCAGTGCGTTTAGTACCTGACTAATCAAGATGAGCTCGAAAGCTTACGTATTGCACCCATTTGTGTGACTACCTGAGTCGTTGAATGGGATGCCTTATGGGAAGGCTCAAGACTACTTCGTGTGGGGCGATCTCGGTCGTTTGTTTGTTTTAAGTGACGGCTTTGGCGTATGAAGTTGCCAAGCCCCACACGTGCAATGTGTGCCAAATGCATTCATCTATGACTCGATTTCACCTCTTACCTCGAAAGATCCCGAAAGATGGAATATTCGGCGAGTGAGGGTTCTGGTTCAGGACTCCTTTCACTCAGATCTCTGCATAGGATCTGATAGTCATTTCAAGGGCGAGTGGCCTGTATTATTCAGAGTTGACTTACTAGGTTGCTAATACTAATAGGACACCATTGCCCGTAAGGCACATATAACAGGACAAGTACTGGATACCCTTGTTTTGGGTAGCTACCGGTGCTTTGTATACTGTTTAGGTGGACACCAGCGTGTCGAGATGTTGTCGAGACCCTATCCTCTGTTTGTTACGGCAACCATATTATGATGATTCATATACATCATTCCTATGTTGACCAATGTGATGAGGTGATGTGAGCCTCTAGACATTTGTGTTTAAGTCAGCTTAAATTCTCGTGTATTGTGGAATTGTACGGCCGTATGTCGAATATACACTGTCTACTGTCTGGGGAACTGAGGGGTGAAAGTGACGCAAAAACTGTCGACCTCCGTCAGTCCATATTAGGCGCCCTGGTACCACTAACCACAATCGCTCATGCGAAAGGTTGTAAGTGGGTGCATAGTGGATTTCAGTCCATGTGAGGACATAGGAATAACATCCGCTACTATAAACAACCTTGAGCGTCCTCAAGAATGTCGACTGCTTTGTGATCTGGTAAGATCACCCGGTTAGTGAGATTCGAACGAGCGAACCTAATGGTCATGTCGCCTGAGGTGTCCGGTGGCTGTGATGAGACACAGGCAATGATCGATCGCTGTTTGGAACCTTCTCATCCCCTACTCGTTTGTAGTTATAATATGAGGCATACGGACAGCCACCTATACTCTTGGAGAGTCGTGGCTAGACACTAGGTGCCAACTTTCATGATATCGGATTTTAGTAGTTATCTTACCTCAGTGTTCGCCGAACCTTGAACGCAAGTCTGGGATACTCAATTTGAGATGAGTATGGATTACCATTCTCTTACGAATGAATTACTGTCCTGGACGGAAGTGTCTCGTGTGATACGATTGGTGTCGGTGGCAAATCAAATTCGTGTACTTCATCGCCAGAATTTCCTATGTGATAGGAATTATCACCCCAGTGTTCGGGGTGTACTGCTCGAAGTCCTCTGGAGTGCATACGTGTACGTCTCTAGTACATTGAATGACAGATAGAGATATACACATGACCTGGCTTGAGTTCAAGAGATGACCAACAAATTTGGTAGATTCAAATCTGCTTGAATAAGTGGCCAAACCGATCAGGAAGTTGTACTAACAAGGCGTTAGCCTTAGGAACTTCGAATTGGTATAGGACTTTGCTGAGTGTTATACTCTGAAAGGGTGTTGTTAAGCACGAAAACGGTAATGGAGTGACTTCGCTTAGTACTCCAGTGACTCGGAGATACCGGTTAAAATTGGTCTCGCAACGAGTAAGCTCGAACTAACGCAAGAGCTTAGTGGGACTCTTGATGAATCTCGCAAGTCTGGCCTGAGGAAGCATTGTCAATTCCTCGACCGACGGAATTCAGGTTGACGCAAAACTCTACTATTTCGGGAAAACTGATATACTTGCCGGATTGCGAAATCCAAGAGCTCGGCTGTAACATTTCGCATTTAACTATTTATACGTTACGGATTAAAACGACAAGCCCTATTATTTTTGGTGATATCTTGAACCCCTATACAATGATAATTGTATGTGTATATAATAATAATAATAATAATAATAATAATAATAATAATAATAATAATAATAATAAGTAATGTGTAAAAAAAAGAGTTTTGGATAAACAAACCCACCCAACACTTTTTCAGCCATCATCAACCTAGCCCAACCCAATTAAACCCCGGCCCACCAGATATCCGGCCCAAGCCCACTAGACCCCCTTGTCTGAATTAAAAAAATAAAACCTGCCTTGGCCGGGATTCGAACCCGCGCCAAAGGCCGGGTGGATCTAACACTAGTGCACAAACCAACTGGGCTAGCCTACTTTGTTGATGTAACCCAGACTCATTATAATCTTATACGCGGATTGAATCCTCACAGTTGACAAGGAAAGTCAACTGTGGGATTCCTTGATGATCAATCCATTGCTTTAACGCGTAATCGAGCTATTATTGGTAAATTCGTGCATTGACCGGCCTATTACCACACAATTACACGTCAATAACTCGTCAATTGTTGACTTTTTATGTAAATTGACGCGTATGTATTAAACCGTAGGTCAAACCTTCCAATTATCATTAACCCTAAACCCCTGTATAAATAGATGCATTGCAAACCTTGACAACTCGCTCATAACACTCTCTCCACCTCCAATTCTTTCAATTATACTCTGATCATTGCTATCGAGCTCGTAGTTTGACTTTTACCTTGACCCGACTTCTAGCATCAAAGCTTCACTGTGAGTCTCAATCTTTTGGTGGGTTTCACTCATCGGCTATCAGACAACAATAGCCCTAACAATAATCGGGCTATAGTTGTCTGATTTGCTCAATTGTAAATCTAGGGTTCATCGTGATTGATTTGGGGATAAAACTGGAAACGTGTATTGTATTTATATATTTTAAATCAGAGGATAACACAACCACCGGCCTAGGCCAAGTGGTTGTGACCCTTGTTAGACACTGAGGTCACCCGGGTTCGAGTCCCGGCTCTGACCGGGTTTTTGTATTCTTTTCTTTTCTTTTCTTTTTAACAAATATAATTAATTATATATATAATAAATCCTTTTAATCTTTTAAATTCTTTTTAAAATACCAAAACTATTTTATAAATTCTAAAAAAATTATAATTGTTTAATCTGATATAAAAGTTTTATTTGTAATTTTTATTTTCCAGAAATTCATTTATTTAATAATTATAATAATTAAATCATTTTTATACTATTATACTTATAAAAATCCATTATTATATCAAAACAGTTTTATTAAATTCCCCAAAAATTATCCTAACTTGTTATAAAGTTAAACTTTACTGAAATAATTTTTAATTCAGTAAAATCATTTATTTTATATTTTTAATCAATTTTTGTTAGATTTAATCATAATTAATTCATAATAAATCCAATTTTCATCATTTTTGCACCAAAATTTTATACAAATTATTTTTAATCATTTAGAACAGAAATATGATTTTTAAAATAAGATTTCTTTAATTTTAGTATTTTTGAATATTAAAGTTAATAATTGGCTATTTATAAATAAATAGATTTAAAAATCTATTTTAAATGAAATAATTTTATAAAAATTATTTTATTGCTTCAAACACTTTAATGTGCACACTCAAAATCCAAATTTTATAAAAAGACTATTTTTCATTAATTATCCAATTTTCTTTATTTAATTAACATTTTTAAATTAAATTTAACAATTGATTATCCCCAAATCGAAACCCTAGGATACACATATTAGTTATATAGACTTAGACTTATTATATATTACCTCATTATAGGGTAATATTTGGAATCACTTTGGGCAACACAATTATTACATCTTTCCAACAAGTTAACATTTGCTAAGGTGAGTTTTACATAGCCCCTTTTATTTATCACCATTTTTGGGGTGAAACATGTTATAACATTATCATTGCAATTCAATCATCAATGTGTCTATGTGTTTTCTATGTTGCATTATGTCTTGAGCATGATTAGAGTAAGCACCATTCTAGCATAATCATTAACATTGATCAGCCGACGGTATACATTGATAGATCTATTGGACTGACAATCCCACCCGGATACGTGCCTCCTACAAAGGTTACGTGGGTGTTTGTTATCGCATAACATATTCATTGGGACCATAAGTGTATGGTATGTATCATTTTATAACAGTCACAAGGGTTGATTATGCACTCGATTTATTTCTAATATGTTCTCACATATGGACTAGATTGACATGACACATGAATTGCACATCATTTTACTCAATTATCAAAAACCTATGTAATTCTCACCAACTTTTGTTGACCCAAAACATTTTCAACTTAACATGTTTCAGGTTCTATTTGCTTGAAGATTTGAATTGATGCTTGAAGATATGTGTATAGTTTATTCAATTTGATGTACAAATTCTAGAAAAATTGTATGTAATTCAATTAAATCATTTAATGAAATTTATTATCTACCATGAGCTACTGAACAATCATTCAATACGTGACATCCCGATGTTTCCGCCATCGGTTGGGGTGTTACATCGGCCGTAGCCATCTCATGATATGGTGTTCGTTAGAATGCTAAGCGTGAACCAGAGATTCACTTAGAAAAGAGGAGATTGCGTGAGTCGCAAACATCCCGCCCTGTCCAAGGATGCTAATGTATCGGATGACTTGAACTGAATTCCGGGACGGAATTCTCTTAACGGGGGGAGAATGTGACAACCAACAAATTCCGTACAACGATTAACGTGATTCTAAATATGTTTTCGAAGTAATTAACATGGTTTAAGGTTAATTATGGTTAGTTGAGCCGTTATGAGTCCTACGATGTCCTTCTTGAAGTTCGTAGAAGCCTTGATGCCTTTAAAGAAAGACTTCGCGTGATTAACGTTAATGAACTGACATAAGTAAATATCCATCAAACTGGAATAACATAAGCTTATTCTATGTAAATACAACACGTATTTACTATCGATGCGATCGGATGTGAAATCGGCGCAAAAAACGGTCTAAAACACAACGTTTTGGATAACGCGGAGAGGAACTGACGTGGAAATCAGACGTCAAAATGCGTGGTTTTAACCGTTATCAAACTTTCGGAATAATTATTTATTATAAATAATGTTTCTTATTAAATTTCGAAAGTTATTGGATCATTTAAATGTAGGATAACATGACCGAATCGATTGACGTGATTTAAACGCGTTTTTCGAAAGCACGCGTCGGGCGACGAAAATAATACTTAAGTAGCTTGGTTTAGTTGTGTTTTTAATTTCGAACAAAACCGACTAGTTTTCGTGATAAGTTATTAACCCTAAATACAAACCGAGCCTTAAGACATTAAAACGGGTTCGATTCGCGGTGTACCCTACCTAACACAAACCCTAGGTATAAAAGATCTCATCCATGTCTTTCTTCTTCATTTCCATCTGCCGCCAACCCTCTTCTCTCTCTCTACTCTCTCTCTCTAAACTTATCTCTCTCTCTCTCTACCATATCTCCCTAACCCTCTCTCACTCCCCGTGCTACTATAGACAACCGGCCGCCACCATGCTTGGTGGTGACGGCGGTGGTGATTTTCAGCCCTAAAACAGGTTGTGCAGGTCCGGTCGTGGTGGGTTTGTCCGGTTTTTGGAAAGAAGATGACCGATGGTGACTATGGTGGGAGCAGTGATGGTGGTTCTGGCTCGGGAAGCAGCAGATGACGGCGATGATTCTGGTGGTTGTTAGGTGGGTTATAGAGCCGGGTTATGGTTGTTTTCGTGGCTCAAGGTGGTCCGATTATGGGGTCGGGTCGAGATGGTGGCAACAAAGGGTGTTTGGTTACAGGTAGGTGGTGGTTTATGGTGGCTGACGGTTGTGGTTCTGGCTGATGACGGTGGTTTTGGTTGCGCGGAGGTGAACAACAGTGGTGGTTGTTTGGTTCAGGGTGTTTTGGGCCGGTGGTGATGGTGTTGATGGCCGATGACCGGTGGTGGTCTAGAAGGTGGTTTCGAGTGGTGGTTGTGGCCTGTTTGCCTTGGACCTGGGTGTTCTTGGCCGAGGATGGTGACAGGTTCATGGTGGTGGTTCGTGGCGTTTCTGGTCGGGTCTTGGTGGATGTTCGGGCCGAGACCCGGGTCCTTGGGTCTAGGTTTGTGTGTGGTTCAGTCCAAGTTAAATCTGGTTCAGGCATCGGGGTTCGGGCCTTGGGTTGTCGTTGGATCTGGTCCAAACCCGAGTTAAACCCGGTCAAACTGTGTCAACCCGGTCAGATCTGGTCACACCAGTCAAACTGTCAACTCGGGTCAGCTGTGAATTCGTTGCGGGTCTGACCAACGCACGGTCAAATGCGCGGTCAACGGGTCAGATCTGGTCAAAGGTGTCATTAGAACGAGGCGCGCGTACGTTATGGTATAATTAGTTTTCGTATTTATTTTGTGATATTGTTTATAAACAAGTATATAATTTATAAATAATAAATACGAACGAAAATGGTGTTAACTCGCTAAACGAACCAAGAAATAATACACGAAATGTATAAATCAAGTGGTTGTCATTGTTTATAAAGCGTGACTTTATGTTGCTGTCGGACTAAATTGTTGGACTATACTATGTTTTCGAAGTAATTAACATGGTTTAAGGTTAATTATGGTTAGTTGAGCCGTTATGAGTCCTACGATGTCCTTCTTGAAGTTCGTAGAAGCCTTGATGCCTTTAAAGAAAGACTTCGCGTGATTAACGTTAATGAACTGACATAAGTAAATATCCATCAAACTGGAATAACATAAGCTTATTCTATGTAAATACAACACGTATTTACTATCGATGCGATCGGATGTGAAATTGGCGCAAAAAACGGTCTAAAACGCAACGTTTTGGATAACGCGGAGAGGAACTGACGTGGAAATCAGACGTCAAAATGCGTGGTTTTAACCGTTATCAAACTTTCGGAATAATTATTTATTATAAATAATGTTTCTTATTAAATTTCGAAAGTTATTGGATCATTTAAATGTAGGATAACATGACCGAATCGATTGATGTGATTTAAACGCGTTTTTCAAAAGCACGCGTCGGGCGATGAAAATAATACTTAAGTAGCTTGGTTTAGTTGTGTTTTTAATTTCGAACAAAACCGACTAGTTTTCGTGATAAGTTATTAACCCTAAATACAAACCGAGCCTTAAGACGTTAAAACGGGTTCGATTCGCGGTGTACCCTACCTAACACAAACCCTAGGTATAAAAGATCTCATCCATGTCTTTCTTCTTCATTTCCATCTGCCGCCAACCCTCTTCTCTCTCTCTACTCTCTCTCTAAACTTATCTCTTTCTCTCTACCATCTCTCCCTCCCTCTGCTACTATAGACCACCGGCCGCCACCATGCTTGGTGGTGACGGCGGCGGTGATTTTCAGCCCTAAAACAGGTTGTGCAGGTCCGGTCGTGGTGGGTTTGTCCGGTTTTTGGAGAGAAGATGACCGATGGTGACTATGGTGGGAGCAGTGATGGTGGTTCTGGCTCGGGAAGCAGCAGATGACGGCGATGATTCTGGTGGTTGTTAGGTGGGTTATAGAGCCGGGTTATGGTTGTTTTCGTGGCTCAAGGTGGTCCGATTATGGGGTCGGGTCGAGATGGTGGCAATAAAGGGTGTTTGGTTACAGGTAGGTGGTGGTTTATGGTGGCTGACGGTTGTGGTTTTGGCTGATGACGGTGGTTTTGGTTGCGCGGAGGTGAACAGCAGTGGTGGTTGTTTGGTTCAGGGTGTTTTGGGCCGGTGGTGATGGTGTTGATGGCCGAAGACCGGTGGTGGTCTAGAAGGTGGTTTCGAGTGGTGGTTGTGGCCTGTTTGCCTTGGACCTTGGTGTTCTTGGCCGAGGATGGTGACAGGTTCATGGTGGTGGTTCGTGGCGTTTCTGGTCGGGTCTTGGTGGATGTTCGGGCCGAGACCCGGGTCCTTGGGTCTAGGGTTGTGTGTGGTTCAGTCCAAGTTAAATCTGGTTCGGGCATCGGGGTTCGGGCCTTGGGTTGTCGTTGGATCTGGTCCAAACCCGAGTTAAACCCGGTCAAACTGTGTCAACCCGGTCAGATCTGGTCACACCAGTCAAACTGTCAACTCGGGTCAGCTGTGAATTCGTTGCGGGTCTGACCAACGCACGGTCAAATGCGCGGTCAACGGGTCAGATCTGGTCAAAGGTGTCATTAGAACGAGGCGCGCGTACGATATGGTATAATTAGTTTTCGTATTTATTTTGTGATATTGTTTATAAACAAGTATATAATTTATAAATAATAAATACGAACGAAAATGGTGTTAACTCGCTAAACGAACCAAGAAATAATACACGAAATGTATAAATCAAGTGGTTGTCATTGTTTATAAAGCGTGACTTTATGTTGCTGTCGGACTAAATTGTTGGACTATACTATATGTATATATTGTTATATATATATATTTATATAAATAAGTGTGGTATTTATATAAGTTATCGAAGCGTATAGTGTCTCGTTTTAATGGAATTACGGATAAATGAAATTGTTGTCTTGTGATTTGGAAATTGATTTTTGGGAAAATTGTAGACAACTTGTGTTGTCTGGTTCGTACAAAAACAGAGGAAACTCTACCGAAATTTTGTTATAAAATTCAAAGCGCAATGAAATTGATATGTGTCGTGTATGTTTTTATAAGTAAATTTTCCAAGTGTTTTGACAAGTGAGTTTTATAAAAAATCGAAACGTCTTCGACAAATGATTGTTTCACATGATTGTTTGAAACATTGTTGGTAAATCTTTCACAACATTTCCAAGACAAATATGTAGTACTTACCGAGGGTCAAATGTAGTCGACTTTCAAAGGTCTTTGACAATTAAACAATTTTTATTAATTGATTTTAGTAACTATATTATGGTTACTCAAAGTGTATTTTTCTAAAAGTACTTATATAAGTCAAATACATTTATCCAGATTACGAGACGAGCTACGGCTCAGGATGAGTTATACGTTTCATGGTAGTAGTCCAACATGGTTTACACACGAATAGTAACAGGTGCACAACTTGGGTACTATGTCGTATGTAAACACATGAATTATGACAAGTCACGATCGGTTCGTTGAGTTAAAACACCTCAAGGCTCGGGTTAGTACACACGAGTCAAGATAGTTGAGTAAACTATCTTTTAACCGGAAAATAAGCTAGGCTTATATATGATAGACTTTAAGGTGTCCTTTATTGGTAATTAGGGCACGAGGAAGTTGGTCAAAGCTTTGGGCTTTATTTGCTAGCTAAGCATGGAAATTAAGGTGAGTTTCACGGCCCCATTTTACTGTTTTAACTGGGGGAAAGATATGTTTGTCAAGAGTTATCACGTGTTGAAATGTTTTCAAAGGTTAAAATGTGATGAGTGGCATGATGAGTACTTGAGTTTTTGTTTGCCACTCGGGGTTGAGTCCTCGCTACTGTAACCATTAATTCAGGTAAATGAAACCGAAGGAATATTTGGATAGTACTATTGGTGCCTGACAAGGCCCACCCCTAATCGATAGCGTCGATTATGCATCGGCGTATGCCAGGGGTGCACGTATTCTGAACATAAGTCGTTGGGTTCCGAGAAGCGACTTGGAGCGGGGCATATTTATTAGTCTTGGTTTGGTTATGGGACTCAGGGGATTGCTCATCATCATAGTTTATAGGAGCTAGCTACTCCTTACAAAGGCCACAAATTGTGTTGGATCTGCACAGGATGTAAAAATGTTGTTAATACGAAACTAAAACCTGTGAACTCACCAATATTTTATATATTGACGTCTTTTTAAACATATCTTTCAGGTAACTAAGTGCTGAACAGGTATGCGGCTAATACGGTGAAATTTGGGATGTCGGACACTGGTTGGGGGTTTCACCTATTGTTACCATCGGGTTGGGACATAAACGGAAACACCCCACTTTGAAACTTAATGTTTGTGGTTTTATGTAATGTTTTGAAACCAGGTACTCCTTCTCGACATCTTAATATAATGATCTTTTCTAATTAAATATAGTTTGTGTTAATCTTGACTTTGATATGCTTTCGAGCGTCGCACCACGTGTTTCCGTCATTGGCGTGGTGTGACAAAAAACCCCCCTGCAAAAAGAAGTCACAGGAGGAAGACGCCGGAGGAGAAAGCATTAGCCGCCGCTAACCGCCAACCAATTAAGTGGACACCCGAAGAAGAGCTTGCGATAACGAAAGCGTGGATAAGCAAGTCGGAAAAAAGAGCAAGGTATTTCTAATAAATTTTTTAACATGATTTTTTTTGTAATATTGCTAATATTTTCTTTTTTTGTAGGAACTAGTCGCCACAAAAACGACTTTTGGATCGACATAAACACCGTGTTCCATGGGTTGATGGGAAGAGAGTTCTATCGAGCAAACGATAGTCTCTCGTCCAAGTGGACAGAGATAAACATGGCAATGAATGCGTTCAGCCGCATAATTATTACGCAAGAAACAATCCAAAAAGCGGTGAAACAGACACCAACAGCCTCAGCCGGTCGCTAGCAGCGTATCGTAACGAAACCGGTCTCGAATTCAAGTTTCTTCATTGTTGGGAAGTTGCGAAGAACCATTCAAAATGGGCGTACGTCCCCACTGCAACCAACTCCGCAAAAAGGTCGAAAACAAATTCGTCAAAAAACCGTCAAATTGATTCTGAAAACGTAGAAGCCGTTAATTTGGATGAAGACGAGTTCGAAGAGGAATTGAGTCGTCCACCCGGTCGAGATAAGTCAAAAAAGAGGTCGCAAAAATCTACTGCTTCGGGTTCGGGTTCTGGATCAACCGGCGCCTACAGCGCTGACTTGCAAGATTTAAATTGCACCATGATTCAGTTCAATACGATTCAAGAAAAAATGCCCGAGGAGAAAAAAAACATTCGCGAAGCGTTTGAAAAAAAGTTGAGTATGAAAGAGCGAAAGTTGAGTATCAAAGAATAGCGTGAAAAACGCGAAGATATGAAATTTATCGCCATGAACACCGATCATCTTCACGGGCCAGAGTTAGAGATGACGCTACAAATGAAGCGTGACCTCATGGAAAAATATAATATTAATTAATGTGTTAGTTTTTACTTTTTTTTCGGTTTTTTTATTTTTTACGTTTTTTAATTTTCTAGGTTTTTAATTTTTGTATTTTTCTAGGTTTATATTAATTAAAAATGTTATTTTAATTACTTAAAAAAAATAGAAATGCCACATGTCACTCCCCCCCCCCTCTTCCCCCCCTTCCACTCCCCACAATTATTTTACCCCCCCCCCCCCCACAAGGGTCCCACAAGTGCCACATGGCGCTTCATCCCCCTCTTTACCCCCCCACTTCGGATAGTCTAACTAGTAGGTTAGGTTACCCCCCCCCCCCCCACTTCGCAGCGGGAGTTCGTTCCGTATTGATTTTATTTATTACGGCACTGACACTTGAAATAGCAATTGAAACCAGGGGCATAGCTTCATAGGGGTGGGAGGGGGCGTCTGACCCCCCGAAATTTTCGCTCAGAAGTTCCGTATATTTTTGGTATATACGATTTCGACCCCCCTGTAACCGTTGACTTCCGACCCCCCAAGATTTGCGTTCAAGCTTCACCACTGATTGAAAGAGATACACCCAAAAATAGATTAAAACGTTGTTGACCATAAAAACAAATGTTGGTATCGGTATCAATGTTATTTGACAAATATCGCTTTAGCTCGACATGATAAGTTAAATTGATTTTTATAGTAATAATAATACATAGCAAGGAAAAAAGTAATAGAAAAAAAAAAGCCGAAAATAATAAAGAACTATTAGTAAAATCAAAGGTTCAAATAACTATATATAATAATGCTAAAACAATATAAGATCATATGAATGAAAGCCACCAATGGAGTGGTGGTCCATTGGTAAAGGCAAAGGTTGTGGAAGGTCTTGGGTTCAAGTCTCACAGGCCACATGATTTAAAAGAAATTAACCTTTCAAAAAAAATATGAATGAAAGCCGCATAGATTACTACCGTTAATAATTTGAATTGTTATTATATAGAATACAGTATAGATATGTGTATACTATATATCCATTAAGTTTTAAAAAATAGAAAACCTTCTTTTTAAGAATAAACAAATACAATAAAGAAGAACAATATCAAATGTTCTTAAAAATTACTAGTTTTGTTGAATATATGAAAGAAAATTTGACTTTTAATTCGGTCTATGATCAATTGACGAATAATGATACGTCGGTGACGCTTCCAATTTTTTTACTTTCGTTGGTAAATAAAATTATACTTTAACAAACAAAATTAATAATTGGGCTTGTCCCAAAGTATAAGTTATGTTATTTTACAACAATTTTCAACATTCTTATCTGGATAAAAAAATAGTCGATTGTTCAGTAGAAGTAGCAACGTTTTTTTTCCGTTAAAGTAGAATTGTTGCTGACAATAAAAATAAAAGTTAGGAATCTCACACTACATGTATGAGTTGTTATTAAAATCATAATTTGAAAAGATTAGTAAAAGATCCAATAAATCTTGAATTATTAAAATCCAACTATCTTCTTTAAAAAGATCATTTAACAAAACAGAAATTAAAAATATTTTTAAATACTCAATTTGTTTGTATGCTCAGTTATATTGGATCACTTATTTCGCTTTTATGCTCACCCCTAATTTTTTTCATAATATAATAAATAAATGGTAGTGGATCCTAATTTTTTTCATATATAATAAATAAATGGTGGTGGATGCAACGTGTGTAACAAGTTTCTGTGGTTTGATACAGAAATAAAACATTTTTGTGGCAAGCCACAATGACAAAGATTTTTATTTGGGTTAGCGTTTGTCTTGTACTAAAGTTGACGTAAGACATATTTTGTAAGTTAAAATGAAGGTGACATAGCCCGCATCAAATTGTAGACAATAAAATGGTCGTGATAATTGAAAGATGACATGATTCTTTCTTCTTTTAAAAAAATTCAAATTAGAAGTGCATGTGTTCTTTTTTTGGAACGGCCGTAGGACATTTACAGTCTCAAACTCAAGACCAATGGCCTTTGAGACACTATAATTATAGAAATCTTAGCGGAAGCGATTTTCTATTTGATTTGGTTTATTATTTTGAACCCTGCAGCAGGAGGGCTGCTCAGTTTCTAAACGCCAATGACTCTCAAAATGGCTAGATGGATTTTGTATAGCAAATGTAGAGAGAATATGAAAGATGTTTTATTGTAATATTTTGGTTTTGGTACAATACAAGGAGAAAACAAATGTATAACAAATGTAGAAGAAAAGTCGGGTCCAAAACTATGAGCCCGCAAAAAAAAAAGAAAAAAAAAACACTCCAACTTGAAGAGGAGTGTTCAAAAAAAAAAAATATTACTTGGAAGTTGGAAATTCGTAACCTTCACGCTCCAACTTGAGGGGGAGTATTGGAGATTATGACCACTTGACTAGTCAAAGTATTGTAGTCAAAGTCTTGCTTGCTTTGTGCCCCAAGTGATCAATAATGTTGACCTTGACCATTGACCAACATTATTGATCATTGACCAAGACTAGAGATTAGCCTCTTTAGATTATGCCCTAAAGTTTAGTTACTTTCTTATTTTATTTACTTCCTTTATGTATTTATACAGGAGGTTGTTTTCTCCTTATATTGTATCAAACATTATAATAAAATAACATCTTTCATATTCTCTCTACATTTCTTGTACAAAATCCACCTAGCCATTTTGAGAGTCGTTGGCGTTTAGAAACCGAGCAGCCCTCCCGCTGCAGGGCTCAAACCTTTAAACTATACCAAATAAAAAATCGCTTCCGCTTGAATTTCTATAACAATATCATGTCTCGCCTCAAGCCCGAGGCATCCCACTTAGCACCTATTACACCAATTTCTTGAGAAACCTCACAAGGTATGTCACTTCAAAAAATTAAACTCATGAGCTTATGAATAAAACTAGGTTGACTTCACCAGTTGGGCTGACTTCATCACCAAGTGCATGTGTTCTATTAGTAGGAAAAACCAAGTTTAAAATTTCTAAATTAATCATCCCAAATGAATATTAAGCCAATCTTATAATGATATATGATATAAAGTAAGCTTTGATTCAAAAAGAATATGCTTGACCAACCAACTAAATCGATAAAAAGAATGTGTTAACCTTTGACAACGCATAATTAGAGATGCTTAAGATGCGAGTTGATCGCGTGTCGAGAGCTAATCAAAAACTATTTTAAAAACAACTCCTTAGCTACAAGGACTGCAGTATAGGGAGTAGGGTTGTCGAACCACGAGAAGTATGTGGTTAGTGTTAATAGCAATTTTTAATTATACTAATAGAAAAACTAATAAAATTATGAAGATTAAATTTAGGTGATGCTTTGCTTGCAAGAAAACATTGATTAAATGATTTGAATAAAACAATGATAATAAAGAAGTAACTCCCTCTAAACTTCAGGTTCTAGGTTTCACACAGTTTTCAGTTTATAGATTGGGAACCACATAGACATAGTTCTGGAAATTAGTTGATTAACTGGTAGCATAAGTTCTTGTCATCAAACCCTATTATCTACCCAATTGTAAGCGTCAAGTCAACCCTCTTTATGTCACCCAACCCGCTACTAAGTTTTGTCATCAACCGAACAAGTTGTAAAGAAAGGACTCAAAACACAAATCAATTGTTTGCTTAACTAATGCATCAATGATGTTTTATATGCTTGTCATCACACAAAAACACAATCCAATACTGAAAATAAATAGAAATAGTGCAAAACCTAATTAAACCATTCGTCTAGAGGAAGCTACAAAAACTTTAGCCTTGTGTCTTGGTCATTGAAGCTTATTTCTCTATTTGTTGATTTGTGCGATAGTATTCCCCTCAAAAAAATCTTTCGTGCGATCCTAGACAGAACCGCCCACCTCCCCCAAAACAATTCTCCTCACAATGAATTAATAAGGGTGGTTATATTTAAACCCCCCACCTTCTATTTTAACCCCCTCCAAGCGCCTCGCTTAGGCCTAAGCGAGGCGCTTTGGAGCTGAATTCGAGGAGGTCAGTACGAGGGTCAGACCTCCTCGATTTCAGCTTCAAAGCGCCTCGCTTAGGCCTAAGCGAGGCGCTTGGAGGGGGTAATTTATTTTGGTAGCTTTTTGATGTTTTGAGTTGTTTTTTTTTTTAATTTAATAATTATAAAAAGTTAAAAAAATTAAAAAACAAAGTAATAACCCTCAACATTGTCAATGATTTAAACTTGACATCATCAACCACGTAAAGTCAATGAATGCGGTATGCGCGTTAAATTTCATTAAATGCGGCAACACAGGCAAGTCCTCGTCTGATAACAACTGAAAAGTAGCCGGTGCAAGTTATGTTGTAGCTTCCAAAACACGACGTCGTTGTTGCTCATATGTTATTATCTCTTCTCTTATTCTCTGTTTCTCTAGTTCTCGATGGATTATTGCTCTCTGATCCATGATATGAGAGAATAAGAGAAGAGATAATAACATATGAGCTACAACATAACTTGCACCGACTTGAGATATGAGTTTACAGGTAAAGAGATGGAAACCACTACTAGGGTTCTTTTTAGTGAAGGCTGCGAAAAGCATGCAGCGGATGATTGCCAGTGAGATTGATAACTAGACAGGTTAGCCAAGTGTTTGTCAAAAAGGTAGAGCACACCACTAGAGCAAAAAGTTGTGTGTATGAATAGTGACCCTCTGGTAAACCTGCCATTAATCGGTTTTATTTAGCGTAAAAAGTTCATTGTACATATACCTCCTTATCTAAAAACAAATCACATCATTATAGAGGTTACTAGGTTACTCATTACCATTGGACGTTGAAGGTAAACATGGACAGTGAGAAGTGAGATTGATAACTTCTCTATGGAAGTTGCTAAAATAGTTAAACAAAAGCTGAAATTGAACAGTTATTTGGCAACATACTTGAAATCAATGGGAAGATAAACAATTCTCATCCACAATGTTCTTACCTATGAGTTTAATTAGCTTGAATCTCTCTGATCCATGGTATCCACTTTCAGAATCTGAAGAGAAGCTATCATCTCAGAGAGATATCTGTCAAGTCCAAATATTGCAAGTCCAAATCATTGTACGATGTCTTTTTCAGAGGACCTCGACTCTTGAGATGTTGCAGGTGTTTGAAAAGTTTGAACTGAAATTGAACTTTTCATGCAAGCAAGTAAAATTCAGTTGTTTTACTAATTTCATAGTCTTGATACTTTTAACAATCGGTTTCATCTTTGTTTTCTTGAGTTCAACTTTCCATGATCTACCTTTATCATCTCAGAGAGATATCTGTCAACGATGGAAGGGAACCTGAAACAATAAAAAGTAATTACAAAGAAGATGATCAAAGATGCTACAACATAACGTGCACCGGCTTGAGATATGAGTTTAATTAGCTTGAATCTATCTGATCCATGGTATCCGGTTGTTTTCAGGTTGTCTTCATCGTTGACCGCTATCTCTCGGATAACAACTGAAAAGTTGTCTCATTAATTCCAGTTCCAATTCCACCGGTGCAATCAGAATCTGAAGAGAAGCTATCATCTCAGAGAGATATCTGTCAATGATGATGGCACAGAGGTTAGCGGTAACTTTAAATTTTGAATGATCGTCGGTTTGCTCTCTATATACCAATCAACAGTAGCGATTGATAACTTCTCTATGGAAGTAACAAATTCAAAACAGAGGTAGGTTTGCCAGAGGGTCACTATTCATACATAAAGAGTATAATCGTGATGTGATGGATTTTTATATTTGCAACGTAGTTCCTTTTTACCTGGTTGCAAAGGAACTTCAGGTCAGCCAGACGTTTGTCAAAAGCAAGTGTGAAGATCAAGATCAAGAAGACTGGATACCATGGATCAAAGAGATTCAAGCTAATCAAACTCATATCTCAAGTTGGTCTAACAACTGAATTTGACTTGCTTGCATAGGAATCTTATACGAAATTATACAGTTATTTGGAATGTTCCTGATCATTACGGTCAACGATGAAGGTGTGTTGTATGTATAAAATTGTGAATAATTGTAAGAGTCGATATGAGAGCAATAATCCATCGAGAACTAGAGAAACAGAGAATAAGAGAAGAGATAATAACATATGAGCTACAACGATAGGCGTTTTCGATTTCCAAATGAATCAACGACTTAAACTTGACATCATCAACCACGTATAGTCAAATATTTATTCTCCATATCCATACCTTGTTTCAAGTATCTTGTAAAATTCATTTCGTCTTCAAGACTCCTATGAGTCAACAAAGGTTGACTTTTTTGAGCATTAACAATGACTATATTACATTATTATTATTATTATTATATTATATTTGTAATTTAGTTCCTTTGTTTTATTATTATAATAATTTGTTATTATCAAGAACCGGAAATTAGTAAAACGATTTATGAAAGTATCAAGAATCGGAAATTAGTAAAACGATTTAATAAATCATTGCTATGACGTTAGGGTTTGATAAACACAAAACTTATTATTTATAAAGCAACAAAAACACAAATCGTACCGTGAAATAAAGAGAGGCCCATTAGGAGTGCCGTGGAGGAAGATCGTCGGTTTGCTGTAGTCGATGATTAGCTTGAAATCAATCTCTCTGATCCATGGTATCCACTATCAGGTTGTCTTCATCGTTGACCGCTATCTCTCGGATAACAACTGAAAAGTTGTCTTCAATGATTCTAAAAAACTTGAAAGTAATCACACCAGCTTGGTAACACCTTGATCTGTAATGTCTGAAAATTATCATTTCTCGAAAAGTAATTAAAAACACTTAAAAATGAATTAAAAACAATTGTTGCGAGTTAGGTTTAGTCGGAGGACCACGTACAATGATTCATCAAAGTTGTACAAAGCTGGATGTTTTTACTGGAAAACCAAAACGAGCAATAAACGAAGCGAAACGAGGAGATATAACTTTCTTGGCTTGGAAACAACTTAAAAGAACAAAAAATGAATTAAAATTATTTTTTGGTGATTAACAGATAATTTTAAAGAATTAAAAGAAATTCAATTTTTTTTAGAAAAATGCCAAAACGCCTCGCTTTGGTCAAAGCGAGGCGTTTGCTTGCCTCGCTTTGGCCAAAGCTAGGCACAAACAGCCTAGCTTTGGCCAAAGCGAGGCAACCAGGCGCCTCGCTTTGACCAAAGCGAGGCGTTTTGGCATTTTTCTAAAAAAGATTGAATTTCTTTTAATTCTTTAAAATTATCTGTTAATCACCAAAAAATAATTTTAATTCATTTTTGGTTCTTTTAAGTTGTTTCCAAGCCAAGAAAATTATATCTCCCCGTTTCGCTTCGTTTATTGCTCGTTTTGGTTTTCCAGTACAAACATCCAGCTTTGTACAACTTTGATGAATCATTGTACGTGGTCCTCCGACTAAACCTAACTCGCAACAATTGGTTTTAATTCATTTTTAAGTGTTTTTAATTACCGAGAAATGATAATTTTCAGATATTACAGATCAAGGTGTTACCAAGCATGTCAAGAAATGATAATTTTCAAATATTGCAGATCAAGGTGTTACCAAGCATATCAAGAAATGATAATTTTCAAATATTGCAGATCAAGGTGTTACCAAGCATGTCAAGAAATGATAATTTTCAAATATTGCAGATCAAGGAAAGAATGAAAATACGTGATGCACATACCGTGAGTGTAGTCCAATAATGTATTAATATATTATTTAATCGCAAGTTTCAATACTAGATAATGCACGTAACTCCCTAGGCACATTTCCCACCGTTTAAATAATCATTAAATACTTTCACATTAACTAACCATTATTACTCTTTCTATCTTATATAGTCTTCTCCAATTCCTATATAATATTCCTTAACTTTCTCTCTTCCCCTTCTCTAAGGAAACAACAATGGATTTGTCAAAAGCAGGTAGTACTAGTTAAGGGATTGTCAAAGACCGATCGAACATCTTTTTGTTTGTTTGTTTGTTTGCTTGAATGTCTATGGAAACAACAATGGATTTGTCAAAAGCAAGTGTGAAGATCAAGATCAAGAAGAACAGTACGTTCAACGATGAAGTTGTGTTGTATGTATAAAATAGTGAATAATTGTAGTGTGTTCGGTGCAGTCGACGAACATCATTCAAAATTTCAACTTCCCGTTCAGGTGCTTAAGTCCACCTTGAGATATGAGTTTAATTAGCTTGAATCTCTCTGATCCATGGTATCCGGTTGTTTTCAGGTTGTCTTCATCGTTGACCGCTATCTCTCGGATAACAACTGAAAAGTTGTCTCAATAATTCCAATTCCAATTCCACTGGTGCAATCAGAATCTAAAGAGAAGCTATCATCTCAGAGAGATACCTGTCAACGATGATGGCGCAGAGGTTAGCGGTAACTTTAAATTTTGAATGATCGTCGGTTTGCTCTCTATATACCAATCAACAGTTATTTGGAATGTTTCTGATCATTGTCAGAGGGTCACTATTCATACATAAAGAGATAAAGGTTGTACACGAGTATAATCAAACAAGGGTTGCCCGGAGTTTGATTAGCTTGAATCTCTCTGATCCATGGTATCCACTAACCGTAGCGATCATTACAGTTATTTGGACTGTTGCTAAATTAGTTAAACAAAAGCTTAAATTATACAGTTATTTGGAATATTCTTGATCATTACAGTGAGATATGAGTTTAATTAGGTTAAATCTCTCTGATCCATGATATGAAAGCAAATAATCCATCGAGAACTTGAGAAAGAGAGAATAAGAGAAGAGATAATAACATATGAGCTACAACATAACTTGCACCGACTTGAGATATGAGTTTAATTAGCTTGAATCTCTCTGATCCATGGTATCCGGTTGTTTTCAGGTTGTCTTCATCGTTGACCGCTATCTCTCGGATAACAACTGAAAAGTTGTCTCATTAATTCCAAAACCTAAAGAGAAGATATCATCTCAGTGAGATTGATAACTTCTCTATGGAAGTTGCTACAATAGTTAAACAAAAGCTGAAATTGAACAGTTATTTGGAATGTTTCTGATCATTACAGTTATGCCTTTTTTGGTGAAATGAACTTGAAGAAATGATTTGGTGGATCTATCATGAGTTAAACAAAAGCTGAAATTGGACGGTTATTTGGAATGTTCCTGATCATTACTTTTCATGCAAGCAAGTAAAATTCAGTTGTTGGACAGTGAGATTGATAACTGGACAGGTTAGCCAAACCATACGAGGGTGGCAGGAAAAAGTTGACATTTTGATCCAAAGGAAATTCAGGTTAGCCAGACGTTTGTCAAAAGAACATTTTTTATAATAATTATATTAAAAAAAACAAAAAACTAACTCAAAAGACCAAAAAAAAAAAATTTGATTCGAAGCACCTCGCTTAGGCCTAAGCGAGGCGCTTCGAATTAAAAATCAGCTTTTTCTGCCCCCTCATACTGACCTCCACTGAATGAGTTCAAAGCGTCTCGCTTAGGCCTAAGCGAGGCGCTTTGAGGGGGGTGGAAATAGAAGGTGGGTGGTGGGAATAGACGGAGCCATTAATAAACAACCCTCTTTTGTGTGTGACATGGGCCATGGGCTTTGTCACATTTCTTTTACTTTTTTTTTATTTATTTACTATATAATTATTATTAGTTTATTATTATAACTCCGTGCTCTCGATTCGGGTGTTCTTCGCTCGACCAAAATTTCTCGTCTACACCCTAACGTCCATGTACACTTACAAAACACATGCGCAATAATAAATAACTAAGACCGACTAAAAGCACACAATAAAAGACTAAAATATATACATAACTAACATATTAACAAGGCGTTTTCACCAACACATCAAGATGCGAGTCGAGACAAGCCAACTTAAACTCGGGCTCAGACTCGAGCTTGAAGTTAAATGAGTCAACTTGGCTCGTTTAGAGCTAAAAATTAAGCTCAAATTTGACTTTTAAAACTCAAACCAACTTGTATTAACTTAATATTTATTGTAATATTAAAGTAATCGTAAATTAAAATTAAACATTATACTTTTTTATAATGGGCTCATTTACCATGAGAACAAATAAGGTAATTTAGCTATAAGCTAAAATAAAAATATAGGATTAGCTTAAAGCAAAACGAGTTAGCTAATACTATGTGCAATGATTTCACATTTTTTAATCGTCACGTCACAAAGTGTCTTTCATATCAGTTGTGTGTATACATGAGGCCTCCCTCACATTTTTTTGAATCCTTTACATAAATAGGGGGTTTTTCATTTTACAAATTATATTTGAGGGGTATTGGGGGAAAAAATCAAATTTGGTGATGTATGGTTTTGGTTTGGCGGCATCTAATTAACCAAACCTTGATGCCGCCAATTCATTTATATACATTGAAGCCGCCATTTGATTTCTATACATTGATACCGCCAATTGAGTTCTAGGCTTCATTTCTTATATAAGCCCTCTGCCCATTCTCTCCATCCCATTCCACATCTATACAAAATACATTATAACCAAAATAAACCCCCCCAATATGAGATATAATACTTTTCCTGCAATTGTTCTGGAGGGTATGGTTTTTTATTGATATTGGGTCGATGTTACATTCACATGGAGTTTTAACTGTTTTCGGCGGGGATGAGTCATGCTTAACAGCATCGTCTGCCGTTCCATCCCCTGCTTGGCATCGCTTTTCTGGGGTCCAAAAAAGCAGTGTCTTTGGATCGGTGTTACATCCACATTAAACTACTTGGATCGATGTTACATCCACACGTGGTATAACACGTGTAGAATGCAATATTGATACTTTAGTTTAAAACATTAGAGAGTTGGTTGTCGTTGGTAGTCTGAACCTCTAGTCTACCAAAGCTGGACATTCAAACGGGCTCTTTAGGCGGGTCTACTTTCCAGGCAAACCCACGCCATCCGGTGTTGATGAATCACATCACGTCATTAGCAACCTGTCCGGCAACGGATGATACGATTCTTCACCGTACTACTTTGGTATGGCAGGCTGGTTTGAACATTGGGTACCTGTAGATTTGGTACACATATTCAACAGGTAGAACCATGTTCTCCTGGATCAAATTCAGATGGGTTTGAATCTGAATGCGATCCTGAGTTCCCGCTGACTGGAAAAGAGAAGTTTCTGGGTGCACAACACAAGCTATTGTTGATTTCAACAAAGCAATTGTGATTGAAGGTGCGAAACAAAAACTGAATGAACTCTGCAACAAGAAACGGTGGTAGAATTTTGGAATAGGTGATCTCGGAAAATATATTGTCTTGTAAATCCGTAGATTGTATAGTTTGAGTGACTAGTTTTGAAAAACAGTTGTTACATAAATTTGTAATATTTGTTTTAAATAAATCTATCAAATTTGTATTATTTGTTTGAGACATTCCAAAAATGGAAAGTCTGTGTGTTATTATTTGATTTAAATAAATCTATCCCTCCGAGCCGTTTTTGAAAAAAAACACCTCCGAGCCGTTTTCGGGCCACCGGGATCAGGCCCCGGAGACCCGAAAACTGCCCGGACTTCGTGCGACGCCCGTGTGTTACCCAAGGGCAACGCGTCCGTCAGTCCGGTTACCTGTCCGGCAGGCCCAGCCAGGCTGCACAGAGGCCCAAAGAGGGCAGCCTGGCCCGTTTTCAACATAGTGTGAAAAGCACCTCCGAGCCGTTTTCGGGCCACCGGGATCAGGCCCTGGAGACCCGAAAACTGCCCGGACTTCGTGCGACGCCCGTGTGTTACCCAAGGGCAACGCGTCCGTCAGTCCGGTTACCTGTCCGGCAGGCCCAGCCAGGCTGCACAGAGGCCCAAAGAGGGCAGCCTGGCCCGTTTTCAACATAGTGTGGGTTTTGAAAAAAACACCTCCGAGCCGTTTTCGGGCCACCGGGATCAGGTTACGTAATCTTGTTTTAGTGTTTAACGCTTTTATTTGGATTTTAATTTTAGTGGTTGTTTCTCCTATCAATGTTCGAATCACAGGTGGCTAAACGATTCATATATTCATATATTTATAAAGCAAATCAATAATTAATGTTATAAAGCAAATCAAAAATGTTACAACAAGTAATTAAGAACACACTTGAATTCGACAATTTTACAAGTTAAACCAGTCCAGTAAGTTCGAGGGTCCCTGATTCATAAGACGTTCAGATTGCCTCCTGGGTGGTTGGTTGGTGGTTGGTGCTCCTTCATTACCGTACTCATCATCAGGAAAGAGGTTTAAATTCAGTGTGGTCGATGGTCCTGGCCGGCTTGAAGGTCCTTCATCACACGAATTATGCGGGGCATGGTAATGAAAATCACTAACAAGGTCGTGATCAAACCGTGCCAACCCCTGTCCAACCGGCGTCACGTAACCCGGTGATGAGGGAAACACCCAACTATCTCCGATGCCAATTCCGCCTGCACGAAAGTTAGCTAGCGGACCCATCTTCGTCGGTTGACTGCCACCGGACCCACCAACATCACCAGTTCCCTGTACGAATGATCCACCCAATCCAAATGGAGTTCCCATATGGTCCAATCCACTGTCCATGAATTGCGGGACATATTCCCCGGCCTGGTTCTGATTGTTACTGGCCGCAACATGTAACATCGCAAAATTTTCCCCCAAATATTTTTTTTATAAACGCCTTTATATTTTTTTTTTCATTTTATACAAATGTGGCAACATCTTTATTTTTCCTCATTCACAACTTATGTATATATATATATATATATATATATATAGATTTATATTAATAATAATAATAATAATAATTATTATAATTCAGTTTTGTTTAAAAAATATATATATATATATATATATATATATATATATATATAAACTGAATTCAGCTTCTGGCCCACTCCCCTTTTCCTTTTTGTTGTTTGGAGCCCAGCATCCGGCCCATTTAACCCAGCCCACCCAGCTAGCCCAAGCCCAAACCCCCCCTCCTTCTAACCTGTTATAAAAAAAATAAAATGTTTCACCCGGGGATCGAACCGGTGACCTTGGACACACACACACCCGCCCTCACCACTTGAGCTACACCATCCCATCTGATTTATTCCACTTCTATTTATATTTAAACCCACAAACAAACGCCTCATTCTTTCTTCTTTCCCTCTGTCACGCGCTGCACCAGAAAAATCACAAAGAAAATCTTATTCAATCCATTATACTCGCTAATCAGTCAACCAATCCCGTATTATACGCATCCTAATTACATTCCCTTCCTAAAACAGTTCAAGCGTGATTAAACGCGTTTAATTTTTGATTTATTACGCGTTATTGAATTTCCAAATCAATCCAAACGAAATCAGTATAAATACACGATGTAAACACGATTTAAACTGCACACACACACACATGAAAAGCGAGTAAGAGAACCTCAATTTCAATTCAGTTAAACAACTCGTTCCTGATCAAGATCATTCGTGTTTGACTTTTCCTTTGACCAAGCTAGAATCAAACGATTCGTGTTTGTAAGTGCAATCTTCTTTGTGGGTTTTACTAATCGGCCATAGACGAGCATTAACCCCAACTTTACAGGGGTTAATAATCGTCGAATCATTTTATTAAGAAAACTAGGGTTTGTTCTTAGTTATAATTGGGGAAGATGAATGACTTGTTCTTATGTTAAATATTTTTCTAAACAGAAATAAAACAACTCTGGTGGCCAGACCAGATGGTTTGGATGCTTGTTGTAAACCTTTGAACCGCCCAGAACCATGGGTTCGAGTCCCACAACACCATCTTTTTTTTAGCTTAACTTATATATATATATTCATTTATATATATTTATAAAATTCATTTTAAAATACCAAAACCCTTTTAAAAATTCTACAAAAATTATATCATGTTGATCTGAGATAAAAGTTCAACACCCAATTTTTAGTTTTCAAAAATTTATTTATTTAATATTTATAATAATTAAATCAAGTTTATTCTATTTTATTTATAAAAATCTATAAAAATATCTAAACGATCTTATTAATTTCCACAAAAATTATCCTAAGTTTTTATAACATTAAGCTTTTCAAAAATGATTTTTATTTCAGAAAAATCATTTATTTAATATTTTTAATCAATTTTTGTTGGATTTAATCATATTTAAATCATAATAAATCCAATTTTCATCATTTTTGCATCAAAATTTTATACAAATTATTTCTGACCATTTAGAACAGAAATATGATTTTTAAAACAATAATTCTTTAATTTTAGTATTTTTGAATATTAAAGTTAAAATTTGACAAATTGTAATAAATAGATTTAATAATCTATTTTAAAGGAAATAATTTTATAAAAATTATTTTTATACTTTAAACATATTCTTGTGACCATCTTGGGTTTAAAATTCATAAAAAGATTTTTGGTTATTTATTTACTAAATTTCTCTCAATTGGCGAATATTTTTAATATTAATCAAACGAGCAGTCATCCCCAAATCGAAGCCCTAGAAACTTATACATTTGTAGATTTGATAGACTTAGACATATTTATTACCTCATTTTAGGGTGATACTTGTTACATTTGGTCAACACATTTCTCAACAGATATAACATTTTACCAAGGTGAGTTTTACATAGCCCCTTTTCTATTTATCACCATTTTTGGGGTGAAACATGTTTATAACATCATCATTGCAATTCAATCATCAATGTGTCTATGTGTTTTCTATGTTGCATTATGTCTTGAGCATGATTAGAGTAAGCACCATTCTAGCATAATCATTAACATTGATCAGCCGGCGGTATACATTGATAGATCTATTGGACTGACAATCCCACCCGGATACGTGCCTCCTACAAAGGTTACGTGGGTGTTTGTTATCGTATAACATATTGGACCATGAGCGTATGGTATGTATCATTTTATAACAGTCATCAGGGTTGATTATGCACTCGATTTATTTCTAATATGTTCTCACATATGGACTAGATTGACATGACACATGAATTGCACAACAATTTCATTCGATTATCAAAAACCTATGTAATTCTCACCAACTTTTGTTGACCCAAAACATTTTCAACTTAACATGTTTCAGGTTCTATTTGCTTGAAGATTTGTATTGATGCTTGAAGATATGTGTATAATTTCAAATCAATTTGATGTACAAATTCTAGAACTATTGTATGTAATTCATTTAAATCATTTAATGGTATCTATTATTCACCATGAGCTACTGAACAATCATCAAATACGTGACATCCCGATGTTTCCGCCATCGGTTGGGGTGTTACAGATTGGTATCAGAGCCATGGTTATAGGGAATTAGGTTATTAGAAAAATAATCTAGTCTATAACCATAGGATATAACCAGTACTTGATTCTTTTGCTTGCTATTCTCTATCTCCTACTTCTTATCCCTACTATCATCCTTACAAGAAGGTTGCTCTACATCATTGGATCTACTTTTAGACTAATAGGACAAAATCCTCAAGTTTAACCTGAACCCTCTTGAGATCTCGTCGAAGTTCTAGATTTTAATAACGAACACGTGCAATCTGGAAGGGTGAACGCCTGTATTCTGAGTCTTCTGTCTAGGCTGGCATTGCGCATATATCCCAATCAGACGAGGGACCCGGATGCCTACCTGGGAATTCTCGGGATGAGTGTTCACTTATAGGCTAAAGCATGTCTTCATATGTTATTAGAATTTAGAATCTTTGATAAGTCAACGTTTTCGTTTATTCGTTTTAATTAAATGAATAAATGATTACATTCCTTATATTACCTCATTGTCCTTCATTCAACCCATATCTTATTGAACACTCATTACCCAAATCACTTCCGTAACCGATGCCCTAAACTAAACCAAGATCAAAACCCTCTAGCTACTTAACAGCAAGTCCCACCATTTGAATGTTGTTTGCTTTTAATTCTTTGTATTGACACTTTATGGATTCAAGTAATAAATTCAAGTAATATCATAACATCTGCATGCATATTTGTTTGAATGTGAACTGATTGCTATATCTATGATCATACTTGCTTACTTGTACAACAGTTAGTTGACTACCAAACAATCTACTAAACGGTTGGTAGAGGTCATCATGTCTTTCCAACAGTCGGGAGAGGCCCTACCACCTGCTCAACGACTGGTGGAGACTATCAGACCTGCTCAACAATCGGTAGAGACATAGAAGGACACAAAACCTTAATGTAAGGTAAATTGGTGATTGCGGTCCGGAACGTAATCATGAATTTACAGGTACGTTAAGGTGGTGTGGAATACTATCAAGGTTTTCAGTAGTTAACCAAATGTAAACATTAGATATCTAGTAGTTCATTTAGTAGCTCAACTCACACGTGACACGCCTCTTATCCACGCTATCCGAGACAGGTTACTCTATTCATTGTCATGCCCTAACATAAAATTCTTCAAGTCACACTTGTCCTAAATTTTATCCAATCCCCTTCAACCCTGTGTTTTCAATAAACTTCGGGACGAAGTTTTCAAAAGTAGGGGAGACTGTAACATCGCAAAATTTTCCCCCAAATATTTTTTTTATAAACGCCTTTATATTTTTTTTTCATTTTATACAAATGTGGCAACATCTTTATTTTTCCTCATTCACAACTTATGTATATATATATATATATAGATTTATATTAATAATAATAATAATAATAATAATAATTATAATTCAGTTTTGTTTAAAAAAAAATATATATATATATATATAAACTGAATTCAGCTTCTGGCCCACTCCCCTTTTCCTTTTTGTTGTTTGGAGCCCAGCATCCGGCCCATTTAACCCAGCCCACCCAGCTAGCCCAAGCCCAAACCCCCCCTCCTTCTAACCTGTTATAAAAAAAATAAAATGTTTCACCCGGGGATCGAACCGGTGACCTTGGACACACACACACCCGCCCTCACCACTTGAGCTACACCATCCCATCTGATTTATTCCACTTCTATTTATATTTAAACCCACAAACAAACGCCTCATTCTTTCTTCTTTCCCTCTGTCACGCGCTGCACCAGAAAAATCACAAAGAAAATCTTATTCAATCCATTATACTCGCTAATCAGTCAACCAATCCCGTATTATACGCATCCTAATTACATTCCCTTCCTAAAACAGTTCAAGCGTGATTAAACGCGTTTAATTTTTGATTTATTACGCGTTATTGAATTTCCAAATCAATCCAAACGAAATCAGTATAAATACACGATGTAAACACGATTTAAACTGCACACACACACACATGAAAAGCGAGTAAGAGAACCTCAATTTCAATTCAGTTAAACAACTCGTTCCTGATCAAGATCATTCGTGTTTGACTTTTCCTTTGACCAAGCTAGAATCAAACGATTCGTGTTTGTAAGTGCAATCTTCTTTGTGGGTTTTACTAATCGGCCATAGACGAGCATTAACCCCAACTTTACAGGGGTTAATAATCGTCGAATCATTTTATTAAGAAAACTAGGGTTTGTTCTTAGTTATAATTGGGGAAGATGAATGACTTGTTCTTATGTTAAATATTTTTCTAAACAGAAATAAAACAACTCTGGTGGCCAGACCAGATGGTTTGGATGCTTGTTGTAAACCTTTGAACCGCCCAGAACCATGGGTTCGAGTCCCACAACACCATCTTTTTTTTAGCTTAACTTATATATATATATTCATTTATATATATTTATAAAATTCATTTTAAAATACCAAAACCCTTTTAAAAATTCTACAAAAATTATATCATGTTGATCTGAGATAAAAGTTCAACACCCAATTTTTAGTTTTCAAAAATTTATTTATTTAATATTTATAATAATTAAATCAAGTTTATTCTATTTTATTTATAAAAATCTATAAAAATATCTAAACGATCTTATTAATTTCCACAAAAATTATCCTAAGTTTTTATAACATTAAGCTTTTCAAAAATGATTTTTATTTCAGAAAAATCATTTATTTAATATTTTTAATCAATTTTTGTTGGATTTAATCATATTTAAATCATAATAAATCCAATTTTCATCATTTTTGCATCAAAATTTTATACAAATTATTTCTGACCATTTAGAACAGAAATATGATTTTTAAAACAATAATTCTTTAATTTTAGTATTTTTGAATATTAAAGTTAAAATTTGACAAATTGTAATAAATAGATTTAATAATCTATTTTAAAGGAAATAATTTTATAAAAATTATTTTTATACTTTAAACATATTCTTGTGACCATCTTGGGTTTAAAATTCATAAAAAGATTTTTGGTTATTTATTTACTAAATTTCTCTCAATTGGCGAATATTTTTAATATTAATCAAACGAGCAGTCATCCCCAAATCGAAGCCCTAGAAACTTATACATTTGTAGATTTGATAGACTTAGACATATTTATTACCTCATTTTAGGGTGATACTTGTTACATTTGGTCAACACATTTCTCAACAGATATAAAATTTTACCAAGGTGAGTTTTACATAGCCCCTTTTCTATTTATCACCATTTTTGGGGTGAAACATGTTTATAACATCATCATTGCAATTCAATCATCAATGTGTCTATGTGTTTTCTATGTTGCATTATGTCTTGAGCATGATTAGAGTAAGCACCATTCTAGCATAATCATTAACATTGATCAGCCGGCGGTATACATTGATAGATCTATTGGACTGACAATCCCACCCGGATACGTGCCTCCTACAAAGGTTACGTGGGTGTTTGTTATCGTATAACATATTGGACCATGAGCGTATGGTATGTATCATTTTATAACAGTCATCAGGGTTGATTATGCACTCGATTTATTTCTAATATGTTCTCACATATGGACTAGATTGACATGACACATGAATTGCACAACAATTTCATTCGATTATCAAAAACCTATGTAATTCTCACCAACTTTTGTTGACCCAAAACATTTTCAACTTAACATGTTTCAGGTTCTATTTGCTTGAAGATTTGTATTGATGCTTGAAGATATGTGTATAATTTCAAATCAATTTGATGTACAAATTCTAGAACTATTGTATGTAATTCATTTAAATCATTTAATGGTATCTATTATTCACCATGAGCTACTGAACAATCATCAAATACGTGACATCCCGATGTTTCCGCCATCGGTTGGGGTGTTACACAACAGATGCACGAAACCCAGCGTCATTGTCAAAGTGACTTCCAGCAGCTTGGTCTTCATTTTTCGGCACGTTTGCCGGCACCTGACAGGGAGCGCGTCGCCGGCGCACCCTTTGAGGCCGTGCAGGTGCCGACAAGTCAACGGCGTCCCTGGTAAGATGCGTCGGATTCTGTAAGTGTACGAGGTCGTGTGACATCATCATACTGTGAAACGCCGTGTTTTATATATGCTCAAGCTGCGTGGAGAATGCCTGAGGATTATTAAATGCCTCATGAGATGACCGGTAAATATCACCCATGGCATCCCTCTGCAAACAAATTTATTAGTTAGAAACAACAAACTGAAAATAATTAATGTATGAATTAGGCACGTAAAAATGCTTTACCATCAACTGGATTCTAGCACCGTCGTCTTGGAAACCGCCAACTGGGGCCGGTGCTACACTCGGATTTCCAATAAATGCAACGGTACTCCCCATATACCATTGCATATAATCGGGCGCTGTTGAAGTTGTCCTTATGGGATCAGAGCGGAAAACCGTGTTACGATGGTTATTCCATGCATTGATGTAGGCTTCATGCCTACTCATCCAGTCCGCCCCGTTGTGTCCTTGCCGCCCCAAAGCATGCAGTTTTTCAAGCTGAGCCGTGGGTACGGTTAAGGTTATCTGGGGAGGTATGTACTGGACCATGCCGAATTGCTTCATAACCCGTTGAGGGTAATGATGCTCAACGATCTCGAAGCATATAAGCGGACAACAACTCCTCCAGCTTTCCATCCCATTTGAGCATATGGCCGGTAGTCGATTCAAAACCGAGTTGTAGGGGTCCAGTTGAACTAAAAACAAACACTTAAGTCAGTAACAAAACACAATAAATGCATGATTAATACAAAAAACTAAAAATAATTACTAACATACCATGTCCTCGTTCAACGATTGTAGCTGCGAACGATATGCCTTGAGGCAGTGTGTGGCCACCTCCTGGAAGTTTAACCGCCGGTCTCGCCACCTACAAAATTAACATGTTAAAAAACGTGTTCAGAAAAAAAAATACAAAGGGATGCCATGCAGGCAAGTATAATCAAACTGGGATTTGCGATATATACCGAGCCGCTATCGGGCAAGTATAATCAAACTGGGAGGGTCGTGGTGCGAGACACCAAATCCTCTCCCATGCCCATACTTGAAGCAACATAATGGGCCCGGTCACGGCTTTCCTATCCGGCTGGGTGGCATCACAAAGTCCCCTGTATAAACAAGCCAGAACCGCACTGCCCCAGCTATAAGATGCTGTACGGTTGAGGTCTCGTAAAAATCTTAAGTAAAAAACATTTAATCTATTATTATTATTATCAGGGACTAAGGTGGAACCGATCAAATAAAAAAGGATTAAACGAGCACGAAAAATGCACGCTTCATCCGTAGCCTCTGCTTCAACAAACAGCTGCTTTAGTTTATTAATAATAACACTACCCAAAACGGACTTGTCGGACATTTGGGCCTCTGTAGGCGTAACACCTAACAATCGTCGGCACAACGCTATTGCGTCGGCAGTAGACAAATTATCATCTATCCCAGACACAACAGCTCCCTCAATAGGTAACCCCCACAAGACGTTAACATCTTGTAAGGTGATAGTAGCTTCACCAAATGGAAGGTGGAACGTGTGAGTTTTGGGCCTCCATCGTTCCACCAAAGCTGTTATCAAGGAGTGGTCAACGTATCGATAACCACAATCTATAAGGCCACCAAACCCTGCAGCATCGATAAGGTTACGAACCCGTCCTACAACAGGGTGGTTACGAAGTACCTTCCATATGGCTCTATCGCTACGCTTTACCATCATGGCGGCATTGAAGTTTTCCTCGTTTGTGAAAATGTGAAAGGCACGATGTCGATCACGCAGATACAACACATCGTCGTTTAGGGGACCAGGGTGTAAGTTCATGTTTTGATTCATGGTGGGAGGAATTTGGTTGGTATGATTTTTTATAAATTTCAAAGGTTTCAGATGGAGATTGTAGTGTTGATGGTGTGTTCTTGGATGTGGGTGGTGCTCCTTCTTCACCTCACCCTCCATTTTATAACCTTCAAAGGCTGAATTCTTACACTCCTAAGAACACTATCTGCTTATCAAATCATCTGCAACTTACAAGACCATTGCATGCAATGCTAGAGACCTTGTGAGTGTGTTTTATAGGCTGCATGGTTTGCAGGTGAAGACTAATTTTAATTTGGTGGTTTGAATGCATGAAAATGGATTGGCGGGATCATGACGGCAATATTGAAGAACACACCAACTCAATTGGTGGCATCAATGACACCTCTAACTGGATTGGCGGCATCAAGGGTGACTCCTCCATTTCATTTGGCGGCATCTAGACACACTGAAAAAGGCCACTTGATACCGCTAACCGGTTTGGCGGCATCAAGCTTACATTTATTAGATACCGCCAATCCATTTCTATACATCACCAAATTTAATTTTTTTACCCAATACCCCCTAAATGTAATTTGTAAAATGATAAACCCGCTAGTTATGTAAAGGATTCCATTTTTTTCATCTTTATAAATGAGCGGATTCCCAAAAAAAAGTCAAAAGCCATAATTATCATATAAACAACCCTGCTCATGGTATACAAATTTAAATCGACGTTTAAGGCGGATAAGTTCCACTTTTCCAAATAGTAAAGAACAAATTCATGATGAATTGTAAACAGTAAAGACAAGCATCCATTCACATACTTTTAACGAAAGGCATACTTGTGTGGGCCGTCCAGAAGCAACACGATACTTTTTATTAGGTAAGATAAATTAAATTTCATTAGGGTTGGTGGCCCAATGATAGAAGCAAAGCTTCTAGGAACACCTAAGGTGGAGGTCATGGGTTCAAGTCCCATAAGGATTAGAAATTTACCGTTCAAAAAAAATAAATTAATTAAATTATCTGCGTTTTCTTCATTTATTATTTTATGGATTCACCTTTGTGCGAGGTATTAAAAGTCTAGTTTCTGCCGTTTAAAAAATTAAAATAATCGAAGCAACCGCTTCTTAGTTCTTTACTTTAAACATCAAAATATATTTTTTTGCCGATGTGTATCAAAATATTTTCAGAAAGTCAATTGTCTTACATAGGGTTATAAACGAATCAAACGAACACGAACATGGCCTTGTTCATGTTCGTTTGTTAAGAAAATAACATGTTCACGAATTGTTCATGAACACTTAACGAACGAGATTTCTTGTTCGTGTTTGTTTGTTATGGAAATAAAGTGTTCACGAACTGTTCATGAACAAATACCGAACGAGGTTTTTGTTCGTGTTAGCTTGTTAAGGAAATGAACGTGTTCGTGTTCATTTGACTTTATTTATTAAATTTATGTGTCGGACAAAGCGAACACAAAAAACATCAATGAACGTAGATAAACACAAACATGCATTAATGGACAGAACCGAGCACAAACTAGACACATATTGAATTCTTAAAATTTCATCATGAACATTATCCACCAAAAAATATACTAATCTAATTACCCCAATATACTTGACATAATCTTAATCACATAATGTCTCATAAAAACACAAACAAACATAAACAAACACGTTACCGAACGTTCACGAACATAAATGAAAGAACGCGACCTCTATTCATGTTTGTTTGTTTAACTAAACGAACTTCCCGCCGAACATTTCACGAACCGTTTGCCGAATGTTTGGTTTGTTTACAGCCCTATGACTTGCATATCTTTCCTGTTTTATCAAATAAAGTGTTATTCAAATTAAGTGTTTGAATCAGTTTATATATTTTGTTTATTGTTTACTGGACCCGGGACCGGGTTAGGACATTCTATTTTCGGGGGAAGGATGATCCATTTACCAAGGTGATCCTGGGTATCCATCCATAGTGGTGGAGTGGTTGAGTGACTTTTGTTTCACCTATGTGATCAAAGGTTCAATCCCCACTTCCATCATTTATGGTTTGGTATCGGGTGAAGATCGAATAAGGGTGGCGCCGGTTCGAATCTGACGGGCGGCGAGGTTTTACCAAGTTCTATAACAGTGTCGTGCCTTCGGGCGGGTGGGGCTCGGGTTTCCGCGCATCGGGAGAAGGCGGGGGCTGCTGGAGGTCGAGTAGTCGATTCTTGGGCACGGCGCCCCGCAAGGGTGGTTGCCACACAGTTGTTCACTGATAAAAAAAAAGTTAAAAAACATTTTTTTGTAAGTATCATCCGGTACAATTATTGATCATTTAACAATATACAGGCATATGTATCTTTTACTGTATTCATGATATATAAGACAGTTACATAAGAATGTCGTGACCCCGTATACGTCATATTTACACATCCTGCCTCCTATGCGCCGCCATATAGGGCCATACGCAGTGTATAGGGGGTCTGACAATGAGAATGTCGTGACCCAAATGTCGTGACCCCGTATACGTCACGTGTAGGTCCGCGTATAGGTCCTGATACGAGTCTGACTGATGGGCATTAACCATGTGTACATGGTGTATATGGCTATACGTCGCATATAGAGTGATGGACAAACAATTGTTGGACATATGGTATGTCCGATATAATTAAAAGTTGAGGTCAACGTAACCCGACCCAGTACGATCCGAAGAGTTACACGTTGGTACACGAATCAGATAAGTTCACGCGTTGGTTAATTATTATTTATGAAATAATAATTGTTTCAGTCTTGAGGGACTTAATATTAATAAGATTAATATTAAGGAGTATTAAGATATTTAGCAAGGGGGTTTATTGCAAGTTGTTGTCTTATAAAAGGAGGGTTAAGGAGTAAACCCTAAACACACTTTTATCAAAACAACTAATCCCTTGCCTCCCTCTTGCGATTAGCGGCCGCCACCCAAGGAAAGAAGGCCGCTGCCTTCTTGTTTTTTTGTTCGGCCATCAACCACCACAAGCCACCACCTTCCTTCTTGCAAGTGTTGCTTCCCAGTTGGTTTGTGCACGGTGTGAACTTCCTACTAGCGAGGATTCATTGTAACCCGCGTGTTACAATTCCGGTGTAGTCATCAAAGGTTGATCACTAAACCCCCTATGGTTGTTTTATTATTTATTTGTTTATACGCGTTTAACTGAGATCCTGATTGGGAATATTTTATTAATTGGATTAATAAAATTAAATATATATTTATTCATATAAATCGGCTAATATTATATAATGTATATAATCGATTTTTCTAATAAATATATTCGCTTCCGCTGTGTATACGATACCATGATTCCCAACAGTGGTATCAGAGCCACGGTTACGCGCGTATAGATGGTAAAGTTATAATTTTGATCTATGTTTTATTTGTCAAAAATTGTTTATTTTGACAAAAGATCAAAAGCTTTTAGTTGTTCATGGATTGTGATGTGAATCGAGCCCTAGGTATTTGGCCCATGTCATGGTTGTGTTTGTGATGGTTTTATTTCTTTATTGATTTGTATTTTTATTACGGATATTGGATCCGGTGTAATAGATAGGATTAGAATAGATTTGATTTTATTGTATTTTCAAATTTATTGTTGTAATCCTACAAGTACAAGATCAAGACGAAGATATAAAGGACGAACAGGTTCCATGAAGATAGAGATCTCGGGTCAAGTGGGAGTTATATCAAAATAGTTTTGAAACCCTTTTGACTAGTTCGTTTCGTTTCTGGCTAAAACGAAACGGACGACCTATTAGGGGCTCGATTCGTTTAATTTTATTATTACGTTTTGTGGATGTGGTTTATTTATTGTAAATAATTTAGATAACCCAAAATAAATAATTTTTTCACAATCATGGCAACGGTTTTATTAAAACAAGTTTTATAAAAACCGAAAAGCACATTTAATAAAAGGAGTTTTATTAATATTAAAACAAGTCCATTCGCGATAATACAACCAACGTAGTTTAAATAGGGTATTTAAAACTATACCGTGTCGAGTGTTGAAAGGAGTTTCAATTATCACGAACAATATAAAATTGGATTTTATAAACTATTGTGTGACTCACATCATGCTAACGAGTCATTTAATATATTTATGGTAAATATTAAAATTAAATTCCAATTTTAAATTGATGTTTTATGCCACCCTTAACGAGTTAACACTCCATTCTATATCGAACCCAAATGTTAGTGCTGACCCTGCATCTGGGCGTTGATCATGAGTGAAGGTAATCATCGCGGTTCCTGTGTAATATAGGCCGGTGTTACAGTTAACAGTAAAGGACCAAACATCGCTTGTTAGACAAGTGGGCATAGTTTGGGTTAAACATACATCGCTTTTAGCGATAACCCCAAAAAGGAGAGTTGTGTAGTGGACACAATTAACAATCGTTGTTTACCTACCTAATCGTACCAGTGGACAGTGCTAAGCCAGTTCACTGTGTATTGATGAATCGGGATCTCATCCTAATTAATTTTGCTTTTGGGTCATAAGGTTTTGATTATCGTTTTAATGGTGAATTTATTTCTGCTTATTTTAACGATGTATTTTACTTTGATGCAAAACCTAACAATGGGATCTATGAGATAGAAATCCAAAACGATAACATATTATGCAATATCTCCCATAAACGTAATAAGTTGGACTTTAATGATACGTATATGTGGCATTGTAGACTTGGTCACATAAATGAGAATCATGTTAAACAACTCAAAACCGCAGGAATCCTGGATTCCAAAGGTTCGGAGTCGTTTGGAAAATGCGAATCATGCTTAAGTGGAAAGTTAACAAAAGCACCATTTTCAAATGTTGGAGAAAGAGCTAATGATCTGTTAGGACTTGTACATACAGATGTATGTGGTCCATTCAGAACAATGTCAAGACATGGAGAAAGATACTTTGTTACATTTACTGATGATTTCAGTAGATATGGTTATGTTTATCTTATGAAGCATAAACATGAAACTTTTGAAAAGTTCAAGGAATACCAAAACGAAGTGGAAAATCAGCTAAATAGAACTATTAAAATGCTTTGATCAGATCGAGGCGGTGAATATCTTAGTCAGGAATTCATCGACCATCTAAAGGACTGTGGAATAGTTTTACAACTCACTCCACCTGGACCACCGCAACATAATGGTGTGTCTGAGCGGAGAAATCGAACTCTATTAGATATGATTCGATCAATGATGTGTCGAACAAACCTTCCAAAATCCTTTTGGAGTTATGCTTTGGAGACCGCCGCAAGACTTGTGAATATAGCTCCGACGAAAAAGGTTACTAAAACGTCTTATGAGATATGGCATGGAAAGAAACCTCATGTATCCTACCTTAAAGTCTGGGATGTAATGCTTATGTCACTCTAGAATCTTCGGATAAACTAGATCCAGAGGCGAAAAAGTGGTTTTCTTTGGATACGGTAAGAAGATCGGTTACCTGTTCTACCACCCCACTGAAAATAAGATTTTCACCAAACGCGGAGGCACTTTCTTAGAGGAAGAGCTTCTGGCGCGAGGGATTGGAGACAACTATGTGGATCTTGAAGAAATTCGAGAATCGCAAGTGACTGAACCAGCTGTTCAGACAGAACCAGATGTAACTGATCCAGTTGTTGAAGTTGAGCCTGAGAGGACTCAAGAAACAACAGAAGCACCAAGTGTTCGGAAAAGTATTAGGGATCGTCGTGCACCGGTAAGGTATGACGATATTTTCATGATTGATGAAGCTGAACCTACTACTTACAAAGCTATAATCTTGGATTCAGAATCCAAGAAATGGCAAGAAGCCATGAATGCAGAGATGCAATCCATATATGATAACCAAGTCTGGGATTTGGTTGATCTTCTTACCGAATGTTGGACTGTGGGAAACAAATGGATCTTCAAGAAGAAGACTGACATGTATGGGAATGTGCAAACCTACAAAGCAAGGCTTGTAGCAAAAGGTTTTACTCAGACTCAAGGAATTGACTATGAGGAAACTTTCTCGCCAGTGGCCATGCTTAAGTCTATTAGAATTCTACTTGCCATTGCTGCATATTATGACTATGAGATATGGCAGATGGATGTCAAAACCGTGTTCCTTAATGGACACTTACTGGAAGATGTCTATATGGTTCAACCTAAAGGTTTTGTCGATCCAAAGAATCCTAATAAGGTGTGCAAGCTGAATAAATCCATCTATGGATTAAAGCAAGCATCTCGCAGCTGGAATCTCCGTTTTGATAAGAAAATCAAAGAGTTTGGCTTTATCAAGAACGAAGATGAACCGTGTGTTTACAAGAAGACTAGTGGGAGCTATATTACTTTTCTTATACTGTATGTAGATGACATACTAATCATTGGAAACAATATCCCTATGCTTAAAGATGTAAAGACCTGGTTAGGTAAATGTTTCGCAATGAAAGATCTTGGTGAATCCGCTTTTATTATGGGAATAAAGATTTATAGAGATAGATCAAAGCGGTTATTGGGTTTTAGTCAAAGTACATATATTGATAAGGTCTTACGACGCTTCTCAATGCAAGACTCAAAAAGGGGGCTCTTGCCCATGGCACATGGAACCATTCTTGATAACAAGCAGTGTGCAAATACTGAAGAGGAAAAGAAGAAAATGGAAGGTGTTCCATATGCTTCTGTGATTGGTTCCATCATGTATGCCATGTTATGTACTAGACCTGATATCTCGTATGCTCTTAGCATGACGAGTAGATATCAACAGAATCCAGGAGAGAGTCACTGGGCTGCAGTGAAGAACATTCTTAAGTACTTGAGAAGGATTAAGGACATGTTCTTAATATATGGAGGACTGGATGAGGAGCTGTCAGTTAAGTGTTATACTGATGCAAGCTTCCAGACTGATCGTGATGACTCAAGATCACAAACGGGATATGTTTTCATTCTGAATGGTTGGGCTGTTACTTGGAAGAGCTCTAAGCAAAGTGTGGTTGCTCAATCCACCTGTGAATCAGAATATATTGCTGCATCGGATGCTGCAAAGGAGGCTGCCTGGATGAAGAAGTTCATTACTGATCTTGATGTTGTGCCTAGCATAAAGAAACCAATCGAGATACCGTGTGACAACACTGGTGCCATTGCTCTTGCAAAGGAACCAAGGTCACATCAGACCGCAAGGCATATACTCAAAAAGTTCCACTACATTAGAGAAATAGTGGAGCGTGGAGACGTCGTGATGAACAAAGTTCATACAGATCTAAATCTGGCTGACCCCTTTACTAAGCCTTTACCTCAATCTAGACATGAGGAGCATGCTGGAAATATAGGGCTTAGAATTGTTAGACAATGGGCATGATCTGTAATTAGTATTGATGTTTTATTTTGAACTATGACAGTTATGTTGAATGTTTATTTGATTTAATAGGTTAAGTGCAAATTTAATATTTATTAACTGTGTTCATTTATTCGTATGTTTAAATCCTTGAATAAGAGTATTCTAAATGTCCGTAGTCGATCAAATTACATGGGAATGAATTTGAATGTAAGACTATTGTGAATTGGGATGGTTGTATTCATAAGATGAATAGCTCAAGGGTTTGAGGATCATAATTCACAGATATTATTAGGGAATAATATTGGATGTAACTCGCTTCAAAACGATCTCCATGGATCTATGTCATGAGATGTTTTGATATTGATATGTTCAATCTGTCCTTTTTCCTAAGGCACATATTAAACTACATTGATCAAGGACTATCTTTGATATTATCTTACACTATCCTGAAACATGGGTAGCTATAAGGGTACCGTTGGGAGAAATTCGAGATTAAGTGGGAGTTGTATGACGCTGATGGAATTCTGTACTTCTATGGGATTAGAAGCCTAGACATTTTGGCGCCCTCGTAAAACTCAAACTGGTATAAACGCGTGGCCACGCTCGGACTAAGGTAGTTCGTTAGACCACTTTGAATTAGAGACGAAAATAGAGAATAGTTGATCACTATATAAGAATGAATGATCCATGTCTTATGATCAACGGATGTCTATACAGAAGGGACTTATTGATATAATTATCAGGGCTATAGTATTTGGTTAAGTAAAGCGTTACTTGAACTCAAAGAACTAGTTGACGACTGTAAAGTGTCATACTGGTTTGGGTGCAATGCGATGCAGCTAGGCGTCCAACTCTGCGCACGTTGACTCATTTAATTAAAATCGTCCAAGTGGGAGATTGTTGGACATATGGTATGTCCGATGTAATTAAAAGTCGAGGTCAACGTAACTCGACCCGGTACGATCCGAAGAGTTACACGTTGGTACACGAATCAGATAAGTTCACGCGTTGGTTAATTATTATTTATGAAATAGTAATTGTTTTATTCTTGAGGGACTTAATATTAATAAGATTAATATTAAGGAGTATTAAGATATTTAGCAAGGGGTTTATTGCAAGTTGTTATCTTATAAAAGGAGGGTTAAGGAGTAAACCCTAAACACACTTTTATCAAAACAACTAATCCCTTGCCTCCCTCTTGTGATTAGCGGCCGCCACCCAAGGAAAGAAGGCCGCCGCCTTCTTCTTTTTTTGTTCGGCCATCAACCACCACAAGCCACCACCTTCCTTCTTGCAAGTGTTGCTTCCCGGTTGGTTTGTGCACAGTGTGAACTTCCTACTAGCGAGGATTCGTTGTAACCCGCGTGTTACAATTCCGGTGTAGTCGTCAAATGTTGATTACTAAACCCCCTTGGTTGTTTTATTATTTATTTGTTTATACGCGTTTAACTGAGATCCTGATTGGGAATATTTTATTAATCGGATTAATAAAATTAAATATATATTTATTCATATAAATCGGCTAATATTATATAATGTATATAATCGATTTTTCTAATAAATATATCCGCTTCCGCTGTGTATACGATACCATGATTCCCAACAACAATGTTAAGGTGTACCATTCCCACCACCAAAAAAAAAGGAGTATGTCTAATAATCTTAAAGTAGATATATATTCTTTGATGTTTAAAGCAAAGAAGTAAGAAGCGGTGCAAGTTGTTTTGTGGTAGACGAAAACAAGTTTTGGTGAATGAGTGATGCGAGGCTGATATGCTTTTTAGATTCCTGTAGCTTTCCTCAGTGGAATCAACCCATAACCTTATTTTTTGTTTTTTCAGGAGAGATGATCTTCCATAAAAACAAATATTATTTAGAAGCGTCATCGATAACTTAAACTAAGAAAATCCATCTACTTTATATCTTTTGATTTTATTTTATGCTGACTTTGTACTTTGTAGTTGGTTCAAACCGGTTGAGCCAATCACTGGTTTGGTTTTAAAACGTATTGAACCATTCATTTACTCATCAATAGTTTTATCTTTTATTTTAGGAATAATGGAAATAAATAATCCCAACTATTTACTATTAGCCAATAACAGTCGCAACTACGAAAATCACCAATATTGGTCCCAACTTTCGACATATTGGAAACCAACGGACCCAAACTAACGGAGGCTAACTCCGTTAGTGTGATGCTGACATGGCATGCCACGTAGGATGCCACGTAGGATCATTTTGCCATGTGGCATGCCACGTAGGATGCCACATATGATTATTTTGCCACGTGGCATGCCATGTAGGATGCCACGTAGGATCATATTGCCACCTAAGCATGCCATGTCAGCATCACACTAACGGAGTTAGCCTCCGTTAGTTTGGGTCCGTTGGTTTCCAATATGTCGAAAGTTGGGACCAATATGGGTGATTTTCGTAGTTGGGACTGTTATTGGCCAACAGTCAATAGTTGAGATTATTTATTTCCATTTTTCCTTTATTTTAAAATCAAAACATGTCGATTGATACGTTAATGTGTTACATAGCGTTGGAAGTGTCGATAACTTACATACACGAAACCTTTCATCTTTTGATTGTAATCGTCTTTTTTAACCACGTTCTTATATAACATTACATCTTTCTGTCAATGTGGGACTAGCTCACTTGGTAGAGGCTCTTACCTCTTAGTGGGGGTATATGTAAGTATGTAACGTTTGCTATTCAATTTTTTTTTACATGTTTCTCATAATCGCTTTCAACACGATAAACCAAAACCATGAGCAAACGTTTGGTTTGGTAATTTGGTCTAATACGAAATGGTTTTGTTCTCATTTACAATGATTAAAGACCGCTTCTAATCTAACCTAAATGGTTGGAACCAAATCATTAACAACCTTAATCGAATAAAGATCATCACAATTTCAAGATAATCAATATTTAATATCATGAAAATATTATATTGAATGAATTGTGGGCCTAAATAGTTATGGATTAAATGTAAGAATATATTTATATATTCTATTATGTGTCCCTTATAATCATTTATCTAATAAATGGTTGAAGAAACAATAAGTATCCCGGAGATTAGGACTAATCACCGGGGGGTTAATACCTATGTTACTGTCAGATTAATCCTTTACCCAAACCGTGGTGGTAACCCGAGTGAGTGTTAGTGTAAGTGAAGGTGTATATGAAGTGTGTGAGAATACGAGAGTTAAGTGGTTCGGTTGTTAATGACCTACGTCCACTGTAAGTACACCGGAATATTATTGATAACAAGAGAGATTACAATGAATGTAGTAGTGATAGTTATTTCTGAATGAATCTACAAGGGTTGCATGTGATCTTATTTATAGGGACCATGGTGGGCTGCATGGGATGGCCCACGGATGACGCCATTGGTTTGGGCCCGGCTGAGGCCCAAGCCCATGGTTCCTCTGATAATGGCGGGAAAGGACCGGTTACTGTTGATGACGTCATGCTATGGTGTGGTCGTTGTTGTAGCCGGACACGTGGCGGACTTCTGGTGGTGCACAGTAACGTCGTACCTGCTACAGTGTTCAGGCTATCCTTCCTGTCTGATGTGATGTCTGACAGTTGGCGAGGTAATGCCTGCTGGTTACTATTCACGACAGCATGCACAGTGCAGCCGTTCGCCTTTTGTACGATCTGCCACATGTACTTCTCTTGCTGGTGTGTACTCTGACATGGATCTTCCTGAATCTTCCTTCTGTCGTTCTTTGTACTTCGAATGAGAGATGCCGAGGGAAGATTCCGCGCGTGGTGACACGCGCGTATCAGGTGTTGAGTGTTGCTTATTGTATGCTCTTGCGCGCGAGACATGTTGATTGCTTGTCTCCGTGCCAGTGTGTTCCCGCGCCATGATCTGGCGTGGGGTTGTTGTGCGGGGATAGGGACGCCCTTCGGATTAGGCTCCCTATCCCTTCAAGTCCCCCTAGTCTAGGACTTCTCCTGCTCGCTGATGAGGAGGTGGAGTGCTAGACTCAAAATGTGTTAGTCGCAGATGAAAGCTCATTTGCTCGTGTTGTGGCTTCTGGGCGCAGATTCTTGGAAAACTTAGCGGGGAACGTCTTTTCCCATTTTACGTCAAAGTTGCGCTGAGAAGGACGTGCTCCGCCTTACCCTTGCAGGTGTTGGGCGGGGAACGTCTTTTGCAGACTTACGTCAACTTTACGCTATGTAGGACGTTTTTCGCCTTGTCTTTGCAGGCGTTGGGCGGGGAACGTCTTTTATCAATTTACGTCAAGTTTGCGCTGCCGAATTAAATGCTGTTGGAGTAATTTAATGCGGGTCCTGAGTTGGTGATGAATTCTAAATCATTGGCATTCAATTTGTCTCTCCTGAGTAGGAGTAAATGCGCCTGGAATTCGAATGATCAGTTACTTCTGATGGAAGTTTAGTGGTTGTTGACGTGTTTGGTGACTGTCTGGTTGTGCAGACTGAGGCACGTCACATCATGGTTGCAGTTACCAATTTTTCGTCTGTGTCAGGAGCGTGGGACGCCACGCGTCTGACGCTTTGTCTTCGTGGTTGAGGTTGTGCCACGTGTTAGTGGGCACGTGCTTTCTGTCAGGCGCGTGGCTTGTCACGCGCTCACTTTATTGAGATCGTGAGATCTGTTGACACGTGTCGATCATCCGGCTTGTGTGTGGCATACAACTGTCACACGTTATCATCCGAGTCGCTCGTTTGTGTTGCTTGACACGTGTCATCATCTGGTGTTTGGAATTTGAAAAGGTGTGACGTTTGGCGCTTCCCAGGTGGGACCCTCTGCCATTAATGCGATGAGTATATAAACCTCATCGGTATTCATTTGAACGGTTATTCTCTCAAATTTTCTTTTCCTACTCTTTGCTTTCACTTTTCTCTCAAAGTTCCGGTCGTCTTCCGTTGAAGTTTCCGTTCAATCTTCAAAGACTTTCTTGGTCTCGGAGATTTATTGTTGAAACTTCAAGTGTGTTTTCTTTTTGCTTCTGTTCTGTTTGCTTTTCGATCCTTGAAATCCGTTCTTCTTGCATTTCCGTTGAAGATTCCGGTGGATCTTCATATTTTCCGGCGTCTTTTTTCCAGAGTCGTTTGAGTTTTGGTTATAATGTCTGAAATTCCAGTGAGTCCCCCATTGTCCACTGAGGATGTTGTGATGGAGCCGACTACAGAAGAGGTGGTGGAAGAAGAAGTTCTTGTCGAGCATGGCAAGATAAAGGAGAGGAAGTTGATATCCAACACCTACTGTGTTTGGAACCAGGAGGCTTTCAACCGGTTCTGTATCATGTATGGGATCTTGCCGGAGTGGGAGCCTACCCTTCCTTCTCCGACCAGGACCGTGCTTTCTGCCGGTAGCGGTCAGTTGGCGCTGTACGAGGCCCACTTTGCTAAGTGTGGGTTTCGCCTTCCCTGTACGCGCTTCCAGGTTGACACCATGGTGGCCTATGGTGTTGGGCCCACACAACTAACCGCCTTCGGGCTTCTGAGGTTGGTTCACTTTGAGGCTTCGTGCCGCGCTCTGGACATTGAGCCAACCGTTGAGCGGTTCAGTGTCTTCTACTTCATGGCGCGGGACGAGATGTGGTTCTCGTTTAAGCCACGCCCGAAGGTGCCGCCTATGGCTACTCACACTCCTAAGTCCTTACATTGGGCTAAGGAGAAATTTTTCTTTGTGAAGAGGGGTGTGATCCCCATCAGTCTCCCCTGGAAGGTGATAGGGGATGGGCAGCGGGTGGCGGACATGCCTGTGCCCAAGGACTTTAAGAAGCAGGCGTGGTTCCTCACCCTTACTTCTAACGCTACTAAGCTGGAGTTCCACAACCTGACATAAGGCATTTTCTTCCTTCTTGGGATGAGCCGCAACGGTATCCAGGCGGGCAAAGAGCCTTATATTGCGGAGGAGGGTACGTTTGTTTATTATTATTATTGTTGTTCTTATTATTTTCTGCGTCCTTCCTCTTATCATGTGTGTTTGTAGGTGTGAGCAAGTTTCAGTTCTTCGCTGCCCGCCAGGAGAGGGGTATTAAGTGGAGGCCTTTGGCGGAAGGTCAGTCTTCTTGCCTGCACGAGCTTGCTGACCGCTTTTATTACCCTGATCTGACCACCGCGCCCAAGCCTTATTATACAACCGGTGAGTCTTCAGATCCCTTCGGCCCTAGCATATTTGGAGATGATACTACTGGATTTTCAGTAGGGATTGTCCCGCCGGTGAGCTCGTCCGCGGGGCGTGGGCGTTGGAAACACGCGCCGCGGAAGCATGGGTACCGAGCGAAAGTTGTTCTTTCTGACTCGGGTTCTTCCGTTTCAGCTGGGGAGGCTGTGAAAGGGCGTCGACGGCGGAAGGATGGCCCGCCCTCTGAAGATGAGGAGGAAGTTGAGTCTTCTCAGCTGGAGAAGAGAAAGAGGGCGCGTGTTGATAGCGCTGCTACTAGCAGTGCTGCTGCTGCTGCGGAGAATGTATCTGCTGCTCCAGCTGGTGGGGGCGAGACTGGGGGTGCCACTCAGATGACTGAACCAGTGGCAGCTTCGGAAGTTGTTACTGATGCTGCTGGTGCTCAGAAGACCAGCGCTGCCGGGGGGCAGGGAGGGAGTGCCCCGGTTTTTTCTGTGGGGATCCGCGCTGCCCCGACTAGGCAGCCGTTGTTTCAAAAACTGATAAAGAAGAAGGTGCCTGGTAAGCGATGTTTACTGTCTTCTTCAAGTTTTAACTTTGAATTCTTGTTTTAATATTTTGTTTTATTTCAACAGTGTCGCCCAAGATAACTCCCACTCCTCCTCCTTTGTCTCCATCTGCGGAGGCTGCTCACGTAGAGGAGGAGCGGTTATGGCAAGAGCAGGAGGTTGCTCGTAAACAGGCGGAAGCCGATGAAGCCTTGCAAAAGGCTGAGGCTGATCGTGCTGCCGTTGCTGCAAAGAAGCGGGCGGAGGCCGATGAGGCCTTGTTAAAAGCTGAGGCCGCTAAGGCGGCTGCTGCCAATGAAGCCAGCCAAAAGGCTGAGGCAGAGAAGAAGGCGGAAGCTGATCGCCTTCGCCTTCAAGAACAGCAGTTCTTGGAGGAGCGGGCCAGGTTGGCCAGGGAGCGCGAGGCGAAGGAGCGCGCAGATGCTGAGGGCCAGGAGGTGGCCCTTGGAGGGGATGGCTTTGAGAGGGCCCTGTTTGAACAGGGCGCTTCTGTGGCTGCTGGCTCGCGCCCGGATAGGCGCGAGTCTTCAAAGGTTGGGGAAGCCTCAGGGGCCTATGATGGCTCCTGCTGGGCCGGTGGTGACGCCATTTGGCGCCCTCGCTGGGCAATCAGGGAGAATACATTATTCTCTAACTCCCTGGCTGCTGAGGAGTTTATCAGCGAGGTGGTGCCTCCCTATGAGCGCACTCACCAAGACATGTTGAGTCGTCCAGACCTTATTGCTGCCTTGTGCGTTAATTAGGCGACTCAACTGTCAATGATGGACTCGCTGCGGCGCCGTGATGCGGCGTTGTGGCGAGATATGGAGAGGGTCGAGGCGGAGAAGGCGGACCTCGCGGAGAAGGAGGCTGCTTTCAAGGCGGAAATTGCCAAATACTGCCGCCGTGCTCATGATGCGGAGGCAAAGGTCTCCAAGCTTGAAGAGGAGGCTGCTGCCTCAAAGCGCCGTTGGGCAGAGTCCTGGAAGAAAGCTAACCTTGAAACCATGAAGGTTAAGGATACTCTAGCCGAGGTGCAGGAGGAGAGGCGGACGGCGGTCCGCAAGCTGGAGGAGAAGAGCAAGGCTCTGACAGAGAGGACTGCCAAGTATGTGGAGATGCGAAAGGAGTTGGAGTCTAAGGACTCGGCTCTTGTTGCAGCCACAGAGCGTGTCTCTTTCTTGGAGCAGGAGAAGGTTCAGATCCTTGGCGCGAAGGAAGATCTGGAGAGGGATCTGGACTCTTTCTGACCAAGCTCGCCTCGAGGCTGTAAAGGAGTGCGAGGCGGCTAAGGTCCTGTTGGAGGAGGCGGTCTCCGCGCAGACCCAGATGCAGAATTCCATCAACTGGTTGATGACGGATGGAATGAACGGGGTGAGTTCTCGCGCTTCTCTTGTTCTTGATAGTTGCTTTTTCTGCCATCATGCTAACTTTATTTTCTTTGTAGGTCTTCAAGAGGTTTTGGCAAGAGCCCAAGTTGGGCGATCAATTTGCCTCTATCGCTGCTGCAGCCCAAGCTTTTGGATATGGCGAGGGCTATGGTGATGGCTTCTTGAGCGCGCAAAATGATGGGCGGCTTGAGGATGCGGAGCATTATGGCAAGCCGCTGAAGGAGGAGTATGAGGCGGAACTTGCCAAGTTTGAAGAGATCGATTTTCCCATCCTTCAAGTTATTGCTGACTGCAACAACAACGCGGATCCCCTTGCTGCCTTGAAGTATTTTATCGACAGATCTGATGAACTGGCAAGGGGTTCTGGCGGAGAGGCCTCGGGGGCGGGTAGCGATTAGGCGCAGTCTGTTTCTTTTGTAATCATTATTGTAAATATAAAAGGGTTTTTAAGTCCCTGCTTTCAATGAAATTTTTAAGTTTGTTATATCGTGTTGTCTCGTACTTAACTTACTTATTTAACCAAGTCGTCACCCGGTGTGTAAGTAGGAGTTAAGCCGGGCGCTCGGCTAGACAGTCCGGGGTTTAAGTGTTAACACTTTTGCCTTGAAGACCGTAGCGGAGACCAACTTGAGCCATTGAGTCTGACTTGGGCGCGTGACAGCCTTGCCTAGAAGACCTTTTACCGCGTTTCGCGCTGCGCGCTGTTTTCTTGTCCGAGTTGCAGTGACTCTAGAAGACAAGCGTTTATGCGCGTGGCGTTGTTATGCGGGGTTGTAGGTCCGGCAAGTAAATCCGTCTTGAAGACCATGCGCTGTGTAGCAGGTGTAAGCCCGATGCGCACGTGGCGCGTCTTGAAGGCAGACCTTGCTTATCTAGCGAGCGACTTTGGTCCGACGTGATTTTGCCTAACTCTTAAAGACTTTTGGCGCTGAAAATGCAAGTAGAAACACAGATATAGGAAACGTTTTCATTGATAGTATGGCATGTGTAGCCATGTTACATGATTACAAATAACAACGCCGCAGCTGTGCGCCGTTCCATGATCGCGGAATGGGAGTGCCATCTAGCCTTTCTAGCGCGTAGGCGCCTTTGCCTAACACTTCTTGTACCTTGTAAGGACCTTCCCAAGTTGGGGCAAGTTTCCCCAGCTTTTCAGCATTGGAAGCCTCGTTGTTGCGGAAGACGTAATCCCCCGCCTTGAAGGTTTGCTTTTTGACGCGCCTGTTGTAATATTGCTCCAGTTGAGTCTTGTAGCTGGCTTCTTTTATTGCCGCGAGGTCGCGGCGTTCTTCTAGTAGGTCGAGGTTTATGCGGAGTTCTTTATCATTATCGGTCGTGTCAGCCATCAATACTCTTGCCGTGGGGCAAGTTATTTCTGCGGGAATTACTGCTTCGGAACCGTATGTTAGGCTGAACGGTGTTTCTCCGTTGCTTGTTTTTGTGAGGGTGCGGTAGGCCCACAAGACGTGTGGAAGTTCGTCTACCCACCCTGTTCTTTTTGTTCCCAGCCTTGTCTTGATGCCTTCTACAATTGTGCGGTTGGCCCTTTCTACTTGACCGTTGCCTTGCGGGTGCGCAACGGATGTAAATATTTGTTTGACTCCCATCTGAGCCAACCATTGCTGAAGGGATTGGTCCTCGAATTGTGTTCCGTTGTCGCTGACCAATTGCATTGGCAAGCCGAACCGACAAATGATAAATTCCCAGAGAAACTTTTTCACATGTGCGCCATCAATCTTGGTCAGGGGCTTGGCTTCAACCCACTTGGTGAAGTAATCAATGGCCACTATCAAGTATTTCACGTTGCCCGGCGCCGTCGGGAACGGACCTACCAGGTCGATGGCCCATTTTTGGAACGGCCAAGCCGCTGTCACCGGCACCAGGTTGTTCTTCGGGCGCAGAGTATTTGGGGCGTGGCGTTGGCAGCTGTCGCATTTGCGTAATTCGTTGACCGCATCGACATGCATGCCAGGCCAGTAATACCCTGCGTTCATCAGTTTTGCTACCACCATCCTAGGGCCTGCGTGTAACCCGCAAGTTCCCTCGTGTATGTCTCTGAGGAGAAATGAGGCTTCTGCGGGGTCTACGCAGCGCAACAGCGGCCCTAGGTAGGAGCGGCGGTACAGGATGTCTCCTGTGAGTTGGTATTGTAAAGCTTTGTTTTTGATCTTCCGGGCTTCTAACTTATCATTAGGTAAGGTTCCGGAGGATAGGAAGGCTTTGATTGGCGTCATCCATGACGCGTTGCCTGTTTGGGTGACGTTGACCTGGCGCGGGGGAACAGACGGTTTATCTCGGACCTCGATTCGGACTTCTTTGGCCATGTGTTCGAAGACTGTGGACGCCATTTTGCTCAGCGCATCGGCTGGTTTGTTTTCGCTGTGCCTGATGTGTTCGACAGTGCATGTGTCGAATTGGCGCATGAGTTTTTTGGCTTGTTCTAGGTACATGGCCATAGTCTCGTCTTTTGCGTCGTAGGTCCCGTTGATCTGCCGCGCTACTAACAGTGAGTCTACGTGTGCCTCTACGTGCCTGGCCCCCATTTTTTCCGCTATGCGGAGGCCTGCCAGCAACGCTTCGTATTCCGCCTCGTTGTTTGTGCTTTTGAACTCTAGGCGGATGGCGTACGTGAACTCATGTTTATCTGGGCGGATGAGGCGGAGCCCGGCGCCAGCGCCATCTCCGTTGGAGGCCCCGTCAGTGTATAGGGACCATTTTTGTGACGGATCATGTGCTGGCGCGGGCGATTCTTCTTCAAGGCACTCTTGTATTTTGTCGGTAGGGATTTCAGTGGCGAAGTCTGCTAGTGCTTGGCCTTTGATTGCGGGTCGGGGCTTGTAACTGATTGTGTGCTCTCCCAGCTCGATAGCCCATTTCGCCAGTCTTCCTGACAATTCGGGTTTGGCCAAGATATCGTTGATCCGATAGTCCGTGAGGACATTTATCGGGTGGCCTTGAAAGTATCTGCGTAGTCTGCGGGATGCATGGATGAGGGCCAGGACCAGCTTTTCCATAATTGTGTATCGAGTTTCCGCATCTAACAGCGTGCGGCTGATATAATAGATTGGCGTTTGCACACCTTTACGATCAAACATCAGAACTGCGCCTATTGCTCGCTTGGTGACTGAAAGATACACTACAACAAAAAGGGCTTTTAAGGACCTTTTGTGTGGGACGCTTGTAAAATGGGGTCCTAAAAAATTATTTAATAGGACGAATGAACTTTTGGGGTCCTTTTATAATATACGCTACTAAACTGGTGTCCTAAAAAGCTAACTAATAGGACGGATGATTCTTTAGGGTCCTATTATCATATAACTTAATAAGACACTTAAAATGTAGATCCTAATAAAGTAATTTATAAGACATTTAGTTGTTGGTGTCCCATTATGTAGTAATGTAATAGGACCCTTGATCACAGGGGGTCCTATTATAACATAACTTAATACGACACTTTGTAGTTAAGTCATAAATGTTAGATGTTATAGGACCCCTTCTAGTCAAAGTCATATTAGAACATAACTTAATAGGACACTTGACACATGTGTCTTATAACTTTAACCTTTATAGGACACTTAATCATTGTGGTGTTATTATAAAACCGATCCCGATAACCGATCCCGAACCGAAAAAATACCGATCCCGTACCGAACCGATACCGAACCGAGGGTGTTCGGTATCGGTATCGGTACCCACATTTAGGGATTTTCGGTTTCGGTATTATCGGTATTGGTACGGGATCGGTATGGTATTGGTATTTTAAGGTAAAATACCGATACCACACCGGTACCGTACCGATACCGATACCGTACCGGTATAATCGGTATCGGTATTGATTTTTTGTCACCATTTATTTCCGGTCTAAAATTTGTAAGAAAACTACCGAACAATATTAAAAAAAAAGTATACTATTTAATTATAACATGGCTAACACATCACAAATATACACAAAAAATTTAAACCGGCCCCGTGTCAGCGGTGGCAACTTGAATATTTGATTAGGCGGGATAGTTTTTATTTTGGCCCGCTCATTTTTCACATCGCTTCACTTCTAGGGTTTTGAAATTTTGATCTACAGGATACTCCCCAAAAAATTAATCACCCCCTCCGCTTCTCCCAATTGAAGAACTCAAGTCCGCTTTGCTTTACCCCTGCATCTGAACAAAGATAATCGGTGCTATTCCAATACTGCACGATTTCCACCGAACAGGTACTGATTTTCTACCAATTCTTTAGTTACAATATATATCTAAATGTTGGCGACCATGGCCGGCCATAATGGGGTGCAGGGAGGACTTCCGGCCCGGGCCCATTTTCCCGGGGGCACGGTCCGGCGACCCTCCGGCGACTAATGTTTCATGATATTTTCGTTAGCAAGTGCCTCTTGCGTAGTGCGTAGTGGTTTTGACCCTTAGAGATGCCCGTTAAGTTGGTAAAGTGAAAAGAAAACGATCAAAACAATTTCCGGCGTCCTTTACGGGCTTCAGTTTTGATGTTGTCGGTGTCTGTAACGAGGAGAGAAGAAGATGATATATGTATCTGTTTTCTTTAAAAGTCTAATATACATAGCACTATAGCAATAAAGTATTATTTCTCTAATTGATTCTTTTCAAATCAAGCACTATATCTATAGCCACCAGTCAAATAAAACAAAAAATTAAAAACGTAAATTTCAATATACAGTGGCTATGACTATGAGTTTTGATGTTTAATTTTGTTTTTTTAATCTATTTATGGAATGGTAATTTTTATTTTATTATATAGCATGGTTAACACAAATTATTATTGGAGATAAATATTTCACTACTAAATATTTTCATAAGTATAGTTTATATAATTCTATAAGGCTTAAGTACCTTTTTATCGTACAAGAGACTTGAATTTTAAAGATCGGCTGTGTGTATTAAAGTTACAATCCATTTAAAACTAGTAAGGTGTACACTAGTGGGTTAGAAAATTTGTTACTTTGTAATAGGTCCATTGTAACTTCAAAGTCCAAAACTCAAACCTACTAGGCTATTAGCCCCACTTAAGTAACTTACCTTAGTACATTAGCTAATACTCATGAAGCCTTAGGTTTCTTAAGTTATCAAAAAAAAAAAAAAAAAAGACTTAGGATTGTTGAAGATAACCATCAAGAACAAAATGGTGGAGAATATAAATAGCGAATGATTGATCTATCAATTTGATATTACTGTAATTGTCGTTTAAAAATAGTTTACGTTATATATTTCATGTAGACCTAAGGCTAAGAGGCACATTTTCGCGACTCGGCCCGGGCACCTGAATTCTCAGGGACGGCCCTGTTGGCGACCGATAGTTCAACTCAATGTTTATTAAATGTTCTGCGATGGAAACCCTGTTAATTGGAAATTGTACATATAAAAAAGACTTTATTAATTTTACTCTCATGAATGTTATGCTCTGAATAGTGAGCACAATAATACTATGTTTGGAGAAAAAAAAAAAATTATGTCTGGTTTCAGACAGATTGGAAAGAAGGGATCAGTTTTGGCACATTAGGTGTGATCATTTTGTCGAACCTATGACAGAGAGTTGCAGCCGCGAATTTGCAGAACTTGTTATTTTATAGTCATCTTTATCCAAAAGGTCTTGATCACTTGATCTGATAAGAATTTTTCTTTGTTGTGTACACTTGTAATGGAAGATAAAAGCATGCAAGGCCAAAGCCCTATGAATGCTTATGAAAAGAGTAGAATGTTGAATATTCTAGAGAACGAAAAACAATTACAAGCCCTTGGATTGAAAAATGCTTCTAAGTCTTTGAAAAGTCTAGCAGAGCGTGATAAAACAAAGAAAAATAAAAAGAAACCAATTGATACGAGCGAGAAAGATGTTGGTGTTGATCAAGATTATTTAAAAGAAGTTGCTACAAATATCTATAAAAAGGTACTAATAACAAATTTGGATAATATAATGTCTTTATGTCTGTTTTCTAACCGTTTGACTTACAGAAACATCCAAGATACATTGCTCCGCAGTCCATGAAAAGATATGCTTATTCAACACAGAAACGAGTTACTGCTCCTAATGTCTCTCATGTGCTAACATCTGCAAAATCTCATATGCGAAAGGGACAAGTGATTGACACAACGAGGCCAATAAATAGTAGTGTACCAGAGTCTGATGAAGGCCACACAAGAGGGCGATCAGTTGTAGCTAAAAGAAAGTTATTTGCAGTCGACAACAATGATGACCACGGGGAGCGTGACATGATATTTCATGGTACCTATATTTTCTCTTTTCAAATATTTTATTATGATATTCAATTAGTATTAAGTTTGATTCAATTAACTGTTTTCGATGCTTACTGTTTTTGTAACTATATATATCAATTAAGAACAATATGCCGCTGAAGATGATGTAAATAAACACATGGATGGTTTAGAAAATGAGATCAATGAACTGGTGGATGAAGAGTTTGAAGTCCCACAACCAGACAATGAAGCAGGTTTATCTAATTTACTTGATTGCTTCATTTTTTTTTTGTTTCTCAATACATATATTGTGTGACACATGATGAATATATAAGAAACTATAATAAAACTAAGAAAACGTACAGACTTAATATATTGCCTTTCAATTTATGTAGCATTTTTAATGTATACATGTACATTGTAAATCATGTTCACTTTTTGTAGTTCAACATGTACGTAAAAGAGTGAGAGGACCTACGCGTATGCCAGAAGTTTGGGCCCAAGAAAAAGGGGATAGAATTCCTATTTTAGTTAATGAACTTGGACAACCTATTGGTGACAAAGTTAGTAAACTAACCCATTTCATGGGAACCCTTTCAAGGAGTGGAAAGTACTGTCCGATTTATAAACCATGGAATAAAGTTAAGGACACCAAAAAACAAACGTTGCTCGACTTCATAAAGGTACATAATTAAAAATATTTTTGTTAATGAATGACTAAAGTATTTGTTTTCTAATGTGACATGTTCCATTTTTAGACAAAATTTGATATTCCAGAAGATGCTGAAGGCTGGATATTGCAATCATTTGGGAAGAAGGTCAAGAACTGGAGGGCAAGAGTTAAGGAAAGCTACTATGATCCGTCTTTGTCACTTCAGGAACAAATAAATTTTAGGCCAAAACAAGTTCAAAAAAAACAATGGAGGAGACTTGTGAAGTATTGGAATAAAACAAAGTCTAAGGTATGAAATAGCCTTACACTTCAAATATAAATCCTCGAATTTGGGATGTTACAATTAGTTTATTTCTCATTATGATATTTTATTTTTCTATTGAAGATGGTAAGTGAAAAAAACAAGGCGAATCGGTCAAAAAAGAAGATGGTGCAAGTTACGGGTAAAAAAAGTTATGCTCGAGTCCGTGACGAGCTAAAGGTGATTTTATGAAATAGTGTAATTGTTAATGTAGCATGTCGATATCCATTGTTACTACTTATTTTCTTTTTATTCAAACACACATCTTTGGGACAAGATCCAAGTCGATTGGAAATGTTTCATGCATGTTTCTCCAAACATGGAACTACAAAAAATGTGGAAGCTGCAAATGCAATTGTAAGTAATATCTTATATATTCATATACATATCTTTTCTTTATGTTCTTGATGTTGTTAAAAATACATATCTTATTTTTGTTACTATATCTAATACAGGCACAAATGCAACAACTTAGTTCTAATCTTCCTGATGGTTCGATCGATAAGCCTGGACCAGATGATGTTTTTTCTAAAGTAATGGGGAAAGATCGAAATGGTGATGCAGTCATGTATGGTCTGGGTGTTCGTGCTTCTGATGTTTGGGGTGTAACACCAAGTCGTTCAACATGTCGTAGAGAAAACATCCAATTGAAGTCTAAATGTGAAGAACTTACTAGTACCGTGGCCCGGCTACAAGCCCAGGTATCGGAGACTAAAGGGTGTAGGGATGGTCCTAGTGTTCCACCTCTTACATCACCACATTTCCCTATTGCAACCAATGGACCTCCAAGTTTACGGGTATTTTTCTATATAAATCTTTATTATTTTTTATTTTTTTGTGGAATGTTACTTGTACTATTGTGACTAGAGTTTGATATATGTTTGTTGAAAACTAAAATCTAGGTGGGAGATGAAGTTGTTCTCAAAAGCATTCTAAACTCTACCGAGATTGTAGCAAGAGGATGGGTGAAGAGCTTGGACCCAAATGAGCTAGTTGGTGGTACAGAGATTGGACCAGAATGGTGTGAGGTAAACGTTCAAGTAGCAATAAAAATAGATGAAAAGTTGGTGAGACCATATGGGTTATTTTCCACAATTCAAGATTGTATTGGTGCCTCCATTGCATGGCCTTGTCCTTTCATCTCGGTATGTATTTATTAATCTTGTGATACGAATAATTTTAATAATCTGAAACTTAATACTTATACATGGATGGTTTATTTGTAGGTAGTCCGTGAGGATTGAGGACGCATGATGACTCATGATTCTTGTTTCTTTCATTTCTTTTAATTTCTTTGTTAAATGTTACAAGAGTTTATGTTCGATAAATTTATGTTTAGTGTTTTTGTTATGAATATGCTTATTTGAAATATAATAAAGTTTTTTTCTTTCATTAATTGATGATATATACAGTATATCATATAATTGTGTGTGAATGTTTAAAAAAACGTTGTATCATATGACTTCTTAGGACTTTGGAATTTTGTCCTATTTAACTTGTTAGAGCATTGTAAAAGTGTTCCAATATGCTTTTCTTAGGACGCTATATTGTTTGTTTATTGATATATTATGCAACCATAAAATTGGTTTCATAATCTTATTTGAGATATTAGGACACCTTTTTTGGTACTAATGCTCGTATAATGTTACATCATAAGGGTCCTATAAATTAGTTTTTTAGGACTCTTGCATGTGTATTAAAAGATTAAAACTAGGTAAGCACATGTTAAAACCTTGTAAAAGTGTCCTAATATGTTTTATTAGGAGTTTTTTTTGGGACATATTATGCGACCATAAACTTGGTTTCATAATCTTATTTGAGATATTAGGACGCTTTTTAAGTTTCGTGACTTATTACGACCCCCTTACATGAAACGCTTTTACTGTTGGTCCTATTAAATAAAAGGTCCTATAAAATAACATTTTAGGACGCTTTTGTGCGTACTAAAAACCCATTTTTGTTGTAGTGATAGAGCGTGAGCGGCTCTTTGGGGAGCGGCGCTGTTAGTGTGGGGAGATTCATTAGGCATTGTTTCATTTGCTGAAATGCTGATTCCGCCTCTGGGATCCAGCGGAAGTTGCTCTTCTTCAGACAGTTCTTCAAGGTGTCCACGAATGGGAATGACTTTGAAGCGTAATTGGATAAGAAGCGGTTTAGGGCGACTAGCCGTCCCATGAGCGTTTGTACTTCTTTGATGGAGGCCGGTGATGGCATCCTTTCGATTGCTTGTACCTTGTCCGGGTTAGCGCGGAAACCATCCCGTGTGACAATGACGCCCAAAAATTTCCCCTCTTCCATCCCGAATGAGCATTTGCTGGGGTTTAGCTTCATGCGCACTTTGCGCAATTGGCTGAATGTTTGTTCGATGTCCCGCAGCATGTCGGTTTCTTCCTTGCTTTTAATTACCAAATCATCGACGTATACTTCGAGTCGTACGCCGATTTCATTCACAAAAGCTGTGTCCATTAGGCGCTGATAAGTTGCGCCCGCGTTTTTCAGACCGAAGGGCATCTTTGTGTAGCAGAAGATGCCTGTTTCGGTGCGGAACACTGTTTTGTCTTCATCCTCTTTGGCCATTTGTATCTGGTGGTACCCTTTGTAGGCGTCCAAAAAACATTTGAACCGGTAAGGGGCGAGGGAATCCACCTTTAGGTCGATTTCCGGTAGAGGATAGCAATCTTTTGGGCACGCCTTGTTGATGTCTTTGTAGTCGACACACATGCGCCATCCTCCATTTGCCTTGGCGACCATGACAGGATTGGCCACCCAGGTTTGGTATCTGATGGGGCGGAGGATGCCCGCGTTGAGCAGCTCGGTGACTTGTTCATTCATGGCCTTTGTTTTATCCGGGCCCATACTTCGTTTCTTTTGTACTATTGGCTCCGCGGAGCGATAGACGTTAAGCCTGTGTTCCGCTATTTCTCGTGGAACACCCACCATGTCTGCCGGTTGCCAGGCGAAAATATCCATATTAGTGATCAAGAGTTGTTTCAGGTGACTGCGTATGGTCTCGGAGATTGCATGGCCAATGGTCACCGTTTGCTCCGGAAATTTAGGGTTGAGTACCCATTTTTCCGGCTCTATGCGGGTATCTGTCTTGACCATTTTTGGCGGTTTGGCTGTATCCGTGACATGGCAATCCTTGTTTCCCCGGATGAAGGCAACGCCTGTTTTGGTGGGGAAACCTACCATTGCGTGCGCCGTGGAGGCGTTGGCGTTAAAGCGTGCGATGCCTTCTCTGCCCTGGAGTATGTCATGATTTGATGTGGCTGGTAAGACCATGAAGTCGCATATCTCTGTGCGCTCATGTGTGCCATCGGTCCAAGTTACGGGCAAGGAGAGCATGCCGCGGGGCATGATGGTCTCATGGATGAAACCGGAGATGGGCTCGTTGACTGGAATGAGCCTTGCCTTGTCTTCCTGATCAAGCTGTTGAAAGCATTGATCGTACATAATGTCTGTGCTGCTGCCGCCGTCCAAGAACATATACCGCGTGTGGTAATGTCCAAAGACGGCGGTTATCACAAGTGGGGCTGTGCAAGAGGCGCCGCCTCTGACCCTTGGCATGAGAATGTCAGCCTCTTTCCAAGAGTCATTCAAAGGTTGTACCCGGGTACGCTTCCCCTGTTGGGTGTTGTTCCCCCGCCTCGTCATGTTGCATTGGTGACGGGGAATTAGCGTGACTGCGTGAGTGTTGAGGTCCCGGATTTTTTTCCGCGACCCTTCGCCCTGGGTTTCCTCATGAGCGTGACCTTTGCCAGCTCGGTGAACGTTCTTGACCAAGTGGCCCAGCTGGCCTGATTTTAGCGCGGCTTCAATCTCCATCTTTAGGCTGTAGCAGTTGTCCGTGAGGTGACCGTAGTCGTTGTGAAATTCACAGAACTTGCTACGGTCCACGTTTCGCCGCTTCCCTAGAGGGTTAGGCTCTTTTAGGGTGACCTGCTCGGTTTTCAGAACTTGGGATGGTGTTTTTGTTAGCGGGGTCCAATCGTAGTTTTTCTTGGAGTGTCCGCGTTGGTCCCGCGTCTGTTTGGAGCTGATAATTTGGCGGGCATCACCGGCGGAAGAATATTTCCCCTCGTCGGCGGTGCCTGTGATGCGGTTCCAAACGGATTTGTTTTTGTGTTTAGTATTATTATTATTATGGTGTTGTGGTTGGAAGCCATGCTGCTGATTGAAAGATTTTTTCGGAAGAAGCATATATTTTGGCTGAGCGGATGAGCTCATCCCAAGACTCTGGGATGCCATCCTTGCCGGTCAGGCATTTCATGAGGTCTGGACTGCGCACATTGTGGATGAACGCAGCCCGTGTGAGCTCCTCTCCGCAGCCTATTTGCAATGCTTCTTTGTTAAACCGGACTATGTAGTCCTCAATTGTTTCTCGGTCATACCGACGACACAGCAGAATGTCCGCTTTGTCTTTCTTGTGTTTACGCAAGTGCGAGAAGTGGCTGCCAAACTTGTCTGTGAGGTCGTCGAAATCTTTTACGCTTCCCGCTGGGAGGCTGTCAAACCATACCCTGGCGGCACCCGTAAGGGTTTGAGCAAAAAGGTGGCACCATACTTGGACGGGCCAGTCTACAGACATACCTGCGCACTCGAAGTCGTGCACATGGTCGTCTGGGTCACGCAGGCCATCGTATCTACCGATGCTGCTTGGGAGTTTGGCCTTTCTTGGGATTTTGGCAGCCGCTATGCGGGTAACAAACGTGGATTTCTCGGCAAAAGCCTTTGGTCGGAATGGTTTGACCAGGTCATCATCCATCTCACTGTCTCGCGACGTGTGAGCGTGTTTCTTTCCTTTGTAGCCTGAGTCGCTACTTGATGACTCGTAGCCGTCTGGCTCGTCACGTGGTTTGGCGTAGCCCCGAGCTCTGACGTTTCCGCCGAGCTCCCCGCTACGACCATCACCGTGATTGGCCGTGTCTTTCTTTTTGTACTTTGCTTTTGCCGGTGTGTCAAAAGTAAGGGTCTTGCCCTTCTTCTTGGCTTGCTGCAGGAGCTTTCGCTGGTAGATTGCAGCACTTTTGGCGTTTTGTCGGAGGAGCCATTGGTCCGGGTCCTCCTCGGCGAGGTCTTGGCTGTCGTCGTCTGACTCGACGCCACGGATCTCAACAGCTGACCTGTCAAGCCGTGAAGTCGTTTGTTTGACGATGGTGTTTGGTGTGGTTTGGTCCTCCGGCTGTTGGAGGTCATCTTCTCTGGCTCGGTGTACGCCGGAGGTGTTGGGGTTGGGTTCAGCCATGGGTGGGTTAAAAGATGAATGAAAAGAGCTGTTCTAACCGTTGGATGGCGCCAATGATGAAACAATAAGTATCCCGGAGATTAGGACTAATCACCGGGGGGTTAATACCTATGTTACTGTCAGATTAATCCTTTACCCAAACCGTGGTGGTAACCCGAGTGAGTGTTAGTGTAAGTGAAGGTGTATATGAACTGTGTGAGAATACGAGAGTTAAGTGGTTCGGTCGTTAATGACCTACGTCCACTGTAAGTACACCGGAATATTATTGATAACAAGAGAGATTACAATGAATGTAGTAGTGATAGTTATTTCTGAATGAATCTACAAGGGTTGCATGTGATCTTATTTATAGGGACCATGGTGGGCTGCATGGGATGGCCCACGGATGACGCCATTGGTTTGGGCCCGGCTGAGGCCCAAGCCCATGGTTCCTCTGATAATGGCGGGAAAGGACCGGTTACTGTTGATGACGTCATGCTATGGTGTGGTCGTTGTTGTAGCCGGACACGTGGCGGACTTCTGGTGGTGCACAGTAACGTCGTACCTGCTACAATGTTCAGGCTATCCTTCCTGTCTGATGTGACGTCTGACAGTTGGCGAGGTAATGCCTGCTGGTTACTATTCACGACAGCATGCACAGTGCAGCCGTTCGCCTTTTGTACGATCTGCCACATGTCCTTCTCTTGCTGGTGTGTACTCTGACATGGATCTTCCTGAATCTTCCTTCTGTCGTTCTTTGTACTTCGTATGAGAGATGCCGAGGGAAGATTCCGCGCGTGGTGACACGCGCGTATCAGGTGTTGAGTGTTGCTTATTGTATGCTCTTGCGCGCGAGACATGTTGATTGCTTGTCTCCGCGCCAGTGTGTTCCCGCGCCATGATCTGGCGTGGGGTTGTTGTGCGGGGATAGGGACGCCCTTCGGATAAGGCTCCCTATCCCTTCAATGGTCAATGACCTAAATACCCCTATTGGTTTAACTGGTCTTTATGTGATGGACGTAATTACCCTTACCTAACCATAAAATAGGGTTTCCCCTTGGGTGTATAAATAGAGGTAACTAGGAGAGATAAGAGGCTAATGAACACCTTTACCAACACACACAAAACCATCCTCCTCTCCTCTCTATATAATTGAGATCTCTGATCTCCTTAAGCCATCCTAACTGTACACCCTAAACGGGAACCCGATCAGCGTAATCATCCTGTCATGGCATCGTCTTCCCTATCATCCTTTACTGGACTAACGGGTATGTGTGATTTATTATTATGTTTATTTATTATGTTTATAGAATTGATCAACATGTGGTATCAGAGCATATGTTGATTACATCAATTCTAATTCGATTTGCAATATTAAATAATGATTTGCAAAACAAATAATAATCCTGTGATGATTTGCGAAACTCACGGAAAAAAAAGTGATTTGATCTCATGTTGATTTACGTTTTATGTGCAAATCACGAAAAAAATAATAATAACAATTGACAATTGTCAACAGTTTTATTAATAATTGTTTGTTTTATCAAAACATTATTTGGGCAAACTTGATTTAATCATATCGGCGAATCATCATTTGTTAATTTTTATGAAACAAAACAATGTTTTGTTAATCGAATCTGCAAGAATTCGTTTGGGTTTAATTAAAGTTTTGATTTGATATGATGATGGCGTCATTAATTGCCTATCACGAAATATCAAAGCTTTTAATTTTAGGTTTTGATTTGTTTATGAAATCAAGAAAAATGACAGAAAGTTTATTGATTTTATTTTATTTAATTTGCAAATCAATTACTATAAACTGGTTAAAATCGGGATTAAAATCTGTTTGCTAAAATTTCAGGAGTAACTTAATCTCCAAGTTTTAAAATTAAATGTTTATCATAATTTTAGAAATATTTTGGAGATTTACTGAAATCCCAAAATTAACTGAAACGGATTTTCTCAAATCCCTAAATTATAGCACTTTGGGTATCATAGTTCTCAGACGAATTGTTCTCGCATTAACGTTTTCGAAAGATTGTTCTCATACAGGTTTCCGGATTCAAGTTCTAGAACCAACAGTTCTCGGTTTTCTGTTTTTGAAAACCTAAAATTCGAGAACCTAAACCTAAATACGAGAACTATTACAAAATTCGAGAACTATTACTGATTCCGAAAACCATTACTGAATCCAAGAAGTCTTAGGAATTCGAGAACTAACATGTTAACCGAGAACCTAACTAATATCCGAGAACCTAAGGCAACCCGAGAAGTAGTAACTTTTCCGAGAACTAGGAACAAGGTCGAGAACTAACTATTTTTTTTTCGAGAACCTCCTTGGTGTTTCCGGGAACTAACTGTTTTCCGAGAACTCATAGTTTTTCCGGAAACCTCATTTTCCCGAAAACATGAACCTACTAATTCGGAAACCCTTAATTAGTTTATTAGTTTTGTAAAACCTTACTTAATATGTTTTTCAAAACCTAAATAAATAAACGCATTGCTTTACTTTGATAACACTAAAAAGGTCCCACTTCTGCTCAAAGGTGATGTGCTACCTTAACCTAGTTATCTAAGTCTAACTAAGCATAATGAATTAGTTTTGCCTAATTAATGTGAATGTCTCACTTCTGTCCAAAGATGATGTGTTACATTCATATCCTGCAAAACTAAATTGTGCCTAATAAATTAAGTGTTCCACTTCTGCCCAAAGGTGATGTGCTACACTTAATTGCACATCATGCTTAAATGATTTCACTTCTGCCCAAAGGTGATGTGCTATTATTTAAGTAGAACTTTTAATTAATCTATTATATTAGGTGTTTATAATAGATGTTATCACAGCTTCCTTAAAATTGATGGTCCTTATTTCCACCAGCCTTAGTCTTATTTACCCCATAGGTCACTCTAACTCCTTCTCTTATCTATGTATCTTATTCTTCTCGAACTAAATCCACTGCAGCTCCCAATATGGGAATTGAAACTCTGACTGGTGCTAACTATGCTTCATGGAAGGACTCTCTCATGCTAGTTCTAGGCATGTTAGATTTTGACTATGCCATAAGAGAGACTGCCCCTCCTGAACTCACTGAAAAAAGTACTGCTGCTCAAAAGGCTGCACATGAGAAGTGGGAGAGGTGTAATAGAATGTCTCTCATGCTCATGAAGAATTCCATAAGTCCTGTTATCAGGGGAGCAATCCCAGATTCCCTAATTGCTAAGGATTTTCTGGCTTCTGTGGAGGAACAATTTAAAGGAACGTCTAAGGCGCATGCCAACACTCTCATTCTGAAAATGGTGACTACGAAGTATGATGGGATTAGCGGTATTCGTGGGCACATCATGATGATGAACGACATGGCCCGTAAGCTGAAGGGATTAGACATGGAGATCAGTGACGGTTTCCTAGTGCACTTTATCATGACTTCTCTTCCTGCATCTTATGAAGCTTTCAAAGTCAACTATAATACTCAGAAGGATAAATGGACGATGAGTGAGTTGATTGCTATGTGTGTCCAAGAGGAAGAGCGTCTGAAGCTGGAGAAACCGGATGTTGCTTACCTGATGACCGGTGATTCAAAGAAAAGGAAGGGCAATTTCAACAAAATGGAAGTTTCTAAGGTCCCTAAGCATAATACAAGTGCATCCTCTTGCTCTAAGAACTCCAATGGGAAGCCTCACTGCAAGTTCTGTCGCAAGACAGGACATAAGCAGAAAGACTGCCCAGAATTTAAGGAGTGGCTGGCTAAGAAAGGTAATGATCTTTTCATGATACTTGAGTCCTATAATTTAAATGTTCCAACTAACACATGGTGGTTTGATTCTGGTTCTATGGTTCATGTAACCAACTCACTACAGGGATTCCTTACAATCTGGAAGCTGGAAAGAAACCAAAGAACGCTTAGACTGGGAAATGGAAAAGAATTAGTCGTCGAGGCCGTGGGAACCTTACAATTAATTATGAAAACTGGTTTATGTATTAAACTTTATGATACCTTATATATTCCTGAGATTACTCGGAATCTTGTATCAGGACCAAAGTTAGACATAGACGGTTATGATGTTTCTCATGGTCATGGAAAACTTACTATTTCTTTTAATTCTCAAGTGTTTGGTCGTGGTTTTCTGGATGGTGGTCTCTATAAATTAGAACTAGATGATGAATTTTCCAAATCTTTGTTGTCATATAATCTTGATGACACACTAACAAAGAGAAAACGAAAGCGAGACTTAGAAACTTCATCTATGTTGTGGCATCAACGTTTAGGCCACATCTCGAGAGAACGTTTAACTCGACTAATAAAGGATGAAGTTTTGCCACCTCTCGATTTCAATGACTTTGGAACATGTGTCAAATGCCTTAAAGGTAAAATGACATCGGCGAATAAGAAAGGTGCCACTAGGAGCTCTAATTTATTAGAACTCATTCACACTGACATTAGTGGCCCTTACCCCATCGCTGGAATCACAGGACATACTTCATTTATCACTTTTATTGATGATTATTCCCGTTATATGTACTTGTATCTAATTAAGGAAAAGTCTGAATCACTTGCAACTTTTAAAGAATATAAAGTTGTTGTTGAAAAACAACTTAATCAGCAAATAAAGGTTGTGAGATCAGACAGAGGAGGTGAATATTATGGCAGACATACTGATATGGGTCAGGCTCCTGGTCCATTTTATGAGTTTTGTAAGGACCAGGGGATTGTGAACCAGTACACCATGCCCGGTACTCCTCAGCAGAACGGTGTAGCTGAGAGAAGAAATAGGACCCTAATGGACATGGTACGCAGTATGTTAGCCAACACAGGTTTACCTCTATTACTCTGGACCGAGGCCTTAAAAGCAGCTGTTCATATACTCAATAGAGTTCCTTCAAAGTCTGTCCCTAAAACTCCTTATGAACTTTGGACAGGAAGGAAACCGAGTCTAAAATATATGAAAGTATGGGGCTGCATTGCCGAAGCTAAACTTTATAATCCTTTTCTAAGGAAACTTGACCCTAAAACAGTTAGCTGTTTCTTTATCGGTTATCCCGAGAACTCAAAGGGTTATCGTTTCTATTGTCCTTCCCATACCACTCGTATTGTAGAAACCAAACGTGCTGCGTTCCTGGAGGATTTTAAGGTCAGTGGGAGGAATGATGATCCTTATGAAGATCTCCAAGAAGTACAAGAGGCGGGGGGGAGAGACTCGTCGCTTACATTAACTCCGATTACTCCTCTTGCACCCAACACTGCACAACCTCCATCTCACTCAGAATTCATAGCTGCTCCTAACGTACCTGAGAATGAAGGCACCTCAAACGCCCAGTACCAAAATGATGTTGAACCCGGAAATCAACTCAGGAGGTCATCTAGGTCCAAAAGGCCTACTAACTTTGATGATTATGAAACCTACCTGACTGAAGCTGACTCGGAAGCCGGAAAGCTAGTTGATCCTACCTCTTATCATGAAGCCATTAGCAGTGATCAATCTTCTGAATGGAATAAAGCTATGATTGATGAGCTTGAATCCATGAAGAAAAAGGACGTTTGGGATTTGGTTGAATTACCCAACGGTGTCAAACCCGTAGGATGTAAATGGGTGTTCAAAACAAAACTGGATCCGAATGGGAACGTTGAACGCTATAAAGCAAGATTGGTTGCAAAGGGCTACACTCAGACAGAGGGAATCGATTATCAAGAAACCTTTTCACCTGTTTCTCGAAAAGATTCCTTAAGGATCGTCATGGCATTAGTAGCTCATTTTGATCTAGAGTTACATCAGATGGATGTCAAAACCGCTTTCCTAAATGGCGACCTGAATGAAGACGTGTTCATGAAACAACCTGATGGCTTTAAACCTGAAGGTCAAGAACATCTAGTCTGTAAGCTGAAGAAATCAATATACGGGCTAAAGCAAGCATCAAGACAATGGTACCTAAAGTTTGATGAAGTCATGAAGAAACAGGGTTTCCTTAAAAATCAAGTGGATCAATGCACCTACCTCAAGATGAGTGGGAGCAACTTTACTATACTTGTCCTTTACGTAGATGACATTCTTTTGGCAGGTAATAGTTTAGACATGCTGCATGAGTCAAAGCGTTTACTCTCGCATAATTTCGACATGAAGGATCTCGGAGAGGCTTTTTACGTTATAGGCATCGAAATACACCGAGATAGACACAATGGGATCTTAGGTCTATCCCAAAGGGCCTACATTGAGCGTGTCCTTAACCGTTATAACATGCAGAATTGCTCTCCCTCTGTAGCTCCAGTAGTTAAGGGAGATGTTTTTGGTTCGTTTCAATGTCCAAAAACAGAGGCTGAAAAGGAGCAAATGAGAATGATACCTTATGCATCAGTAGTCGGGAGCCTTATGTATGCTCAAGTCTGTACTCGCCCAGATATCGCTTATATTGCTGGAATGCTAGGCCGTTATCAAACTAATCCTGGCCTAGATCACTGGAAAGCAGCTAAGAAAGTACTTCGATATCTGAAAGGGACAAAAGACTACAAGTTGACCTATAGAAGAAGTGACAGTTTGGAAGTGGTTGGTTATTCTGATTCTGATTTTGCCAAGTGCAAAGATGACAAGAAATCCACTTCGGGGTATATCTTTATGTTAGCTGGTGGACCGATCTCATGGAAGAGTCATAAACAACAGTTGACCACAACATCCACAATGATGGCAGAATACATTGCTGTATATAACGCTACCTGTCATGGAATGTTGCTTAGAAACCTTATTACTGGACTCAAAATTGTTAATTCCATATCTAGACCATTGAAGCTGTACTGTGATAACTCAGCTGCCGTTAATTTCTCAAACAGTAACAGTTCGACTGGCGCTGGATTATATCTCGATACAAAGTATTTGTTCGTACGTGAACGAGTTGAGGAAAATAACCTTTGTATTGAGTATATAAGTACTAAGAATATGCTTGCGGATCCGATGACTAAAGGTCTCCCACCTAAAGTATTCGAAGAACTTGTTTCGAAGATGGGCTTTACTAAAGACCTTATTTAAGAGCATATTGTACTTACTTACGTTTATTAATTAATGAAAATTTCCTCACTTACTTGATTTTTTGTTTGTCTCTAAATATATGTAATGCTAGCCTTACTGCATATAGACATAATTAAACAAATCAATCGTTAAGGGTTTAATTGTCATGATCCTAATGTTAAGTTTTAAATTTGAGGTGTAGTATGATTAATGGGGGTCCTGAGTTGAATAACTGACTCAACGACTGTATTTCTCTGCTACATTTTTGGGTTTAGAACTAAAATGAGTATTAACTCCTGATCAGGCTTATCTAATGCTCATAATAAATGATTACTCGGCCAAGTGGGAGAATGTAAGAATATATTTATATATTCTATTATGTGGCCCTTATAATCATTTATCTAATAAATGATCAATGACCTAAATACCCCTATTGGTTTAACTGGTCTTTATGTGATGGACGTAATTACCCTTACCTAACCATAAAATAGGGTTTCCCCTTGGGTGTATAAATAGAGGTAACTAGGAGAGATAAGAGGCTAATGAACACCTTTACCAACACACACAAAACCATCCTCCTCTCCTCTCTATATAATTGAGATCTCTGATCTCCTTAAGCCATCCTAACTGTACACCCTAAACGGGAACCCGATCATCGTAATCATCCTGTCATGGCATCGTCTTCCTTATCATCTTTACTGGACTAACGGGTATGTTTGATTTATTATTATGTTTATTTATTATGTTTATAGAATTGATCAACATTAAAATTAAAGAAAGGGTGAAATAAGTGACCACGCCTCAGCCATCCAGGCCAAGTGTATCCCCATTTCACATTCATATAAATCATACAAGATTATTCCTGACTTAATTTAAAGCTACTTTTGTTTAAAATTATTGATCATAAAGAATATTCATAATTCAGTCTACTGATATTACTTTATTTTTTTATTTACTTTTATTGATATAAAGATACGTAACAACATTTTTAGATTAGGTACAATAAATTTAAATATATAATATAGAAAATAATATAAGTTAATAATGTTGGCTTAATCAAGTGCACGCATTAATGGGGCCTGTATATAGTTTTTGTCAGGATAGAAGAAAATTGTACACCACATTATGAACAAGGACAGCTTTAAAGTTCATATCAAGAAGAAGACAACCCATAGAGTATCATTGTATACTTCTCAAACACACAAGAGAGGTTCTAGTACAAAGTAAAGATCCGTTAAGAACCATCAAAATCGGATTGTTAGCCACTGATTAAACAAATCAACGGTTGGGATTAAAATGTAGAAAATAATAGATTGGAGAAAAACCACGTACAATTTTTTTTTATTTTTTTTTATTTATTTTTTTTTTTGAACAGAGAATTATTTCAGCATCATTTTCACTTTATATTTTCTGGTTAAAGCTATATACATTTCATTAAACACCATTACACCAATACCACAGCTAATATATACAATAATATAGACATGTGCCGTATCTAATTAGACACGCACATGCGTTCGTTTTTTACTTCTTTTTGAACATTATAGACTTAAAGTCATAAACAAGAAAGACAAGTAGCCAATTTTTTTTTTAATTTTCATTTACAATTTATGAAGATATCAAAAACTCCACACTAATGCAATCTTTATTGTAGCATTTTGCGAACCATTACCGAACATAGATACAACAAACATCATTTTCTCAAAGTCTAGGGAAACAACACATTTTGGAAGATATTATTATTCTTATTATTACTATTTTTCTTGTTGTTGCACTTATTTATTTTTAACGACTTAAATTACACCACCGTATTGTTGTAGTATTTGTTAATGATAATAAATCAATGAAACTTATTATTATTGTTATCTGTATATTGATTAATGATAATAAATCACCAAAAAAAAAAAAAATCAATAAATAACTTCATGGCGATTGACGTCTAGATCGTAAGCTACAAAAATCCTGAAATAATTACAAACAGAAATAACGACAAGACTATACGAAGGCAGTTATGAAAAGGAAACAAGTGTTGCATAATGAATTGGATTACAATATCCGAATGAATGTGACCTAACGCCATAAATAATAATCAAATAACGAAATTATGGCATCCACAAATTAGTTATTGGCTCCAATTAAAAAAATATACTGCTGCTTTATTTTGTTTATTATCTATTTCTTCAAAGCTTTTAAACTAATACTACGTTGCTTTGGGGACATCCAATGACACCACAGTAACGTGACAGTAATATATGTTTGTTTTATATTTTATTTAGTACCATAACGTGACATTAGCAAATATTTTTGTTAAATATAACAATTAAAAATGTGCTCTGATATACTTTAAACAACTTGTAAGGTTCAACGTGTTTCGGCTTGTTTTTTTTTAATCATAGATAAGGGCTAACACTACTTGAAGAAAGGACTTTGCTGTTCCGTTCATTGGCTCATATTTCGCTTCCAAGTTTAGACATGGTTAGTTAGAACTAGAAGTATAGGTCCACAAAACCTAGAACCAATAAACACACACACACACAAACACGGGTTCTAAGATTGGAACTGTAAAAACCCAAAACCAACAATGGAAAAAATGGTTCTATGTTCTATACTGACACAAACTTTAAGTTATTCATCAGTTCCATATCCTACGATTAGAAACTGGTTCCAACCTAATTATGCTCTATCCGAGCCGGTCAAAACGCGAAATCAAACTGATCACTTCCCTCTCCAAAACCGGTTCCATAACCGAAACTGTTTCAATAAATGCCCAGTTATTGAGTGGACCCCGTTTGAAAATACCATGTCTTGTGCACCTCTACTTCCTATAATGTCTTAAACTTTTTTAATGACGGCGTTAACTCTAAAGGGTTTCCATTTAGAAAATAATCACGAACATATAACTTTTTATGTTGTTGTACTTAACTAAGCATGCTACTTTTAGAGGAAATCACAATATATATATATATATATATATTTTTTACACAATTGTATTTGATTAACTAATAATCAGCTTACACTATTATATATTTGCATACCAACACATCTAATTTTAAAGTAGAATAAAAAAGAAAAGAACAGCCATGAAACAAACAGAAAGAATGTGACATATCATCTTCATTTCTATGAGACTACGCATATATGATCTTATAACCAAGACTTGATATTTCATATAAGTCGTTGACTTAACAGAACATGATGAAAACTTACATAGAAAAAATGAAGAACTGTAGTATAAAATATAAACCTAGATTTAGACTTCTCTTAAAGTTAAGAGCTTAAGACCCCGCACACTAGCAACTTCCACTTATTGGTTGGGAGGGCGGTAAACATGCATGTGTGAACTTCACTGGGGTGTCACCTATGGTAGGACTTTTGGATACTAGTTTCGTGGCAGAGGCAATCCGATTCCTGGATCGTGTGCAAAAGGTCGTTCACAGTAAATCTCCGTCCTCCAAGAACCTATTAAAATATACGTATTATTGTAATTCAATTACTTTAACATCGTATTGGGCCATTATTCATTGTTGATAATTATTAGTGATTGTGCTAAATAATAAAATGATAGTTGTGGGCCGTTGTATTTAGCCCGTTGGTATTCTTAGCCCGCTGGCCTATGGCCTGGGTCATGGAGATTATTGGACTGGGTAAATGAACTGGTTCGTTATATTTGTTGTGTTTGTTTTTTGTGTTTTCTCACACAAATCGTGACATGGCTTATTGTGGTTTGTTGGATTTGTTATTTCGTGGCCGTTGGATCAAGATGGAGCTGGCTGTAAATACAGCTCAGTTGTACGAGCCAGATTTTAGTTCTTTTGTTTTCTCTTTGTTTGTTTAAGTCTTTCTAGGGTTTTCTGTCTAGGGTATCATATTTCTCGTTGTAAGTTTTGTCTATTTGTTTTGTTTATGTGACACCCCGCATTTTCATGTTAACTCTTTTACTGAACTCTAGTTAATTTCCATAATCATACGTGGTTAAACACTTAGCTAGGGTTAGTTAAACAAGTCCTTTAGGATGTTATGTAACAATAACATATGTTAGGTGACATTAACGTACGTTATAGTTAGGAAAACCCTTGTCTTGACACACACGCGAGTCCTGTATCCCGAACGTTGGTGATTTGTTAGACATGCATGATTATATGAATGATTGGGTGTTGATGAATGTGGAATAACACGTGTATGTGAATTGCATGCTTATGTGAACTACTGCGTGTTAGTTAACTTGTACGTAAACGTTATGAGATATGTGCACTTAGGGTAAACATAATATGAATTGATAAAACAGTAGTTTTATATGAGTTGGTAGGACTATTATTGTCGGGATTAATCTCGAGAGTTAAATAGGGCTAATGGGCTTGCTTATCAGATAAAAATCACTAGAGCCCAAAACCTTGGCCCATGATCTTAACCCTAGCATATTATTTATAAAAAATAAAATAAACCCCAACCCTAGAACCCCCTTGCGCCTTGGATTAGGAGCAACCCCACAACCACCTTTCAATCTCAATCTTCATCAATTTTCCACTAGTTCAAACTATTTCGGGTGCTATCTTGAGATTCTAGGGACTCTAGCAATTCAAGGTATGTGTTTTACGTGTTGTATGATGTGATTTTAGGCTGGAAAAGTTGTAAAAACTTTAGGAAATATGCATGCTAAAAATCGCAAATCATTGTATGTTGAATGTCTATGATGTTTGTTGAAATTGTTGATGAATAATGTTGATAGAAATCACATCTAAGGTATATGGTACGTAAAAACCTGAGATTAAATATGATAAAATGGATGTTATTGTGTTAATATGAGGTTATTGCATGATTATGGGGTATTGAGAATGATTAGGGTTTATAATAGTCATGTTGATAAAATTCTGATTTTCTGACAATTCATTGTGACGAATTGTAGGGCTGTTATAGGGTGATTAACATGTGTAATCTGATTGTTTTCTGATGCTAAAACATAACTTATGATGTTAGCTTTTCAAAAAGTCCAAAATCATGCGTTTTGGACTTGTTTTGATATGTATTCATGATTTTATAAGTTTAAAGGTTATATCAGATTTTCGGAATTATAAATTGGGTCAACTTTAAACGATCATAACTCGAGATTTACAAAGGGTTAAGTTATGAAATTTGGACAGTAGGTCAACATTGGAAAAACTTGGCTTTTCCAATTGGATTCACCTCATTTGGGTCAATACACAATTTTTGGGAATTTTTCTACTAAACTGACCTGCTGTGGAAAATTTTCTGGACATAGCTGTGTTGTATGAATTTTAATAATTTTTTTGTTTGGTTTTGAGATAAAACAAAAATATGGGTTATCAAATGAATCCCAATGAATATTCAGTAAAAAATTGGGAGTTTAATTCGTTCGTTAAGTATTTTAAATAATTCATTTTTCACAGCGTACAATCTGCCCTGAAAACGCAGATTGTGTAAGGGATGTTTACGTGACTATTTGGAGTCTTATATGGTATGTATTGGACATGAACTTGCATGAATACTTATATGAGATGTGTATGAGGTATAAAACTGATAATAATCAATATGATCACCAACGGGATACGTAGGACTTACTTTTGCATGTAGAGTCATTAGGTGTCACTACACGGTTTGAACTTTAAAAGTCTTGGACAAACGAGTTGTATGGTGTGTTGGTTATGCACATATACTCACCTAGTGACATTTTTAATAGGGAGTCGGTAGATCATTTCTGTTTGAGGAATTTGGATTATTCACGTGCAACCTAAGGTGAGTCTCACTGCTCTTTTCTCAAAAGCATGCGTCTCGGGTTGAGACAAAGTACTTAACTTTTTCTAGTCCGGGTTGGGACTACTATTTTCTAGTCCGGTTTGGGACTACTTACACATCCCGGGTTGGGATGCTATGGATCCTTGTATGGGTCGGTTTTTGACTCCTTGTGTGGGTCGGGTTTTTGCTAGTTCGCAAACTGTGTCCTTGATGAACTAAACCAACTCTATCATCTGTAAGTCCTTCACATACCGAATGAGTTGCCGGGTTATGGCAAGCGGGTTATTAGTTGATAGCGCTAATAGGTCTGACAAACCTCACACCGGCTCAGGGAGTGCAGGAGTGAACTATAACTTAACAAATTTTATCATTGTTGATAGGCAATGATGTAAGGCATGCGGCTCACATTTGTGGCTACACGTACATCAGCAGTTCGGTATATCGGTGTTAGTTATCATGAATGGGTTAGCTACACTTGACATGCGATTAACTAGTGTTTACACGGTTCTTGGAACCAACTCAATTACTTGTTTACGTGGTTTCGGAAACCAGCGCATTTACATACTCATTTACTTTACTTAGTGAACTCACCAACATTGTTTGTTGACCCACGATATACATGCTTTTGCAGGTAGTTAGCTTCCGGTGCCAGGATTAGAAAGCACTGCACACTTCACTGCATTTGGGGTCTTAGGCATACACCTAAATTACATATTATGCTTTTATGTTTTCTTTCATATGGTTTTAAATTGGGCGCGTTGTTTTGCGCATGGTTTTAAAAGGTTTAAATTTGGTTTACGCTTCCGCAGCTTAACTAAACTTGATTTTTGAAATCGAACTAAATGGTTTGGCATTTAGAGTTCGTTCATATGACTTATGGCTATGGGATCCTGGTATGTCATGCGCCTCGCGGTAAAACCCCGCAGTGGAAATTTGATGGTGTGACAGATTGGTATCAGAGCCATTGGTTATAGTGAACTAGGACTGCATGTTGAGTCTAGTCTATAATCATCATAACATAAGTACACTCACAATTTAAGTGCACAAATAGCTTTTAGCTACATATATCTACAACATACGATTTCGGGAGATATGTTATCTTCTAGTTCTAGACCTAATTCTGAACACGTCAATGGTGGGAACCCAGGGTTACACCAGGTGGCGCATTGCTGGGAGTAGTATCGTAACAAACCTCGTGGATGAGGAAACAACAATTGTATAGGGGAGAAAGCCCTTGCGAGCGTTGTGGCGCACGTACACAGGAAAGCTGCACGATGCGCATGACGTGATACCATCAAACCGAATCAACTGTGAAGAAATTCAAATACTGAGACTTATCCTCTTTTCACTGAGCAAGGAGACAATTAGTTTCTGTTCCTTGTTACTTGATCTTTCTTACTTCCATTTGAAATTCAGACGGGACTGGGTTACACATATAGAACTTATTTCTTACTTTAGTACCTTACACCTAGTATGAGCGGGCGGACGTATGACTGCATATCCCTGTTACTCATAAGTATATGGTAGATTCATGGGAACACATTAGATTGGGGCTTGTTACACACACTCTTGGGGAGTTACGAAGGTTTGCGATGCAGTGCAACATCTTAAAGGAAGACGAAACCTACTAGTGACTGACAGTCACGATTGGAGGAACAAATGGTGTTGTTGACCATTGAGCTGACTTACACAGGACCGGAGAAGGAGACTATACGTGATGAGAACCATATAACATTGACATCGCGAAAGAGGAAGGATAAGGGATGGAAGGGGAACCTGAGCAGGACGAGCACATGGAAAGTGAGGATGGATGAATGAACTACTATCTAAGACAGAGCGTGGCGACGATTGGCTCTTACCTTTTCTTACCTATCTTTTCTTTCTTATTCCTTTACTATCTTAGATAAGACTGAGATCTTATGATCAACGATAGGGTGGTTGAGGCCCTCGCATCTTTCCAAGCTAGTAAAGATCCATCTTGCTAAATCATTCGTTTCCCCTGACTTCCACATTTGAACTTTCTTATTCCTTGAACGCACATGCCACAACAACAACCTACCATCATATTTTCAAGCCTTTTATTGGTCGTAAACCTCGATAACTCTAACGGAACTGAAGGAGACCGTCTGATTGCTTCGATAATATAAGTCATTTCCATGCGCATTTGCCCCGGGCAGGATGGGGTAATGTATGCTACATGCACACTCGATGAGTTACAGATACTTGGATGGAGAACGTTGCACCCTTTGATGAAATCTAGAAATTTGACGGATGGATCTGAGATCGACGCCTACACTACCAAGCTACGGGAGTTAGATACTTTGTGCTCAAATCTATTTAACCTACTTTACCAGCGGACCGAATTTCATACCAAAAGGGTGGGTCCCAAAGATTCGTGGCTTGGCCACTACAACTCACCTACCCAGAATCTAACAAATCTTTCAACTAGCTCGCAAACACACTGACTAGGCTGTTGAGCGTGGTACTTTTCCGAAGCATGGTGCTTCATCTTCTACTTTTTGTGATAGCAAGAGAACGTGGGATAGTGTGAGGTATAGGCCCTTCAACAACAACAACAACGACAACAACAACAATGGGGCTCGTGGAATAGCAATTGTGAATGGCTCTGGGAAAGCTAGGACTGACAACAATGTCGTGTCGGGTACGACACTCTTGCTTCTATTTTATATGATACTGGTGCGGACTATAGGGTTGTGTCATCGAAACTTAGCAAACAAATAGGGATGGTTCCTACTCTTCTTGATACCCCGTACACCATAGAGCTAGCTGATGGGAAGCCTGTTGAGGTAACCCACACCCATTGTGACTGTAAGCTTGAGCTAGATGGGCAATTGTTTGCCATCGACCTCCTACCTATCACCCTAGGTAGCTTTGACCTCGTGGTTGGCATGGACTGGTTGTCCAAGCAACACGCTGAAATTCTCTGTTAGGAGAAGATTGTTTGTATTCCCCTCCCAAGTGGAGAACTTTTATCTGTATAGGGTGATCGTGGTGGTGCCATGGTGGGCATCATCTCCTTTTTGAAGGCCCAGAAGTGTATTCGTAAGGGCTGTCCAACCATTTTGGCTAACATATCTGACACTCGAGTTGAAACTGAAACTAAGATTGAGGACATCCCAGTAGTCCGAGATTTCCCAGATGTTTTTCCAGAGGAACTACCTAGACTTCCGCCTGTTTGTCAAGTGGAGTTTTCAAATTGATCTTGTACCTGGGGCAGCTCCAATTGCACGCGCACAATACCACCTAGCACTAGGCGAACTTCAAGAGCTGTCTACCCAACTCCAAGAGCTATTGGATAGGGGCTTTATTAGACCTAGTTCTTCGCCATGGGGAGCTCCAGTTCTGTTTGATAAGAAGAAGGATGGGAGTTTCCGCATGTGTATCGGAAGTTGAAATTTGAGATCCTGGTATGTCATGCGCTTCGCGGTAAAACCCCGAAGTGGAAATTTGACGGTGTGACAGTTTATGATCTGCTGATCTAATCAATCAGCAGATCTTGCTGTATTGCACTTCTATTTGATCTCAGTGATTATCTGAGATCTATTTGGGTATTGGGGGGCACTATTTTTGGTTTGGGTTAATAAGAGTTTTGTCACCTTGTTTTGTCACCTTCATCTGTTGTTATGATTAGGAGTTTGTGTTGGCTCCAGTGTTGTTGATTTCTTTGTTGAGTTTGTGTTTGAAAGTCTAAAACTTTACATGGTATCAGAGCCTTAGGCTCTCGATCTTGGTTATTCTGGTTTTCCGCTGTTATTTTTTTGTGTCTTTGGTCGAGGATCTGATCTGTTTTGTAGATCTGGTTCTTGGTGTTAAAGTAAAATAGTAGATCTGATCTTTATACCGTAGATCTGGTCTATTATTTCTTGTGTCCTTTATATTGATTGAACAGGTTGTTGAGGTCAACTAGCGTTGGCTACGGATCTGTGGTGCTTTTGGATTGGATATTATAGCTTCAATTGCACCTACAACACAACACCCTAAGTGAAGGTGTTGGTTGTAGGTTTGGCGAAACCCTAACTTGGGTTCCCCCTCTCTGTGAGATCTTTCCTTCTTTGTCTTGTTCATTGTTGTGTCTGGAGGCAATTGACCGGGTTAGGTGGACCGGTATTTGAGCCGACTACTTGGTGTCTTGTGTGATTGATTGTGTTCTTTGTTTTGATTACTCTCTGTTTGGTTATATACTTACTATATATATAGTTAATAAAAGGGCTCCTGAGTTAAGAACTGGGTGGACACCTTGAGTGACGAATCCACTATCTGTATCACTGACTCAGCTTCGTCCTTCTAGGATATTCTGTGTTAGTTATTTAGGTGTTTGTGTGCTTTCTTTGTGAATCATGGGTGATGTTGTGAATCCAGCAGGAAGTGGGGTTGCCAATCCTGGTGGTGGGGGCCCCAACCTTGGTGCTGGTGAAGGAACTCTTGTTAGTAAGTTGGATATTAGTGATCCATTGTTCTTACATCCAAGTGCTACATCAAGTTTGACTATTATAAACATTAAGCTAAAAGGTGCAGTAAACTATTCTGTATGGTCTAAATCTATGAAACTTGCTTTACAAGGTAAAAACAAGTTAGGATTTATTGATGGGTCGTGTGTTAAGTCTGTTGATAATGATGTCTTAGCTAATCAATGGGATAGATGCAATTAAGTTGTTCTTTCCTGGTTGATTAACTCTGTAAGTGAAGAGTTGTATCTAGGACAAGTGTTCTCTGAAAATGCTAGAGATGTTTGGTTAGATCTTAGGGAAACATATGATAGAATTGATGGGTGTGTTATGTTTAACCTGCATCAAAAAATAAATGGTGTAACTCAGAGTGGTAGTTCTTGTAACATCACACAATTTTTATATATATATATATAGAACTCCCTCGTTTATTCATCCGATTCATGTTTACATTATCTTTCCCATCCATTTTATTAATTTTTTTTTGTTTAAAAAATGACTTATAATCAATATTAAATTGGATTTTATTAAAAATTCTGATTTAAAAACGTTAAAAAAATGTTTGCCTGAGCTAGGATTCGAACCCGAGTCCCTGGCGGGCTAAACCTTAACCACACCACACAAACCACTACACCATTTGGTGTTTTGTGATGTTAATTAAAACCAATTAAACTTAAACCCTTTCAAGGTCCCTTAGTCAAACCTGAAAAGTCAAACGTAGTCTCTTAGTCAAGTCAAGTCAAAGTGTTAGTAAATATGGTCTCCTAGTCAAGTCAAAGTGTTAGTAAATATGGTCTTCTAGTCAAGTCAAAGTTGTTCCTAAATTCTAGCCTAGTCAAAGTAGTCCCTAATTACAACTACAATTTCTACACTATAAATACAATAGTCTACCATTCAACTCTTTATAACATTCAATAAAAGAAAACATTATTATCCCATCTCCCACATACTAAAGTTTTCATCCATCATTATCTCCTCTAGCTAGTTCCGAGTTTTTCAAGGCATTATTACGAATTGTTTGCACGCTCAAGAAAACTCACGAACTCATTAAGCACCCAAGGTGAGTTTACATAGCCCCTTTTTACCATTTCACTATTTTGGGGTGAAACATGTTACAACATTCAATTTACTATGGTAAGCACAATTATTCTAGCATAATCATTAACTCCGTACAAGCCAACGATACACAATAATAGATCTATTGGACTGACAACCCCACCCGGATACGTTACCTCCTACATAGGTAGCGTGGGTGATTGTTATCGCAACAAAAACGAGTGAACCATATGCGTATGGGATGGACCACAATATTCTAGTCACAAGGTTTGATTATGCACACGATTTACCGGGTAGTATTGTTTTCACATATGGACTAGACTTGCCATGACACTCAAATTGTACAAATTTTATTCAACATTCAAACCTATGTAATTCTCACCAACTTTTGTTGACCCAAAATATTTTCAAACTTAACATGTTTCAGGATATAGCTTGCTTGAAGATTAGAGTTAATGCTTGAAGATGTGTATCTAGTATTTTTCATTTTGATGTACAAATTCTTTTAGAACAATTGTATGTAATTTATGTAATCAATTAATGAAATTTATTATTTACCATGAGCTACTGAACAATCGTCAATACGTGACATCCCGATGTTTCCGCCATCGGTTGGGGTGTTACAGATTGGTATCAGAGCCATGGTTATAGGAATTAGGTTATTAGAAAAAAAAAATAATCTAGTCTATAACCATAGGATTTTAACCAATGCTTGCTCCTTTTACTTGCAACCCTACTTGTTTCTATTCTCTATCTCCCTCCTACTTCTTATCTCTACTTTAGTCCCTACAAGACGATTATTCTCCATCACTGGATTCACCCTTAGACTAATAGGACGAATTCTCAAGTCCTAACCTGAACTACCTTGAAGATCCCGTCGAAGTTCTAGATTTTAATAACGAACACGTGCAATCTGGAAGGGTGAACGCCTGTATTCTGAGTTTTCTGTCTAGGAATAGCATTGCGCATAAATCCCAATCAGACGAGGGACCCGGATGCCTACCTGGGAATTCTCGGGATGAGTGTTCACTTATAGGCTAAAGCATGTCTTCACTATGTTATAAGAATTTAGAAGCTTTGATATGTCAATGTTTTCGTTTATTCGTTCTAAGTAATGAATAAATGATTACACTCACTTCCCTTAAAACTAAGCTCTAAAATCCCAAAATTTTACAGCCTAAATCAATCCCACTTCATAATCATAAATGGATTTCACAATCACACCTCACCTTACCATCTTAGCCACTTGTTTAAATACTTTCAACACCCGACCCAAATCATGTTATTTCCTTTCTCAACATATTATATATTTTAAAACTATAACCTCATACCTTAGCACAAACTAAAGATTTCTAAATCTTGTTGTATTTTCATTACCTATTAACTTTACAAAGTACATATTTTTTTGTCAAAAGATGTCCTCGAACTTAAATTCAATTTTTTTTTATTTATTGACGTAACAAACGATTTTCTATATAATACTTTAAACTATTAAAAATCACTAATAGAACCTTGATCTTCAAAACCTAATGTCATGTTTGAAATCTCCAACTAACGGTAATATTTTAATCAAAGCCTACTTAGCTTGTACTATTTAACAACTTTTGCTTTATGTACAAAACCAATTTTGAAAATAATTTTTTTTAATCCATAGGAATAATATCTAGTCTCTAGATTCTCCATCGACACTCACTCATTTTCAACTTGTTCAAATTTTTACAATATTTGGCATATACCACAATCATGTTTTCTTATACACTTGATTATAATCTTTAATCCAAACCCCACAAGTTACACTGCTACATAATCTCCTTACTATAAAATAAACTCCTTATCAACCATCTTCACATTCACTATCTCTCGCAACCTTGATTCTGTTTCGAGATTTTTCATCATTCCCCCAAGAACTAAATTCATATCCTTCACCTTCTCAAACATGAGCTAGTTACCCATGATAACCAAACTATTGAAACTTGATTGTGTGTTGCATCAAACTTAATCCTTAGTTATACATGAGGATTCGATTATCTACCATATTTGAACATTTGAAACTAGAATTCATGGAATATAAACTATTTGCTATAGACACACCTAGAGTCATTAACCTTGTCTAGGGCAACTCTATTACAACTCACATGCTATACTTGATACTTGATTGCTTACATGTACATATTATTAATTTGCAATTCATGTGTGTAATAATTGATACACTTAATCAAACAACTGATAGAGGATGAAGTACTTGCTCAACAGTTAGTAGAGTACCAAATAACCTACTCAACGATTGGTAGAGGTCATCATGCCTGCTCAACAGTTGGTAGAGGCCCTACAACCTGCTCAACGACTGGTAGAGGCTATCACACCTACTCAACAATCGGTAGAGGTTCTTATTCACTGACTGGTAGAAGTCTTTTTCCTGCTCAACAGTTGGACTCATTTTTGGATACATTGTATACGATTCAATCACAAGGTTATTTTGCATTTAGAGTCATAGAAGGACACAAAACCCTAATGTAAGGTAAATTGGTGATTACGGTCCGGAACGTAATCATGAATTTACAGGTACGTTAAGGTAGTGTGAAATTCTATCAAGGTTTTTGATAGATAACCAATTATAAACTCTAGTTACCTGTTTAGTATTTCTGTAGTCAATTAACTCATGCATTTCTTTTTAAGATTCCTAAAACTTAAAGTTTAGTGTTTTGCTAGATTCTTATTCTCCTTGCTATTTTAGACGAACCTAATCCAACCCTTAAAACCCACACCTATCAAACCTCTTACCAAATTATTCGAAACAGTTTATTCTATTACCAATAAATTCATGTCGTGCCTTAACCCAAATTTTCCAAACCCCAGTTGACTTAATTTCTACCTAATCATCCTCAACCCTGTGTTTTTAATAAACTTCGAGATTAAGTTCCTAAAAGTAGGGGAGACTGTAACATCACACAATTTTTTATATATATATATATAGAACTCCCTCGTTTATTCATCCGATTCATGTTTACATTATCTTTCCCATCCATTTTATTATTTTTTTTTGTTTAAATAATGACTTATAATCAATATTTAATTGGATTTTATTAAAAAATCTGATTTAAAAACGTTAAAAAAAATGTTTGCCTGAGCTAGGATTCGAACCCGAGTCCCTTGCGGGCTAAACCTTAACCACACCACACAAATCACTACACCATTTGGTGTTTTGTGATGTTAATTAAAACCAATTAAACTTAAACCCTTTCAAGGTCCCTTAGTCAAACCTGAAAAGTCAAACGTAGTCTCTTAGTCAAGTCAAGTCAAAGTGTTAGTATATATGGTCTCCTAGTCAAGTCAAAGTGTTAGTAAATATGGTCTTCTAGCCAAGTCAAAGTTGTTCCTAAATTCTAGCCTAGTCAAAGTAGTCCCTAATTACAACTACAATTTCTACACTATAAATACAATAGCCTACCATTCAACTCTTTATAACATTCAATAAAAAAAAACATTATTATCCCATCTCCCACATACTAAAGTTTTCATCCATCATTATCTCCTCTAGCTAGTTCCGAGTTTTTCAAGGCATTATTACTAAGTGTTTGCACGCTCAAGAAAACTCACGAACTCATTAAGCACCTAAGGTGAGTTTACATAGCCCCTTTTTACCATTTCACTATTTTGGGGTGAAACATGTTACAACATTCAATTTACAATTCAATCATAAGTGTCTATGTGTTATTCTATGTTGCATTATGTCTTAAACATTACTATGGTAAGCACAATTATTCTAGCATAATCATTAACTCCGTACAAGCCAACGATACACAACAATAGATCTATTGGACTGACAACCCCACCCGGATACGTTACCTCCTACATAGGTAGCGTGGGTGATTGTTATCGCAACAAAAACGAGTGAACCATATGCGGGGATGGACCACAATATTCTAGTCACAAGGTTTGATTATGCACACGATTCACCGGGTAGTATTGTTTTCACATATGGACTAGACTTGCCATGACACTCGAACTGTACAAATTTTATTCAACATTCAAACCTATGTAATTCTCACAAACTTTTGTTGACCCAAAATATTTTCAAACTTAACATGTTTCAGGATATAGCTTGCTTGAAGATTAGAGTTAATGCTTGAAGATGTGTATCTAGTATTTTTCATTTTGATGTACAAATTCTTTTAGAACAATTGTATGTAATTTATGTAATCAATTAATGAAATTTATTATTTACCATGAGCTACTGAACAATCGTCAATACGTGACATCCCGATGTTTCCGCCATCGTTTGGGGTGTTACAGTTCTGTTGCTGAATATTATAACAAACTGAATACTATGTGGAAACAATTTGATTCTATGGCTCAGTTGCCTGCTTGTATTTGTCAGGCCTCTAAGGAATTCAATGACTTTAATAGCCTTATTAAACTCATGCAATTCCTGATGGGGCTTGATGAAGTATATCAACCTGTTAGGACTACACTACTGACTAGTGATCCACTGCCATCAGTAAAAGCTGCTTTTGCTGTTGTCTCTAGAGAGGAATCTCATAAAGGAACTAGTAGCGGATCAAAAGCAACAAATGTATCATTTGTTTCTAAGTCAAATCAAGGATCAAATAATAGGAAAGGTTTCAATAGGGGCCTAATCCTAATCTGAAATGCACACATTGTAATAGAATTGGTCATACTAAAGAGAGGTGTTTTGAAATAATTGGTTATCCAAATGGGGTTCAAAAAAGGGTTGGTAATAATACAAATTGGTCAAACAATAAAAGCTCTAATAGAACACAGGGTAACTGGAAAAGTGGTGTGACCAACACTAGTAACAATGTAAGTAATAATGTTGCTGCTAGCTCACCTTTTACACCTGAGCAGATCTCTAGGTTAATGAGTCTTATAACTGAGAAGTCTGGTGGAGATCCTCAGAGCTCCAATGTTGGAGGTGATTCTGTTGTTGTGAGTGGTTTCTCTAGTATGTCTGTCTTGTCCAAACTGTCTAAAATGTTTAAAAATTTTTCAAGTTGTTCAAATTTAGTTAAGTTTGCTCTAATTTTTTGGTGGATCATGGACTCAGGTGCCAACCAACACATGGTTAGCAGTGACAAGTACATGATAAACTGTGTTGATGTGTCTAAATACAATCTAGAAGTTAAACACCCCAATGGTACAAATGCTAAGGTTACTAAAATTGGTGATATAAAACTTGCTGATGGAGTTGTATTAACTAATGTGTTTTTTATACCTGATTACTGTGTTAATCTTGTATCTATAAATAAACTTGCCAAAAATAATAAACTAGATGTCCTCTTTAATGAACATGAGTGCTTTGTCCAAGATTCCAAGTCAAGGAAAGTCCTGGTGACTGGTAGACAGCAGGATGGTTTATACTTTGTTAGTAAAGATGTGAGTTTTAGTAGTGTTTGTTTTAATAGCATAACTGAACATAGTCTTTGGCATAGTAGATTAGGACACCCCTCTAGCCAAGTTTTAGCTGTTTTGAAGAAAGATTGAATGTTGGGGATCCTGATTCTATGCCTTGTGAAATCTGTTATAAGGCAAAACAAGTCAGGGTTCCTTTTCCTCTTAGTGATCACAAGTCAAAAGCTATAGGGGACCTTATACACCTTGATGTATGGGGACCCTATAGAGTTACTAGTAAAGAGGGCTTTAGGTATTTTCTTACCATTGTTGATGATTTTTCAAGATCAGTTTGGGTCTACTTGTTAAAGTCCAAAGTTGATGTGTTTGAAAACTTAGTTTCTATGAGTTTGTACAAACTCAGTTTTCAAAGAAGATTAAAATGTTTAGAAGTGATAATGGGACTGAATTTATAAATAAACAAGTTATTGATTTCCGTGATAAAAGAGGGATTCTTCATCAAACCTCCTGTGCTTACACTCCACAACATAATGGTGTTGTGGAGAGAAAGCATAGGCATCTTTTGAATACAGCTAGAGCACTTTTGTGTCAGAGTAGTGTTCCTTTGAGTTTTTGGTCTGATTGTATACTTACTGCTGCTTACTTGATTAACAGGATTCCCTCGTCTGTTCTAAATGGAAAGAATCCCTATGAATTAGTTTATGGGTCCCCCCCCCCGAGCTTAGTCACTTAAGAAATTTTGGTTGTTTATGCTTTAAAACTATTTTATCTGAACTTGATAAACTTTGTAGCAGGGCAGATAAGTGTGTCTTAATTGGTTATTCATTTGTCAAAAAGGGATCTAAATTGTATGATTTAGAAACAAAAAAGGAAGAGTTTTCTAGGGATGTAAAATTTTATGAAAACATTTATCCTTTTAAAACTGAACATAAACGAATTGTTTATGAAAAGGTTAATCACTTAAACTTCTTTGATAATTTTGAAAATGAAATTTCTGAAAGTGACAATTTAAAACAAAATTTTTCAAACCTTCCCGATGATGAAGGGGAACCTAAAGAGTCTCATGATCACTCACCTAGTGGGCAGTTAGAGGACTCACCTAGGCAGTCTAGTGAGGTAGATCATGAGTTTACTCATGACCAGCAACCTAGCAGTTCTATAGGAAGAGGGACTGACTGTTCAGGGTTTGAGGGGTCAAATGATGAGACAAGGACTCCTAAGGGAAGTAGACCTATTAGACAGTCCAGTAGAGAGTCTGTGTTGCCTAAGAAATTTGATGATTATATTTTAGAGGGTAAAGTTAGATATCCTATTGAAAGGGTTGTTAATTACTCTAACTTATCTGTTGAGAATATGTGTTTTGTGTCTAATATGAACAAAGTGTTTGAACCTACATCTTATTCACATGCCTCTAAAGATCCACGTTGGATTGAGGCTATGAATGATGAGATGGAGGCACTTTATAGAAACAATACATAGATTGTCACTGATCTACCACCTGGTAGAAAGGCAATTGGATGTAAATGGGTCTATAAAGTGAAATATAAGTCTGATGGCCAAGTTGATAGATATAAGGCTAGATTAGTGGCCAAGGGTTATAATCAAAGAGAGGGTTTAGATTTTGGAGAGACCTTTTCTCTAGTAGTGAAGATGGTGACTGTTAAGAGTGTTATTACTTTAGCTGTTCAAAATAACTGGACTCTGTTCCAGCTTGATATTAATAATGCTTTCTTATATAGGTCAATCACTAAAGATGTCTATATGCATTTACCAGAAGGATACACTTCTGGAAATGGGTCAAAAGTGTGTAAATTGGTTAAGTCTTTATATGGTTTAAAACAGGCTCTAAGGAAATGGAATGAAAAGCTTGTTGATGTATTAAAAAATATAGGTTTTGTTCAAAGTGTGTGTGACTATTCCATGTTTGTTAAGTCTATTGGTGGAGTCTTTGTGGTGTTACTTGTGTATGTGGATGATATAGTTATTACTGGTAACTGCGAGTCTGAGATTAATAATGTTAAAACCTTTTTAAAAGAAAGTTTTCAAATCAAAGATTTGGGAAAGTTAAAATATTTCCTTGGTATTGAGGTGTTATACTCTAATGAGGGTATTTGTCTCAATCAAAGGAAGTATTGTCTAGATCTTTTAAGTGAGTTTGGGTATCTTGGGTGTAAACCTGTTATAGTTCCAATAGAACAGAATTATATTCTTGCAGTTAAGAATAATAAAGATGAGAAATACTTAGAGGATGTAACCGGTTACCAGAAACTCATAGGGAAATTAATTCACCTTTCTCTAACTTGTCCTGATATAAGCTATGCAGTGTAGTTCTTGAGTCAGTTTATGCACAAACCGACTCAAAAAGTGCAGGAAATAGCTTTGAGATTGCTTAGATACCTGAAGCAATCTCCAGGAAAAGGAATTGTTTTTAAAAAAGGCAAGGACTTAACCCTGTTAGCTTATTCCGATGCTGACTGGGCTAAGTGTTTTGACACGCGTAGGTCTGTAACTGGATTTTGTGTTTTCATTGGTGAGTGTCTTGTTTCTTGGAAAAGCAAGAAACAAAACACGGTTGCTCGTTCTTCAGCCGAAGCTGAATATAGAGCTATGTGTTCAACTGTTTGTGAACTGATTTGGTTATCTAATCTTTTAAAGGAATTAGGTATTTCTAGTAAGTTGCCTATAAGTTTGTTTTGTGACAGTAAATCTGCAATTTCCATAGCAGAAAATCCCGTTTTTCATGACAGGACCAAACACTTCGAACTGGACTGGCATTTCTTGAGAGAAAAGATCAGTTCTGGTTTTGTTAAGACTGAGAAAGTTAAGTCAGAGCAACAAACTGCTGACATATTCACTAAGGGATTACTTAGTGGTCAGCATGAGATTTTGTGTACTAAACTGGGCATGTCCAATATGCTTGGTAATTGAATTAAGGGAGGGGGTGTTAAAATATATGTATTATTGTAATTCAATTACTTTAACATTGTATTGGGCCATTATTCATTGTTGATAATTATTAGTGATTGGGCTAAATAATAAAATGATAGTTGTGGGCCGTTGTATTTAGCCCGTTGGTATTCTTAGCCCACTGGCCTATGGCCTGGGTCATGGAGATTATTAGACTGGGTAAATGAACTGGTTCGTTATATTTGTTGTGTTCGTTTTTTGTGTTTTCTCACACAGATCGCTGACATGGCTTATTGTGGTTTGTTGGATTTGTTATTTCGTGGCTGTTGGATCAAGATGGAGCTGGCTATAAATACAACTCAGTTGTACAAGCCAGAGTTTAGTTCTTTTGTTTTCTCTTTGTTTCGTTCAAGTCTTTCTAGGGTTTTCTGTCTAGGGTTTCATATTTCTCGTTGTAAGTTTTGTCTATTTGTTTTGTTTATGATCTGCTGATCTAATCAATCAGCAAATCTTGCTATATTGCACTTCTATTTGATCTCAGTGATTATCTGAGATCTATTTGGGTATTGGGGGCACTATTTTTGGTTTGGGTTAATAAGAGTTTTGTCACCTTGTTTTGTCGCCTACATCTGTTGTTATGATTAGGAGTTTGTGTTGGCTCCAGTGTTGTTGATTTCTTTGTTGAGTTTGTGTTTGAAACTCTAAAACTTTACAGAACCAAAGTTTTATTTTTAGCAGGGTAGATTTTACGATTCAAAAAGGGATTATGATGCAACTTGTTACCCCGTTTACATGTTATCCTTCTTGTAATGTAATTTGTCATGGGTTTTTTTTAATAAACCACATGTTTGACTCCTATAAATAAATGTTAATTTTGTCATGGGTTTTTTAATGAACCATTTCGCTCTTCATTTCCTTCTTTTCTCTTTCTTTACTCACATTTTTTTTTACTTGGTAAATGTTTTATTTTTAGTTTTTTCCTTTTTTAGGTGAATTAAACTAATCATCAATCAAAAACAGCCAATTACAAATGACACACAGGTAAACGGGCCACAAGCTGCGCCGCTACCTCTTTTTATATTGCAAAACTTACTCTATTGAACATAAAACATTGACCCTTAGCAGAGGGAGAATTACTTTATATTGTTTACCATCACGAGGAATCCCTAGGATCAGATGCCTTTCATACTATCTACTACGAGGTAGGGCTGTTCACAAGTTGATTCGAACCGAACGGTCCTTTACTCATGCTTAGCTCATTTACAAACCGAACCAAGCCGAAAAGCGAGCGAGCATTTTTTGAGCGCAAAATTTTTCGAGCGAGTGTCGAGCAGAAATGAACGGAGAGTAATTTGGACGACCAAGAAATTTGGATGTTTTCTTCAATATTTTCGTTGTCGAGTGACAACTAAGGTCAAACTGTCCAATGAGGACGCTAATATTGAGGTTCAAGTGTACAAGAATGAGGCTTAAGTTGAGGTTGGAGAGACAATGAACATACTACAGAGAACACTTGTCGCATTGTGGCGTAGGGTGATATGAATCGACGAATAGCGGCAAACGACTAACAACATAAAGAACTCAAGGCTGTGACGTTACGACTTAGGGTTTTACTATTATTAAATTTTTATTTGATAAAACGGGCTAGTCATATTTTATTTGCATATATTGGATCAAATGTTATGTATAAAGCTATAAATATTACTATAATTTGTGGATACATATTGATATATAATAATTTGTTCGAGCCAAATCGAGCAGAGCGGACCTTTGCTCGTGCTTGGCTCGTTTACAAACTGAACCGAGCCGATCGGCTCATTTACAACTGAGCGGACGATCGAGTGAACTTATTTCGAGCATTTCCCGATCAAGCGGCGAGCCATTTAGGGATCAAAAATATCTAAATACGATGCTTTTACTATATTATAAAGGAGGATGTTTTATATGTGAAGCCACAATAAAAAAAAAAAGAGTTAATAGCCATTTTCGTCCCTGAGGTTTGGGCTAGTTTGCCACTCCAGTACAAAAGTTTTTTTTTTGCAATTCCTTCCCTGAGGTTTGGATTTTTTTGCCAAATTCGTCCTTTTCACTAATCCAGTTAAAAAATCTCGTTAATGTCAAGGGTAGGGTTGTCTTTTTACCTCTCAGGGACGAATTTGGCATTTAAAATTCAACCTTACCTCAGGGACGAATTTGGCATTTATAAATCATAGAGTTAAACAAGCTTTGTTTGTTAGCTCGGTTGGTTTTGTTGTAGTGTTGTTATTGTACTCACTCGGGTTCGAAACTCATGAGTTGCATCAGCCTTTTTTATCATGTAACATATTCTTTTCATCCGTTTGGTTGTTTCTACATGGTACCCTTTTATTAACCCCAATGTTGACCAATTTGGTACCCTTTTTTATCCGTTTGGTACCCTTTTATTAACCCCAATGTTGACCAAGTTTGATCTAGATGTTATGAAGAGCCGCCTCAAGGCCACAAGGCGTTTTCCTGAGCGTCTCGAGTGCCTCACGCCTTAGGCATTCTGAGGCGCTATTTTTTAAACCAAGATCATAATATGGATTCAATCTACCAATTATGTTAACCTATAGTTATGCTTATGACGATTTGTTTGATGGATGGTCAGCCATTACTGCAAAATAACAAGGTAGACGGAGTGATGATCCAACATATGTAAAGCTGTCTAGCTATTGTTTCAAAAAAAAAAAAAACAAATTCTTCGAATTTCATGTCAATTTTTTCTCTTTCTTTACGTTCTTATGAGAAATTTACGTGTGTAGACCAGTAAGTCTTCGTTAAATATAACAAGTTTTATCATGATAGTTGCAATTTGTTGTCCAAATTAGATATGAATGCAATATGCTCGATTAAATGTCTGTTGTAATTTATGAATGCAAATGCAATTTTTTTTAATTTGCAAGACAATAGAGTACAAAGTAGATTTGACACGAGGAAACTTGAACGATTGAATCGATGATCGTAGCTACTAAAACAATTCTAGGAAATGAGCAGAGCGCCCATGGTGAACCATCCATCTAGAGAGGAAATGTTTAAATACTAGCATTTTTAGTTTATGGCCTGATTATAGTTTATTATATGTTGCCGATTTTTTCGCCAAATGGAAGAAATTATGTTTATTTCTTGTGGTATTAACCCTTTTCTTTTCCTTATTTTGTTTTTAAAAAAAAAAAAAAAAAACTGGGAATTATGTCCATTTTAACATATAAATGGTTGAAAATGGTGCAGGTATGCTGCACATGCCTGGCAAAAGCCAAGAGAGTTTCCTAGAATGCATTTCTCTGTATGCTGGAATGTGTTGTATAATTAACATATATTTTTCCTACCTTGGATTAGGATGAGGATAGAATATGGAGACCACAAAGATACCATATCTAGCATACAAAGGTATGGGTTTGGCATGGAAAACTTTACAGTCGAACTAATAATATTTGCAGCCAAAAAGTTCGTACTATTATGCGCCTTCAACTAAAACATGGAAAACTTGTTTAACTCTATGATTTATAAATGCCAAATTCGTCCCTGAGGTAAGGTTGAATTTTAAATGCCAAATTCGTCCCTGAGAGGTAAAAAGACAACACTACCCCTGACATTAACGAGCTTTTTTAACTGGGTTAGTGAAAAGGACGAATTTGGCAAAAAAATCCAAACCTCAGGGAAGGAATTGCAAAAAAAAAAAAAACTTTTGTACTGGAGTGGCAAACTGGCCCAAACCTCAGGGACGAAAATGGCTATTAACTCTAAAAAAAATGTACTCAAGTTTCAAAATCTAAAAACTATATTAGTATTTCGGGCTTGAATAATTTCTCAACATGATGCATATATCAGGCCAAGTTAGCCCATTATTGCTGTCATACCCTCTCATATGGATTATGGACACACTCAAGGAACCCGAACTTTTGATTGGTCGCTAATTTATCTTAATTGGGCTGCACGTTTAAGAAATGTATACTACACATGTCCAATGAGACTTTAAAAAAAACACATGTCCAATAAGCATTTAAAGCAGATTTTGCTAGCAACATGATCAACATTATTTGTTTTTGTTATTTTTTTTTATATAAGTTCGATTATTTTGGACCAAAGATGGTTTTCGTTTTCTTTTAAAAGTAAAAAACTTAAACACAAATACAAATACAAAATATTAGTTTTGGATAGACAAAAAAACCCGGGGCATACCCAGGGGCGGATTCACTGTTTGTGTAGGGTGGGCATGTGCCCACCGTCCATCCAGCGACGGATAGTGCTTTCTTTGCGAAATAGTTCAAAGTTTTGAACAAATATTTGTGTGCCCCTTCTCTAAAATCATAATGGTCAAGGGAGGAAAAAAAGAGGGGCAAAGAAGAGAAGCAGAGGAAAAATAATTTGTTTTCAAGAAAAGTACAATGGAAATTCAGTGTTCTACAAAGACGATTGGGGAATTGATTTTAGTAAGTAGGTGGTTACTGATTTTAATATTAAAAAAAAGTGAAATAAGAGATATTTTAGGAGCTTTCTTTATATGGATTCTTATATTCTCCTTTTAAGTTGATTAAAATTTTTAACCATTTTAAAGTTAAAAATTTAACATTAGATATGATTCGTTTAAAGTAGTTTGATTTAAATTTTAAAAACTCTATAATTAAACATTAAATTTAAATATTAAGTATTATTGATTACTGATTAAGTTGAGCACGTAAATGAGTACAAATGAGCCACGTTTACCCGACCTATTTTGGCATGTATTTATAATGACCTGACTTGATCGGTTATCCAAACACCATTGAGTACATTATTAGTATAAAAAGGTAACTTTACTCGATCCATTTTGACCTGACTTTCTCTAACCCACCTTTTTAATCCAATAAATTTGTGCCCCCTGTCAAAAAAATGTCTGGATCCGCCACTGGGCATACCTTGAACCTAGCTTAACTGTGTCTACATGTTTAGTATTCCTGTAGACTCGAAAACTCAAAATTCAAGTCTAACCTAATTTAAATTTCAACATGTTAAATTCTGAATCAAATTAGCAACTTGTTTGGATTAAGATACTAAAATGCAAATCGAACTCTAATTTCTAAACTACAAATCTACTTTTTACGTGTTTTTAGAGGTTATTTGGTAGCCTCTCTGTAACATCCCGGAAATCCATTTCGCTTAATTACGCTAATAGGCGTGCATAAGAAATGACAAGATGAAATAAATAGTAGAATGAACCCTTACGGATAATAAAACGGGATGATAAGAATATGGGTTATGTTCTAATATGGAAATAACCTCGCTAGTGTTATCTAAACATGTAAGTAAATAACACTAGGAACTATGTTGGTTAGTTAAGTTTCATAATAAAATTGTGAAAGAGGTAAACTTGAGGGATCATTAATGTAACTATTGGTCAAAATAAGAAGGTCAAGAAGACCCATTTGGGTGTATACGTATTCAGCCCCAAAGGGGCATTCTAGAGCCAAGAACAAAACCTAATCACACCAAAATTGAAGAAGAAATGCAAGAGATTGAATGATGGCAGGATGGGGGTATGAATTAGATGGTTGTCTTCATGTTTAAAGCTTATGGTAAGAACCCTAGTACCCAACTCATCCAAGTTTCGAACCCCACATGTGGGTTTTGAGCAAATGATGTTAAATTCGTAGTATTGCTTGATTTTAAGTGATATTGATCATCTCTAATGGTCTAGAGGTGAGCTAATCACTAGAAGTTGCTTGTTGCAAAAGATGATGATATTGGGTTTTCATTAGAGCTTTGATGTTGCTAAATGAGTGGTAAACCCATGTAATTGTAGGAATAATGTGTAGTTGATGATATGCATGTGGAAATTGGTCATAATTTAAGGTGATTATGTTGTTGTGGTAAAATGTGCGTATTAGGAGCTTGTATTTGAGCTTAGAATATTGTACGCACACCATGTGTTTGATGAAATGTCTAGATGAGTATGAGGTATGAATTTGTATGCAAGACTCGACAAGTATGAAAGTAATGTGATAGTTGGTGCAATTGATAGTAGGTTAACATGGGGATTTCGTCTTAGAGAGAGATCATGTGGGAATTAGTTGATTGTATGATTTGGTAAGAAGTATGCATTAGTAGTGTGTACACTATGCTTAAATATTATGATGTACACGATGCGTTGATTAATTGGTGTGATGAATGATCTTGTATCTTAATGAGATGTGAATATGATGTTTATGGTGAATCTTATATGATCTAGTACATCAATATGGACATATGTTTCTAAGTAGGATGTTGGTATAGTTGGAAGTTGACTTTCTGGAAAGTCAACAATGTAGAATAACATAGTTAGGCTCCCAAACTTGATTGTGTGATTAGAAACACTATGTGGCGCATAACATGTTAAAACTATGAGACATATATGATAATAAGTGGTATTACTATGTGAGAATAAATGTGGTTGTGAATGTATGTTGTAGATATGATAGAAGTTGACTAATGAAAGTCAATGTGATATGTGATTGAGAATGGTTGTTAGTGTGTTATGATCATGTATGCTAACAATGATGTGAACATGATGATATGAAAGGATAGGAAGGATGGACTAAACCATGGGAAGCTAATGGGTCAAGAGGAGGAAAATAAACAAGCATGAACTTGGAGGACTTGAGGTAAGTGATTCCCGAACTTAACTCACATCTATGATATTGAATTGTGTTCACATAGAATGGGAATCTTAAAGGAGTACATGGTTTTGGTTATGGGTCAAGGATCCACATTGTAGTTAACTTGGACATTGTCTTTAGGTAAATGTAACTAGTGTAGACAAGGTTTGAGCGAATCAAGTATATTAGGCACTTGAACTCAAACCGGAAGCTCGTAGGGGCGCGCATTCGATCAAGGTATGTGTGGAATGAGGGGTGGGAGACTTGGTAAATGGGTTGCTAGAATGTCGGAAATTGTGGGTAAGAATGGCATGTAAGATATTACGTTGAAAAAGGAAAACAGTGCGCGAGATCTGCTGTTGGCGTACCCTACGCCAGTTTTGGCGTAGGATACACCAGGTCTGTTTTGCCTACGCAAACTTCTGCTGCCCTACGCCATTCTGTCACCCCTTTCCTACGCAAGTGGCGTAGGCTACGCCACTTTTGGCGTACCCTACGCCAAATCCCCTTTCGGCCTCGGATGTTGATTTTTCAGCTCGTTTATGCATCCGTACCTTGCCCGAGCAACTCCAAACCTCATTTATAGTACATATGTGTACTCATGCTCGGGTTGAGAGAGAGCTTCATGTATGTAAGGGTTGGTAGTTATATGTAGATTGAGTAGAGGATTGGAAACGTCACATTTGTCTTGGAGATTGGCGAAGGAAGAGTAACATGACGGGTAAAGTAGGTTATACGAGGGAATTGTATGCATGAATGTATTGTGGGGTTATACGAGGGAATTGTATGCTTGTATGTAAAGTAAGTTATATGAGGGAATTGTATGCTTGTATGTAAAGTAAGTTATATGAGGGAATTGTATGCTTGTATGTAAAGTAAGTTATATGAGGGAATTGTATGCTTGTACGTACCGTGGGGTATTGAGGGAATTGTGTATTTGTATGAATTGTGGGGTTATTAACCTTGTTATGTGAAGGGCAAGGAAGATGCAGGTATGTAAGTGTGAATGCATGAGACTTGTAGGATCAGCTCGGGGTACCACACCCGAACTTCCAAGAAGGCATTGGAACGAGATCATGGAGTATCTATGGACATTATCTCCGCATTTTGAGTAGTATGTATTAAGTCACTAAGTGAACTAACGAAACGGTTATTTGGTAATCGCAGGTTGTCTTGTCTACCTAATAGAGTAAGGAAAGGATGGAGATCGAGCAAGGAGGCGGATTGTACGAGGACACGACCCTATAACGTGATATAGACGGGTCATGTTTAATGTGATAGAACATATTTAAAAGATGTAATACCTAAATTTTTTAGTAGATTTGGGTTATAAACATCCAAGGTTGTTTTTAAAAGAAATAAATTTTTCGGTTGGTATTTCCGCTGCACGTTTTTCTGTAAATTGGATTAGGGTGTTACACTCTCACGTTTCCATGCACATCCACTAACTCAATGTCATGCAATTCTCAATTCCTTTCTTTTTCGTTTAATTCTTTTTATTAGGTTTAGTAATAAGAGAAAGTATACGGTACAAAGTTTCCTTAACGTACAAAATGTAAGAAGAATTAAAAGAGCGTAACATGTAATGACCTTTTTTTTTTGTAAAACACGTTTGTTAATTCCTTACAGGGGTAGATTAGACATTTTATCCACCCTCGTAATCACATTCAAAACTGCCAGTGATTCTAATTAACTAGAATTACGTAATTGAATTCAAATTCAAGTCAAATACATAACTGATGAATTCATCTGAATTCAAATCCAGGTTGTTAACCGATGATAGACCTTGTCCTACTTCATTCGTAACCCGTCATCTGGTCATTTTCAGAACGACCGCGTTTTGATTCTTTGAAGCCTACATGTGTGAATATAATGCTTTTTTAATCCCTTCTTGCGTGATTTACTTTTGAACTTGCGTGATTTTATAATTGAACTTACGTGGTTTCAAAATGAGATACAATTGAACTTGCGTGATTTTCTTTTGAACTTCTGTGATTTCAATATGAGATACATTGAACTTGCGTGATTTTCAAAATGATATACAATTGAATTTGCGTGATTTTTGAAAATGAATTTGCATGATATAAGGCTTTGGTTAGCATTTGCGTGATTTTGTATACACACTTGCGTGATTGGTTCCAGTAACATGTTATGTCGAAAACAAAGCTTTTGATTTCCTAGGTGGTAGATTTTTTTTACGTTCTTGAGTTACTTGATTTTTTTGCCAATCGTAAAACTAATTAGCATAACAGGGCGGCGCGATTTTAATTCAATTGGACTAAAATATCCTTTCTATGTTAAACGGTTCTTTAATGAGGTATAATTATTACACGTTGGATGGTTGGTGAAGAATATAGTGGGTATGTTATTAATTTCACACATCAACTAACAAAATAACAACTCAGTTGGGAAGAGGTGGGAGGGTTTACTCCTTAGGGAGGTTCCCGCCCCGGAGAGGTATACGGTTCGAATCCTATGGCCAACAAAAATACACCCCTTGACGTTGAAAGGGCTTATGCCCTCAGAGACGATGCGGAAAAATAGGATTCGAAACGGGGGTACCGAGGTGATGTCCTTAGCCGATCTAAATTTTTTTTTTGAAGGTGTTAAGGGCATAAAGTGTGAAATAATCAAACATTAGAGATGTATGGTGTTAATGTTAGGGAGACGGGGCGCCACCAGAAAAGGTCACGGTACCCCACTATCAGCATGGTAACACTGCCGCCACCAGTGCTGGTAGGGGTCTCGTGAACCATCTTCTGGTTCTATCTAATGGGCTGGTAATTTGGTATATTAAATGCAACGATCAATTTTTTATGTTTTTTAGTTCCATTTTGACAATTGAATTTAATTTGTGCTTTTAATTGTTTCTAAACGGTCATATTTTGTGACCGTTTTTATCAAAGGTCGATAAACACAAAACAATCTCATGGTTTAGTATAAAAAAAAATAGAAATTGTCTCCATACTTTTAAAAAAATGAGTGACATTGACGTCAAAAATGATCAAGCTATCATTACCCCCCGCTCAAAGTGCACCCGATTTTACACTCGAACGATAGTAGCCATGAGTTTCTCATGGACCTTGCCAAACGGGCTGCAAAGCAAGACATAGTGTAAAACCCCAACCGATGGCGGAAACATCGGGATGTCACGTATTGATGATTGTTTCAGTAGCACATGGTATAAATTGAATTTTAAATAATTTATTCAAAACATAAATATCCACAATAAAGTGATGTCTTGAAATTCAAATACATGATATCAAATAAGCAACAACTTCAAGTAACTTCAAACAAAAACTTCATGATAAATCCTCATGCATACTCAAGCCTCAGCTTCATTGTTACCTGAAACATGTTAATTTTGAAAATATTTTTGGGCCAACAAAAAGTTGGTGAGAATTACATAGGTTTTGATAATCGAATAAAACTTGTACAATTCAAGTGTCATGGCAAGTCTAGTCAATATGTGAAAACATACTAGAAGTAAATCGAGTGCATAATCAACCCTTGTGACTGTTGTATTGTGGTACATCCCATACGCTCATGGTTCACTCGTTTATGTTATGCGATAACAATCACCCACGCTACCTTTGTAGGAGGCACGTATCCGGGTGGGATTGTCAGTCCAATAGATCTATCATTGTATACCGTCGGCTGATCAATGTTAATGATTATGCTAGAATTGTGCTTACCCTAGTCATGTTTAAGACATAATGCAACATAGAAAAACACATAGACACTTTGATGATTGAATTGCATATAGAATGTTGCATATAGAATGTTGTAACGTGTCAGCGAGAGTCTGGAAGTCACTCTCCAATGAAATCACTGTGGACCAAGCCGGTCCGGATAGTGGGGCCATCCCATGGGGCTGTGACGGCCCGGGTATGTCGGCTGGGATGGGCTGACTGGGTCTGGTATCGGTAGAGGTGTGAATGGCTGGACAAAACCCAGTAGTCCAGGGGTGAAGTGGGGTGGCATCTGGTACGGGTCTCCTGCACCTAGAGCATACGGTGCAGGCGGTGGTATCATGAAGGGGGCCCTTGCACCCAAAGTGTAAGGTGCAGGTAGTGGTACTGTAAGCATCTCTGGGAGGGGTGGCAGCATGGGTAAGGTAGGGATGGGTAATGTCATGGGTGCTGAGGGAGGTGCTATAAGCTCGGCCAAGGGGGCCATAAGGGGCTGTGTAACAGTGGCCCACTCCGGGGTGGACACCATGACGGTAGGGGTAGTGGGGCTCGCAGTAGCGAATGTCGTCATGCCCGCTCTGTGTAACTCAGAGCTGCGGGCTGAGCTGCCCTCTAGAGTGTGTCCTGTAGAGGCTGGCCTATCCTGTGGTACAGGCTCGGGTAGGGTGCGAAGGGCTACAGGTGCAGTAGGGGCGTCCTCTAGCATCGGAGCAACGGGCTCCTCCTGGTCAGCTGGGGGAATAGGTATGGCTACATGGCCCACAGACGCTACTGACTCATCGTCAGAGTCGTCTGATATCCACCCGTTCTGTCCTCGAGCAAGAGGCACAAGTGTCACACCACGACAATGGCGGAAACACGTGGCGCGACGGTTCAAGAGCATAAAGTCAAGGTTAGCGCTAAACACAAGTAATTTAAGAAAATGGGTCATTTATTAAGGCGTCAAATCTTGTTCAAAATATTACATAAAAGTAAATTGTTTTTAAGACAACATAGAGGTTTCTCAAATATATCCCATAGCCTTGGGAAATAAAGGTGAAACCCCGCAAATATTTAACGCCGCATCGGAGGATTCCATGACCCAGCTTGCCCCGGTTCGCCTTCATCTAATTACCTGAAAGATATGTTTAAAATTACGTCAATATAAATATTTTGGTGAGTTCACAGGTTTTTAGTTTCCAAAACTTGAATACTTGGGAAATACCATGTTATGACAATATATAGGAGTTGCAAATTCCTATAAATCTACTTGAGACTATAATCAAACCAAGACGTATAATAAATATGCCCCGCTCCAAGTCGTTACTCGGTATCCTACGACTTAAGTTCAGAATATATGCACCCCAGGCATACACTAATGCATAATCGACGCTATCGATTAGGGGTGGGCCTTGTCAGGCACCAATAGTACTATCCAATATTCCACCGGTTTCATTTCCCTGAATAAATGATTATAGAGGCGAGGACTCAACCCCGAGTGGCGGTCACACCTCAAGTAATAAATCCGTCAAACATTTTCCCTAACATATCTTTCCCCCGAAAACGTAAAAATAGTTTAAAATGGGGCCGTGAAACTCACCTGAAACACTGTCCGGCTCACTAAGCAGATAGCAAAGAGGGTCTCGCACCTACAAACGTCCTAGACGTATAAGTCACTATCCCTATAGTGCATGTGCCTTGGCAAGTTGTACACCCAACTCCCGACCACAAGTTATTCCAAATCCCGTTTAATTAAGCGCGTATCCTAGGTTTCGTTGGCGTTAGATTACCCTTTGTGTTACAAGTTATATATTACTCTTGTTAATATCTCCTTAACTTGTACCTTATTATTATCGACTCGACTTCACTTAACGTATAATTATTTTCCCATTTAAATAATTATACTTAAGATCGCATCGCTCGACATAATATTTATTTCAACACTCGACCCGACTCACTTTGCCGCACATTTGTTTTCCCATTTAAACAATTATGCTAAGATCTTGTCGTTCGATTGCATATTCTTAACACCCGATTCAACTCACCATACCGTATATTTATGTTCCCATTCAAATAAATATACTAGGATCTTGTCGGTACGGCATACACATATATATATCTTTGTCTACTCGTCTCGTTTTCCTTCCCACATATCTACTTTCCCATTAAGTAGATATACTAGAATTTTGCCGAGACGAATGTACATATATATAAATGTGTAATTTTTCTTGTTAAGTATATACGTTTGTTTAACGTCTTACGTTATGTTTTTCTCCCACGAATAATTCCTTCAACACTTAGGAAAGTGTTTATTAGTTTTCACCCATGATGTATATATATTTTACTTCCTAAAAATATATATTTTCTTATCTTGCCGCAATGGCATTTTTCTCATGTTTTGTCCGTGTACGGTTCGTTAACGCGTCTTAGTTCGATATCTTAGCTCGAATAGTTAATTTTTCCAAGTTTTTCCCAACATGTGTTTTATAGAAATATTATTCATATTTCTTCCTCCTAACACATGTTACTTGGAAGGTTTTAAATACTTTTGTATTTTCAACCCAACTTGTTAACTTAACTACAAAAATGTTTCCAATACTTTTATATTCCCATTTATATAAAAGTATTCATTTTTGTATAAGTTTCTCAAGTTTGTTTAATATTTTTATAAAATCTTTATTTTATAAAAATCCTTATGATACTACAATCCACATTTTTATAACTTTCAAAAATATACTTTTATACAAAAATACCCAAGTATATCTACTAGTATTTACCCAAATCATCCTTAGAAATTTATTACTTATACTTTTGACACCAAACTTTCCATCCTTGCATTTTTGGACTAATAGTTTCTAAAATATCCATTTTAGTCCTCTAACTTTCAAAGTTACAATATTAGTCCCTTAACTTTCAAATGTTGCATTTTTCCATTCTAACTTCCAAAGTTAGCATTTTTCACTCAAAATAGTAGACTTTGAAGATCCATCTTTTTGTTGGTAAGTTATTTTTTGTATCAAAACACTTTTATTAGTCTTATATTTCATATATAAGGCTACTTGTATGTGTGTTTTATGTATTTACCCATTATATCAAAATATCATTCTTCTAAGTAAGTAAACTTTAATTTTTCATCTTCTTTATTCTTGAACTTCTAACATGTTCCATCATTTATTATGTCTTAGATGATCATATAAAGATGATTAAAGCTACTTTTTAACACATTTAAGTTTATTCTATAAATCCAAATCAAATCATCACCTACTTAGTGTATGTGTAGATTTTATACATTTTCAAGAACACTACTTTATCATCATCCAATCCATGATTTATTTACATATCTTTAATCATCTATTTTACTCATGTAAAACCTATTAAAGATTATGTTTCAAACCACATTTTAAACCCTTCATATACAACTTGCTTCTAAGAACGCATACATGAATAATAATAATAAAAAACAAGGTTAAGAAGCTTACTACTAGCACAAGGCTAGGGAAGACAAAACCTTGGATTTTGAGAGGGGTTTAGTGTGTTCTTCCTTAATGGTTAAGCTCCAAGCTTGAAACACACAATAGGGGTTTGGATGATGGATTGTTTTGAGTGATTTGGAGATGTAAAAACTTGAAAGAAGAATGTATATGGGGGAGGGGAAACCTACGGCCCAAATAGAGAAGGAAGAAGAAGAGTTTTGCTTTGTTAACTCATGTATCTAACACATGTTATATACTACCATCAAATCTTCCATGGATTGCATGTGATCTTTGCTAATGATTCAAGAGATTTTAAGAAGTACAAAAATGATTTGGATGGATGTGCGAATGTATGTGTGGCCGTGGGTTTTGGAGAGCAAGGGAAGGAGTTTGCTTGCAAATCTTGGTTTATTATTTGGATGATCTTACACTTAATCTTTATACAAGATTTTTACCAAGCATGTGCATATACTTAGGCCATGATTGCTAGCTCTTGTCTTGGATTTTAGTGGCATAGGGCCGAAAATTTGCAAGGAAGGGACAAGAGATTTGCATGCTTTGTACTTGTGTGTTTTCTTACAACTTTTGGCTTTTTGTATGCATGCTTTTCATCTAGGTAGTAGATTATTATTATTAACACATGCATGGACACAATGAGGCCATCTAGGCCGGCCCTTGTGTGGCTTGGGTGGGGTCCACAACACAATTTATTTACCCAATACTTGTTATGTTTAATTCCTCGTCGTTCGGGTGTCGTTCGGGTATTTTTCGGGATTTAATCACGCGTTATTCGGACATTAAAAATACCTTTAATAACCCTTAAATATAGTCTAATTTAAGCGTTGATTGGTTATTTAGGCTTTTGCCGGGTGAAATTATGAGTTATACGCGTATCGGGTGCGGTACGCGCATTTTATTCGTTACCGGGAGATTTGTACAAGACGTTTCCACTTATGGTTTTGGAGTTCCAAAACTCATTATATTTTGTGGAAATACCCTTTATTTTATATCCCGGGCGTCCGGGATCCTTTTCGTTTATTTAATTATTACCGGGTAATTGCCAACGTCCATACCGGATAGTTCATTCGCACATGATCCAATCATGTTTTACCATTAAACGTATGCATTCCTATGCATTATTTGGAAATTGCTATCTCCTAAGGCCTTGATAATTAAATCACACATAATTGCATTTAATTACGTTAATCATATATTAATTAATTTGTATGGAATTACCTTATTTTTGCCGGTTGTTACAACAAGCCTCATACCCGGGGGAACGGGAATGTGAGGGGCTGGTAGCGGCTCATGATCGACGTGGGCATGTCGATCAAACGGAGACTCCACGGTCTCCGACCGGGTGGGGGCGGGTCTCGAAGGACCTGCGCAGCCCGTAGGGAAATCCCTGACGGCTCGAATAGGGTATGGTGGTAATGGGGTTGCGGGTAATGGTACAAGAGGCAAATCGGCCTGTGGTGCCTCTGCCATCGGCATGTCTGCTACGGCGGCCATGTCGTCTCCAGCGGGGGCCCACTCTGGGTCCTCACTGGGATCAGTCTCCTCGGAGCTGTCGCTGCCTGCGCCTCCAACGGCGGCGTCTATCTCCATGTCGTCATCCTCCGGGTCGAGTACTACTACCTCGACCGGTGGGGCTGGTATGATCTGTATGCTACTATCATAGCTCGATGCTGCACTCTCTGTGTCCGACATCCCTGGCAAAGGAACCGTACTAATATTTATGATTTATTCGTTAGAAAGTTAAGGCGTACATTCAAGGTATCCTTCCTAACTTCTAATACTAACGTAACACATATTAATACCCATGGCTAGCTTGGTCGGAATCTCCTCAAACCCAATATTCTTTTCTTTCGAAAAAATTACTTTATTGCGTTTTGCATATATATTTACACATATTTTTGAAAACTTTATCTTTTGAACCAAATCCGGTTATAGTTTAGATTTTTTTTTTTTTTTTTTTTTTTTAAAAGAATACTAGTTCGCTATAACCTTGGCTCTGATACCACTTTCTGTCACACCACGCCAATGGCGGAAACACGTGGCGCGACAGTTCAAGCGTATAAAGTTAAGGTTAACGCAAATCATAAGTAATTAAGAAAATGGGTCATTTATTAAGGCGTCAAAAACCATGTTTCACGTTTACACATAAACGAAATTGTTTTTACTACAAGTAAGGAGGTTTCTCAAATATATCCCGAATCCTTGGGGAATAAAGGTGAAACCCCTTCAAAACACCCGACGCCCAATTGAGAGATTCCCCTGACCCAGCTCGCCATGTTGTCCATCTTCGATCAATTACCTGAAAGATATGTTTAAAATTTCGTCAATATATAAATATTGGTGAGTTCACAGGTTTTAGTTTCCAAAACTTTAACTCTTGGGAAATACCATGTTGTGACAATTTATAGGAGTTGCAAGTTCCTACAATTCTACTTGAGCCTATAACCAAACCAAGACAAATAATAATAATGCCCCGCTCCAAGTCGTTACTCGGTATCCTACGACTTGATTTCAGAATACGTGCACCCCAGGCATACGCCGATGCATGTCGACGCTATCGATTAGGAGTGGGCCTTGTCAGGCACCAATAGTACTATTCAAATATTCCTTTGGTTTCATTTCCCTGAATTAATGATTATAGAAGAGAGGTCTCAACCCCGAGTGGCGATCACAACTCAAGTAATTATTCCGTCAAACATTATCCCTAACATATCTTTCCCCCGAAAAACGTAAAATAGTTTAAAATGGGGCCGTAAGACTCACCTGAATCTGTGTCCGGCTCAAAAGGAAAGATAGCAAATTTGTGGTCTCGCACCTACAAACGTCCTAGACGTATAAGTCACTACACCTATAGTGCATGTGCCTTGGCAAGTTGTACACCCAACTCCCCGACCATGTGTTATTCCAATTCCCGTTTAATTAAACGTATATCCTAGGTTCGTTGGCGATGGATTACCCTTTTCTTACAAGTTATATATTATTCTCGTTAATATCCTTTTAACTTGTATATTATTATCCTCGATTCGACTTCACCTAACGTATAATTATTTTCCCATTCAAATAATTATACTTAAGATTGCATCGTTCGATATAATATATTCTTAACACCCGACCCGACTCACTTTGCCGCATATTTATTTTCCCATTCAAATAGATATGCTAAGGTCTTGTCGTTCGGTAGTATATTTTTAACGCCCGACTCGACTTACCATGTCGTATATTTATTTTCCCATTCAAATAAATATACTAGGATCTCGTCGGTTCGGTATACACACACACACACACACACACACATATATATATATATATATAAAAATATATTGTCTACTCGTCTCGGTTTTCCTTCCCGCATATCTACTTCCCCATTAAGTAGATATACTAGAATTTCGTCGAGTCGAGCATATATATACATATATAAACGTGTAATTTTTCTTGTTAAGTCCCTACGTTGTTTAACGTTTTAATCCTTTACGTTATGTTTTCTCCCACGAATGTTTTCTCCAACACTTAGGAAAGTGTTGTGTAATTTTCACCCATGTTATATATATTTTACTTCTAAAAATATATATTTTCTTATCTTGCCGCAATGGCATTTTTCTCTTTCTTGTCCGTTTATCTGCTATAGTTAGTTTATGTATCTAAGTCCGATAGTTAATTTTTCCAAGTTTTTCCCAATATGTGTTTTATAGAAATATTATTTATATTTCTAATTCTTTAACACATATTACTTGAAAGATTCAAAAATACTTTTGTATTTTTAACCCAACTTGTTAACTTATATACAAAAATGTTTCCAACACTTTTATATTCCCATTTATATAAAAGTGTTCATTTTTGTATAAGTTTTCTCAAGTTTTTAATCTTGTTCAACATTTTTATAAAAACCTCTATTTTTATAAAATCCTTATGTTAATACAAGTCCATATTTTTATAAACTTCCATTTTTATAAAAATACACTTTTTATACAAAATACACAAGTAGTTTACTAGTGTTTACCAAACCATCCTTGAAAAATCATTATTTATGCTTTTGACACCAAACTTTCCATTGTTGCATTTTTGGATCAAAGTTTCTAAAATATCCATTTTAGTCCCTCAACTTTCAAAGTTACAACATTAGTCCCTTAACTTACTAATGTTGTATTTTTTTATCCTAACTTCCAAAGCTAGCATTTTTCTCCCAAATTAGTGGACTTTGAAGAATCATCTTCTTAATGTTAGATTATTTTTCCATCATACCACTTTTAATAGTCTTATATTCCATAAGTAAAGCTACTAATATGTGTGTTTAGTGTTTTTGTCCAACATATCCAAATTTCACTCATCCAAGTGAGTAGACTTTAATTATGTAACTTCTACATTTATGATTTTCTAACATATTCCAACTTATATTAGACTTTAGATGGTCATTTTATGATGATTAAAACTACCTTTTAGCATATTCAAGTTACTTTCACAAATCATGTTTAAATCATCATCCTTCATAAGTGTATGTGTAGATTTTATAATTTTTAGAAATACTACATTACTAACATCAAATCTATGATCCATTTACATGTCTTTAATCATTCATTTTACTCTTGTAAAATATATTATATACTATCTTAAAATGCATGGTCGGTGCATTAGTGAAATTACCAAACTGTCCTTTTCACCATACTGTCCTTTTCAAACTTATATCTTCTTCCTAAATTTTAAACTTGACCCCTACAATTTAATCACCTTTTCATTCTCAACCAACGCTACGTCTTCGTCACCAGTCACCACCACTGAAAAAAAACCCTCTGACACGAGCAGCGCTGGTTTCTGGCCCACCCGCCGGAGGCGCTCGGCGACGGTAATGCGCAAGGGACTCAGTGACTTGATAGTGGTAGTTGTCAGCAGCGAGGGTTGCCTCCTTAACAACGCAGCTTCGATCAGCCACTTGAGATCTATGTTTTTAGGGCTAACAACAGGGTAAAATTAGTGGTGTTAAAGGCGGTGCAGGAGATGGCAGCGACCTTTACTGAAACTAGAGTCTGGGTTGATAGGCCAGCAGCTCCGACGTTGGTTTGTAGCAAAAACTTGGCTGGAAAAATATCGTGGGTTTATTTTTGTGGATTTAGCTAAAAAAAAAAAGTATTGGTTTTTAATGGTAGTGATTTGTAGGTTTGTTCTTGATTTTGGAGCTAATGCCCAAAGACCTCAAGATGATTAAATTTCTTTGAAGAAAGACCCAAATTGTAGAGAGAGAAAATAAATACATAATATATTTGTTCCTATCCTATCCTGGGTTCTAATTTCTATAGCTTCTTTTTGTCGTCTTTCATAAATCATGTAAATAATGACTAATGAGATAAAAAAAAAAAAAAAAGAAGGGTTAGTCATTCAAATATGTACTCTCTAAATTGAAAATTCTACTCAACTTTCTTAGGGTATTCGGAGTGTGTGGGTGGGGGACACGACCGCCACCCCGTAGTGGAGAGGGCAGGAAAGGAGGGGGCGGGGAGAAGTTGCTTGGCGTGAGGCGGGGCTTAGGTGTGAGGTGTCACCTTTTGATTGGTCAGGTATTTTTTTTAACTTTAACACAATATAATATTATTTCATTCCCCCTCTTCCCCCCCTTTCACTCCCCACAATATTTCTCCCCCATAAGGGTCCCACAAGTGCCACATAGCGCTTCATCCCCCTCTTTCCCCACCACTCCTTACTAATTCTGGTAGAGTTCTTTGTGCTGCTCTTGCATACCTTCTCAAGATTTGGAATAGGTAATCTTTGTCTATTAATTACTAAATACTTTGGACCTGGGGTATTCTTGGAATACTCCTTTATCCAGTGGATACTTGCTTAGGTTTAATTTATTGGCCGTTAAAAAAAAGTCATACTTTTCTTACTGAATTGAATTATATTTTTTATTACCGTTAAAATAAATTTCTTCAGAAATGATTGGGGCGAAATATAATGTGTTTCAATGCATATTTTTATGTATGTTTTTAGTTGGTCTACATTTTAACATTTTAATTTATTTGTATGGATAAATTCATGTTTTGATATAAATTCTTTTTCATAAACGAGTCTGATCAAATATAATCGTTTTCTGTTTGTCTACGTTTTAATGTAAACAGTGTTTGGAAACAAGTCACCTCAAATATAATATGTTTTCATTCGATTGCATAAATTCAAGTTATTGTACATTTTGACGCCGCTAAGCCTTGATGCAAAGGTAAGGGTGGCGTAGTGTTAGGTGGACCCCTCACGAAACGGACCAACCCGAGTTTGATTTCGTTTCTTTGGTAACCACAATGCTTTAGATCAGATACGTCAAAACACGTGTTTTTGTATGGTTAACGCAACACATAACATGCCGCTATCTTTAAACAATAACGCATTGCTGCCGCAACGCGCGGCCTACGGCGACAATCTAGTTAAAGCTTATGTTCAAAACCACATTTTAACCCTTCATGTACAACTTGCTTCTAAGAACACATAACATGAATATTAATGATCAAAGCAAGGTTAAGAAGCTTACTACTAGCACAAGGCTAGGGAAGACAAAAACCTTGGATTTGAATGGGGTTTAGTGTGTTCTTCCAAGTGGTTAAGCTCCAAGCTCTTGAAACACACAATGGGGTTTTGAAAGATGGATATTTAGAGGTGATTTGGAAGTGTTAAACTTGAAAGGAAAGTGTGTGTGTGTGGGTGGTATATGCTACGGCCAAGAGGGGAAGAAGGAAGGAGATTTTTGCTTGAATGTTCATGTATGCACACTTGTATCTTTATAATATCCTTTCCATATCTCTAAAGATCACATGTATCTTCCATGGATTATGTGAAGTCTAGTGGAGATTGTGTGGTGTATTAATGATCTTGGGAGATTATGGAAAGAGGGTGTTTGGCCGTGGGTTTTAGAGAGAGAAGGAGAGGATTTTGTGAATCTTGCCAAGATGTGATAATCTTCCATGTAATCTAATTAGATTTATATTAATCATTAGTGTAATCTCATGGAATGATCTTGTGTTGGCTTCATAAGGCCATTGGCCGATTTTTTTCTTACAAAAGCATGGATTAGGCTTGCTTTTGTACTATCAAATCTTACCCAATGACCATCCATGCATATTTAATCCCATGATTACCTCTAGGATACAAGTGGGTTATTTAGACAAAAGAGATTGTGCATGGGGGGGGGGGGGGTTAGGCCGGCCCCTTAGGGGTTTAGGTGGGGTCCACAACACCAAATATTTACCCATTATTTGTTATGTTAAATCCCTCCTCGTTCGGGTGTTGTTCGGGTATTTTTCGGGTTTTAACCGCGCGTTATTCGGATACTAAAAATACCTTTAATAACCCTTAAACATAGCCTAGGTTAAGCGTTGATTGGTTATTTAGGCTTTTGTCGGGTGAAATTATAAGTTATACGCGTATCGGGTGCGGTACGCGCACTTTATTCATTACCGGGAGATTTGTATGAAAAGCTCTCACTTATGGCTTTGGAGTTCCAAAGCCCATTATATTTTGTGAAATTACCCTTTATTTTATATCCTGGGTGTCCGGGATCCTTTTCGTTTATTTGATTTTTATCGGGTAATCGCCAACGTCCATACCGGATAAATTTACTCGCACATGATCCCATCATGTTTTGTCATTAAACGTATGCATTTCTATGCATTATGTGGGAATTGCTATCTTCTAAGGCCTTGATAAATAAATCAACACATAATTGCATTTAATTACGTTAATCATATATTAGTTACTTAGTACGGAATTACCTCATTTTTGCCGGTTGTTACAGTAAAGCACGAGAATGATCTGTCAATCAAGATTGTTTCCATTCCTGGACCAAAGACGCGTCAATTGATTGATCTTCATAGGTTGACTTTGGGTTTTGAATCTTGCAGGTTTGACTTAGAGATCTCATGTGTGTTTTAAATAATATTGGTTTCAATATTATCCTAAACATACTGCTGGTGCAGTTGGTTTGTGTTTGTGGTGTTAAGTCTTGACCCGGCTTGGGGCGCGGGTTCGATTCCCGGCCCAAGCATTCCTTTTTTTTGACATTTTATAACTATATATATGTATATTATATATAATTAATATAGTATTAGGGTTTCAAATACGTCACAAAAATATTTTTAAAAGGCGATAATTGGTGAATCTTGACGTTTTTATGATAACGTACAAGTATTAATGCGTAATGTTACACATAGAAACATCTAAAAAAAGATATGTCGCACGTGATAGCGAGGGAGGCAATACTCGGTTAATAGATGACTATTTTGCCGACGCACCAAAATACACCAATGCACAATTTAAAGTAAGGTATCGCATGTTGAGACGTCTATTTCTAAAAATTGTAGCTGATGTTGAAGCAAACTTCGAATGGTTCAGAGAGGGCGGGGATGGTCGGTTTAGAAAGAGTTTTACGCCCATACAAAAAGTATCTTCAGCAGTGAAACAACTCGCAACCGGTAATTCTCCAGACGAATACGATGAGTATTTATGTATGTCTGAGAAGATGTCGCGCGAATGTTTACAATTTTTTTTTTTTTTTGCAATATCGTCATTAAGTTATACGGGGCTGAGTTTTTACGAATACCAACAAGTCACGACATTGCATGTTTGTATGAATCACACGAAGAAAGACATCACCTTTCCGGCATGATCGGTAGCATTGAATGCACTCATTTAGTATGGCAAGTATGTCCTAGAGAATTAAGAGGACAATATATGAGAGGCGATTACCAATACCCTACGATCATTCTAGAAGCAGTTGCTTCGCAAGATATGTGATTTTGGCATGGATTTTTTGCCCATTTGGTTTACTTAATGACATAAATGTTCTCTAACAATCCCCTGTTTTTCTTACCCAACGAAATTGAACGGCACCGAAGTGTCCATTTACTTTAAATGGCAACTTATATAAATGTGGATATTATCTTACCGATGGCATCTACCCAACCTGGTCAATGTTTGTGAAAGCGTTTCGATATCCGATTGATCTGAAGGAAAATAAATTCGTTAAGGCGCAATAGGCGACAACGAAGGATGTTGAGCGAGCCTCCGGAGCATTAAAGGGGAAATGGGGAATTACCGCACGACCCTTGAGGCCGATGACCGTTGCTAGGTGTAGCGTCATCGTCTATACGTGCATGATATTGCACAACATGATCATTAAAGACGAGGAGCGTGCGATATCACCGGTCAACATATGCGATCCCCCAATCTAACGGGTGTTAGACGACGAAGCCCATGCGGAGTTGACATATTCCGATACGCATTTTCGACTTTGAAATGATCTCGTGAAACATCTAGATGGACTTGATCTACCGTACCTCGAAGTGGATGCCGAATAGTTTTTCTTTTATTTAGTTTATTGTTAATTTATGTGTGTTTGCATTTCTATATTTTATTTACTTTTAATATTATAAGTTTAATTTATTAATTTAATAATATGTTTAATTAATGATTAAAAAAAACTAAAAATTAAAGATTTTAGTGAAGTAAATCAGTGAAGTGTTGCCTACAAAAAACTGTTTCAGTGAAATAAATTAGTAAAGTGACGTGAAAGTACAGAATTAACATAAATCAGTAAAATGAAAAGTAAACACCAGTAGCACTCTTTTCCCCTTAAAACTGAAGCAGTAAAAGTCGAGCAAAAATCACCAGAAATTGCACTAAAAAAGAAAAATGAAAAACCGTTGACTAGAGTGGAATTGCGTATTTGACCTATTCGTTTTACAAGGTTAGGTTACTTGGCAATCTAACTCCTTACCTTATCTCCACCACTTCCAACCACCACAAACAAAACTCTCTTTCAATGGAGGCGATATCAACCGCTGTTCCATCCATCAATGTCCGTAAACTCCACCCAAAACCCCATTACACCCACCACCTCAAACCCTCCCTTCATCTCAACCATAACCACATCTCAACTACAATAACCCCAACTTCAATATCAACCAAACCACCACCAACCTCCCACCACAAACACACCCCACACCATCTCCAACCCACCTCCCAACCACCACCACCTCACACCCACCGCAACGCCGCCACTGGGTACGCGGCGGCGTTAATAGACGCTGCGCTGAGCACCAACTCGCTGGATGCGATTCATAAGGACGTGAAAAGGCTATTAAAGTGGCTGCAACATAATGAGACGTTGAAGGGTATGATGGCTGACCCTTTGGTTGAAGAAGGTGTGAAAGGAAAGGTGGTTAAAGAGGTGGCGGAGAAAGGGAAACTTCGGCGGCAGGTGGTGGCGATGGTCAAGATGCTGGTGGCTAAGAGTAAGTCTGGGATGGTGGTGCAGGTGATGGAAGAATTTCAAGGGATTTATTATCAGCTCAATAGTGGTTTTGTTGGTTAATTGAAGCTAGTCTTTAATTGGAACTAGTGGTTAACACCCGCGTGGGGCTCGGGTTGTAAAATTGTGCTAAGTAGCAAGCAAACGATGACTGAAACCGGTTTATGCCTTATGGATTGTTGGTTGATTAAAGTTTGGGATTGGTTATGTGCTTGATGTATTTATTACCACGACTGTTTATGGATTGTTGGTTGATTAAAATATGTTTATTGTTTTATTAGTGAGTAAGTTTGAAGCTTATTAATTCACAAAGTAATAAGCAAATTCACTGTTAGAGCTGTAGAAACCTGTTTTTTTTTTCTTTTCCAACTAGTTAATGTTTCAAACCACTTTCCAAGCGAAAAATGATCAGTTCGGTTTCAAACAGGGGCAAAGGATTCTTAGGGCTACCCCCGATTCGAGAACCGAGCTTCGCCTCTGGTTTCAAACCGGTTTAGTTTGTTTTAACTAGTTTCAATTGAGCGGTTCCTAACCCGATTACAAACCCGTGCTTTAATTCGGTTTCCAAATGGTTTCACTTGAGTACATGTAGATGCACCAACATGTATTGTTATTGTTTGAAGTTTTGAGGTGTGAATGTATGCATCTACTGATCTACATGTAAAATAATATTAATTGACTTTTTTATTAGTAAAGGTATAAATATTTCCCAGAACAAAAACCCCTCATCTTAATCTCCACTACAAAGAAACCAAAAGAGACGTTACGTAACGTATTTCTCCATTATAATAAGTAATCTGTTTGTTATGAACCAACTGAAACAAATCCATGCTCACACACTACGCAATGGCATAGACTTCAACAAATTCCTAATCACAAAGCTTCTTGAAATCCCCAACATTTCTTATGCGCACAAGGTGTTCGACCTTATTCCTCAACCAAGTGTCTTCCTTTACAACAAACTTATTCAAGCGTTCTCTTCACATGGCCCTTATCACAACTGTTTTGCTCTTTACACCCACATGTGTCTCAATGGTTGCTCCCCTAACCAACACACTTTCACCTCCCTTTTCGCTGTTTCCGCCACGCTTAACTCACCGCGCCAAGGTCAGATGCTCCATGCGAAGTTGGTTAAACTCGGTTACGAGTTTGATCTCTACGCGTCAACAGCGTTAGTTAACATGTATGCCAAAGTGGGTTTGTTACCTTCTGCACGCCAAGTGTTTGATAAAATGACAATTAGAGATGTGCCCACTTGGAATTCGTTGATTGCAGGGTATGCAAGAAATGGGGATATGGAAGGAGCAGCAACACTGTTTGATGAAATGCCTGTAAAGAATGTTGTTTCTTGGACTGCCATGATATCTGGTTACTCGCAGAACGGGAGATACGTGCATTCTCTCAAGTTGTTTATGGAAATGGAGAAAATGAAAGCTTTGCAACCGAATGAGGTGACGATAACTAGTGTTCTTCCGGCCTGTGCGAGTCTTGGAGCTTTGGAGGTGGGACAGAGGATTGAAACCTATGCAAGGGCGCGAGGGTACTTTAAGAATTTATTTGTGTGCAATGCGTTGCTGGAAATGTATGCAAAATGTGGTAGGATTGATAAAGCTACGGCGATATTTGAAGAAATTGATACAAGGAGGAATTTATGCTCTTGGAATACTATGATCATGGGTTTGGCTGTCCATGGAAAATCTATTGAAGCACTTAAACTTTTCAACCAAATGCTGGTAGCATTTCTGTCTTAATAACCCTATCAAATGCCTATATTCAGTTGTGAATTTTGATTATCCAATATTTGTTTCTTAGATGAATTTTTTTGTTTGATGAAACAGTCAGAAGGCAAGCCTCCGGATGATGTCACATTTGTGGGCGCAATCCTTGCATGTTCTCATGGAGGGATAGTGAAAAAAGGTAGGGAGATCTTCAAATCAATGGTGGATAAGTTTTCCATAACTCCCAAACTTGAACACTATGGATGCATGGTTGATCTTCTTGGGCGAGCTGGACAGCTGCAGGACGCGTATAATCTTATCCAAACCATGCCAATGAAACCAGACTCGGTAGCTTGGGGGACTCTGTTAGGTGCATGTAGTTTTCATAACAATGTTGAGTTTGCCGAGATTGCAGCCAAGCATCTCTCCGAGGTAGAGCCATGGAATCCGGGCAATTATGTAATTTTATCAAATATATACGCGAATACAGGGAGGTGGGATGGAGTTGCAAAACTAAGAAAGACGATGAAGGGTTCTCAAATCATAAAGGCGGCCGGGTATAGTTTCATTGAAGAAGGAAGTCAAGTTTATAAGTTCATTGTAGATGATAAATCACATCCCAGATCTGATGAAATTTATCGGATATTAAACGAAATTTCTTCAAAGATGAAGGAGTGTTATGAAGATGATGCAACTATTTTTGAATGTTTTAGCTAAGGTATGATCACAGACATTTACATTATATTCTTCTAATTGTTGCATAAAACTGTTCTTCAACCTAATTAAACTAATGGTTCACAACAATCTATTGACTTAACAAAAAGATACTAAAACACATACTTAGTCTGTCTTTACTTTTGCGGTCCCTTTTCTACTCCTTGCAACGATTTTCAGCAGTTCATCGATGAGGATTACTGGTAATGAAACCAAGATGACCAAAACCCATTCGTCGAAACCCAAAGGAACGATACCAAACACATTGGCTAAGAACGGAACATAAAGAATCAGACAGTGGAGCCCAAAGGAAACCACCATGGCAACAAGAAGGTACGGGTTCCTCCAAGGCGGCATTGTTAACAAGCTGTTGTCTTCTGAAAGGGCGTTTAGGGAATTAAACATCTCGATAGCCACCAATACCGAGAGTGATAAAGTCACTGCTTTGACTTTTCCGGTGGTGAAATAGTCGCAAGGGTCTGAGAAACTGATTACTCGGTTGCTACCAACTGAAAACGGTGTCACGGTGAAATCCTCCCAGTTTGGGCAATTTCCCCAGTTTCTGAGCTGAGATAGCGAAACAAGTGTATGCCCGTCTCCTATTAGATCGATGCCCATGAATGACGGTTGTGTGTACCATAGAACAAACACGCCAACAGTTGCAAGTCCCACATAAGAACCGATTACCTGTCGTAAAAACCAATTAATGTACCATAGTCTTTAACCTTTTGGTTTTTAGTTTTCATGTCAGAAAGAAGGGAGACTAACCAAGTAACGAAATAGGACCCACGAGTCAATGAGCGGGTCGGTGCTTTTACGAGGCGGTTTCCTCATTATATCCACATCAGCAGGGTTGAATCCAAGGGCGGTAGCAGGTGGACCATCAGTAACTAAATTGACCCATAGAAGCTGCACTGGCATCAAGCATTCCGGTATCCCGAGTACAGCATTTAAGAAAATGGATATAACTTCCCCAACATTAGATGATATCATGTACCTAAAAGTTTGTAAAATCATGTTACATGAAAAAACATTAGCACAAAATAACGTTGGAGCAAGATGATTGTTACCTGATAAAAGCTTTCATGTTGTTATAAATCGTTCGACCCTCACCAACAGCCGAAACTATGGTACTAAAGTTGTCGTCCGCTAGAACCATATCAGAAGCCTCTTTAGCTACCTCTGTCCCGGTTATCCCCATAGCAATTCCAATATCAGCAAGCTTCAAAGCAGGGGCATCATTGACACCGTCTCCAGTCATTGCAACGACTGCACCCATCTCCTTAAGCATCCTCACTATCTCTTGCTTGTGCCTCGGTTCAGCCCGAGAGAACACCTTCCCCCCGGGTTTTGACAAGATATCGCGTTGTTGCAAGCTAGATAATCCCATAAACTCTTTACCTGTAAAACTTTTACCTCTTAAGTCCTCACCTTCATGAAACAATCCAATTTCCATACAAATAGCTTCAGCCGTCGACTTATAATCTCCTGTTATCACCATAACTTCTATTCCCGCTCCGTGACATTCTTCAATCGCAAATTTCACTTCTTCACGAGGCGGATCCTGTAAATTCATTAGACTTAAATTGTAAATCGCGGTACTTGATTCAGATAAAGATTATGAGATCATGAGTCATGACTTACCCTTAGACCAACCACCCCAACGAAAATAAGGCCGGTTTCAATAGAACTATAGCAAGTCGGGTCGACAAGTTTCTTATGGCTCGGATGGTGTTCGCCATTATAATCTGAAAGTTCACCAAGATCTTCCTTATAAGCTAAACCCAAACACCGTAACCCCTTTGAACTCATTTCCACATGTCTTGAAAGCAATAGCTGTCTACAAGGTTCGTCCATCTCTACAACACACCCGTCCGCAAGTTGAAGGTGTGAACTACGGTCTAGCACACTCTCGACCGCACCCTAATTCAAGTAACAAATGTTAATTCTTGAAGTGTAAAACTTGAATTGACTGAGATTCAGGTCATCCCAACCCGTATCAACACACATCATTATGAGTTTATGATCTGTCTGACCCATTTTACCTTGACAAGCAATCGGTTATGTCCATCCGGCTCACGGACAATAACACTCATGGACTTACGGATCCGGTCCAACTCTAACGTGCCAACCCGCTTCGATCTTTTAATCCACCAGTCGCAACACCCTACAGTCCATAAAAAATAATTAAAAATTCACAAATATCTGTACAAGTGTTAACAAATCATATAACAAAGTTTGGAACTTGCCAAACTTAACACTGTTGTTATCAATCAGATAGTTTGCGATAATCTGCAACCCACGGATCTTTTTACGGGCTTTAACATCAGGAACTCCCATTTTTTCTACCAGAACTTTTAAAGCAGCTTCAGTAGGCAAACCTGTAACCTTAAAAACACGACCGTCATGATAAACACCAGCATCGTTACAAACAGCGCATATTTCAGCTACAGCTTGCAAATTAGCATCCATGTTGAAACAGCTCCAATCAACAATACCGCCATCTTTAGGATCATAAGTTGTCCCTTCCACATGAAACATCCTTGGAGCCGTCTTTTTCCCACCAAACGTTAAAATCTCCGTCACAGACATTTGGTTGGTAGTTAACGTGCCTGTTTTATCCGAGCAGATGACAGTTGTGCATCCTAACGTCTCAACGCTAGCAAGTTTCCTCATAATTGCGTTCTTTTGTGCCATTTTTCTTGTACCTAGAGCCAAACAAGTTGTGATCACTGCTGGAAGACCTTCAGGAATTGCAGCTACTGCTAGCGCAACCGCGGTTTTAAAATAATAAGTGCATTTTTCAAAAGAGAATTGAAGATTAGTTGGCCATCCGTTAACCGTTTCCCATGTAAGAAAATATTTGTAGTTGATAGCCCAAACAGCAAGACACACGAAACCAATCACCGTCGTTAGATTGTTTCCAAATTCATCAAGCTTTTTCTTCAACGGCGTATCAGATTCTTCCATGGAAGCTTCGTGTATCTGTTTCTGTATCTCCCCAATCTCTGATCGCATCCCTGTGTTCACAACAATGCATATACAGCTTCCGTTCACAATCGTGGTCCCACCAAACACCATGTTATCTTTAGCCTGCAGATCACAATCCTTAACTAAAACAGGCTGAGTTCCTTTCAAAACAGGAACAGATTCACCTGTTAAAGAACTCTGTTCAACTCGTAAAGTTGATGTTTTCAGAACTGCAACTCTCATATCCGCTGGGACTTTATCGCCTACACGCAACTCCACAATATCTCCAGGAACAAGCTCTCTAGCAGGCAAATCCGGGACCAAATACCCGTCTCTCATAGTCTTACAAGACTCACATTGCATCTCTGTTAACGCTTTGAGGGCCTTTTCGGCATTACTTTCTTGCCAAACACCCACGAAAGCGTTTAAAATTAGGATCAAAACAATCACCACAGGCTCAACATATGCTTCAAATCTAGATTCTTTAGTTTCTTTACGTTCAAAGTACGCAAGAACGAACGAAATGAAGGCTGCAACGAGCAGGATTTTGACAAGCATATCATCAAACTGTTCAAATACGAGTCGCCATAACGGTTTTCCTTTTTCTTTTTTAAGTTCATTATACCCATAAATTTCACGTTGTTTGTCTACATAATATGAAGATAAACCCTTTTCCAGCTTCACATTATAAGCTTTCAAACATTCTTCCACAGATTTTGACCAAGCAGGAAATGGTCCTTCATCCATCATTTTTCTTGAATCCTTAGTTAGAAGCTAAACCTACACAAAAGTAAGTCAAATCCTTAACTCATTTAGTGTTTTTTTTTTTTTTTATAATTTAAAAACGGCTGACTAACACGCCCTTTAAACATACTTCTAAATTTCCAGTTTTACACCATGGGCGAAGCTTAGTGAGGGCCAGGGGTGCTTCGGCCCCTATCGATTTTTGGCTCAGTAGTGTAAGTTTCCCCAGTTTTATCTAAAATTTTTGTATTTTTTAGTCCAGCCCCCACCGATTTGAAAAAAAATTGGGTCTCGTAACTTCCGGCCCCTACCATCTAAAAGTTCAAGCTTCGCCACTAATTTACACTAATGTCCGCTATTAGACACTCCGACTAGAACCCACAACCACTTTGGGACACCTTTAGTGTGTTAAAAGCCCTTAATTCATTAAGTTTTTTTGTTTTAGAACGACTAACTCACACACCATTTAAACATATAGTTATGTATTTACATCAATGTCCACTGTGGACTAGAACCCTCACCCACATAGGGCACAAAGCCCATAATTCTTTTTTTTTTTTTTTTATTATTATTTTTTTTTATTATAGAAACGCTAACTCACACGCTCTTTAAATTTAAACCAAATCCCTCACGACTTACTAATGGGGTGGTGGTCCATTGGCAAAGGCAAAGCCTTTAAAACACCTAGGTTGTGAAAGTGGGAGGTCTTGGGTTCAAGTCCCAAAGACTACAGGATTAAAAAGAAATTCACCTTTCAAAAAAAAAAATCCCTCACGACTTGGAGTGGAACATTTTCACTACACGACACCTTGACACCCCTAGACTACAAGCACTTAATTCATTTAGTTAAGCCCTCATGATGACAAAAACCCTTGAGATTTTACAGAAATTAACAATTAAGCACAAAAAAAAAAGTTCCAAATTATGAACCCAAAACTAATAACAAGTATTTCAAAAGGCAGTTAGAAAAATGAAATTACCTTTGAAGGAGAGAGTGGAGAAAATGGTGGCTTTAAAAGAAAGCAATGTAAACTATAGTGAACAAAAGGAAGAGATATGGTTGGGAAGATTCTTCAAAGAAATTTCCATCATTTGAATAAAAAGGTCGGAGAATCCGAGTCTGGTTTTAGTATTTTATGTTTGCTTTCTTCCTTCCTTCATTATTGGGTGGTTTTTTTTATCCATTTAGGAGAATACTTTACACGGTTTGCAGTTGATGTTTCATGTTTGTAACCACCACTAGGACGGACTATTCTCCTTTAGACAGATTTGGCCCTCTAAGACTTCGTTTTTATATTTTTGGAACATTTTTGCTTTGTAATAAATAGATTTAAGTTCATTTAGACCCCAAAACGTTTTATGAGAATGTAATAAAGATATAACACATGACGTTAGGGCTGTAAACGAACCAAACGAACACGAACAAGGCTTTGTTCGTGTTTGTTAAGGTTTCTTGGACAAACGAACCGTTCACGAACACACTAACGAACATAATTCTATGTTTGTGTTTGTTTGTTAAGAAATTTAGTTGTTTGCAAACTGTTCGCGAACACGGGTCTTGAACACAAACAAACATTTAATATGCAATTAACTAAAAAAACATTGTTCATATTAACCGTTAGACAAAGTACATCCACTAAACGATAAGTCAAATTGTACTAACTTAGACATAATTATCTAAAATTACTTAAGCATGAATACATGATATTCCTAATTCAAAAGTTCATAATTATCCTAAAAATTGTCTAGATTCGTCAATATCCAACTTTCCTAAACTCTACACATTCTTCGATTTCTTGTGACCATATAAAGACAAATAGTAATTAGACAATGATACATAAACTTGCATTATAACTATGCAGTCAAAAGTAGTAATTATCTACTAAGAAATCATAACAAAAGGTTGAGATTTTTCATTAGTATAGTAAGACCAACTGCTAAAAAGGTTTATGTTTTTTTTAATGCGAGAATGATCAAAACATTACTTAAATATTAAATGTATAAGGGGGAAAAAGTTTAGGAGGGAAATAAAAGTTAGGAAAGAAAGTGAAAGACTATAAACTTTTAAGTTTTAACTAGTGATCGAACATAAACAAACATACACGAACAAATATAAACAAACGAACGTAAACAAACACATTGCCAAACGTTCGCGAACGCAATCGAACGAACGATACATTCGTTCGTGTTTGTTTGTTTAGTTAATCGAACAGAATTTTTTGTTTGTGTTTATTCATTTATTAAACAAACGGACATAAACGAACTTCCCGCCAAATGGTTTACGAACTGTTCACCGAACGTTTGGTTTGTTACAGCCCTACATGACGTATTCGAATTAACATAAATTTTTTTATATTAGAAAATTGAAGAAGAATAAAATTGTCTCTTAAATCAATAATAAAAAGTAAATAGGTATCCATCAGTTGTGGCCTAGTGGTAGGAGGCCTATGTTCTCATTTATGAGACATGGGTTCAATCCCTATAAGTCATAATTTGATGGATATTAGGCAATGAAGAGGAAAACCTGTAAGCTATTAGTTACGCAGGTTCGAATCTGAGCTGACCCGATTTTCATCCGACTGTTACTCCAGTGATTCTTTCCATGTGGACAGATCTTTGGCTATGCTCCACAGTGCGAACAAGTTTCTTAACTCCTTTCATACGGACGGTTCTTTGGTTATGCTCACTGTGGATTTTTCAAACACGTTCAACATGATCGACCGCACTGCCCTTCTTCGTGAGGTTCATCAACATTGCCCGTTTATCTATCTGTGGGCCCAGTTCTTATACGCCCAGTCAGCTAGGTTGTACGTTGGTAATGATTATATAGGGTAGGGATGAGCTCGGGACGGTATCGGTACCAACCGCAACCGATCCCGAAAATACCGATCTCGAAAACTTTCAAAACCCAATGCCAATATCGAAAACATACGGTACGGTACGGTATCTGTTCGGTATCGGCACGATACTGGTATGGTATCGGTATTTTACCTTAAAATACCAATACCATACCGATCCCGTACCGATACCGATAATACCGAAACCGAAAACCTTTAAATGTGGGTACCGATACCGATACCGAACACCCTCGGTTCGGTATCAGTTCGGTACGGGATCAGGATTGGGACGGGACGAGATCGGTATTCGACGCTATGTGCTCATCCCTAATATAGGGGCTACTGTGGGGGTTCAGCAGGGAGACCCTTTAGGTCCCCTCATTTTCGCCATGGCGTTACACCCTATGGAATATACTTTTGTAATATTCCATTTCATGCGTGGTACCTTGACGATGTGACGATTACTGGTGATGCCACCGAAGCGGCTAATGCCTTACATTATCCGCTATGATGGGTCATTTTTGGGGTTTCAGCTTAATACTAAGAAAACTGAAGTTTTTTTGCCGTCTTGTAATGGGGTGAAACTTAGAGACGAGTTTTCCACCAGTAGGATTGGTAGGCTAGAAAAAGGGCGGGAAGCCTCGCGCGTGGTTGGCCTTATGAAACTTTTTCCTTGCCTTTGGGATCTCCAGAGTGAACTCCTCTTGCTCAGGTCTTGTTTGGTATTCATTTTGTGCTGATGTTGCAGCGAGTCATGTCAAATTTAATACGTTTTCGTGTTTATTTTTACGCGCGCTTTCAGTTGGTCTATGTTTTGATATAAATTTTGTTCGCAAATAAGTCAAGTCAAATATTTAACGGTATAAATTTGAGTTACTACTTTTGATATCGTCATAATACGCGGTGGGTCAAAACAAAAGTATATTATAACAGTGTTTTCATGTTCACAATCCAAGAAAATTAATACATAGAAAGAATAATGGCTTCAATGATTTATATAGGATAATGTCATGTGTTGTTTCAATGTATGATTTCTAAAAACCGATTGCTTCCATTGTTGTGCAAAACCTAATTAATTTTTGGCCTTGAATTTCCGAACATAACCTTTTTTTAACGGCTAATTATTTTGTCACACAGGGAATTTGATTCCCTCACTATTTGGAAAGGCAAAGCCTTACCAAGGCCTTGATACCGCCAGCCATTTGAAGAATTCACTGCAGTTATATAAATCGATAATATGCTTATTTTGTATTACTACTTTTGTACATCATCAAGTCACATAATTCATCAAGTCACATAATTATATAACCAAAGGGAATCAAATCTTTTGGAACATGAAAATTGGCATTAAAACTGAAGAAACAATCTGAAAAACATTAAAAAAAACACCTTTCTTCATTTCCTTTCATTGTGTTGATCAAAAGCTTCAACCACTGAAGTAAATTCCTGCTCAATCTTCTTCAAAAATCCACTACCATTAACATTCCAATAATGCCCATATTCAATCATTGGATCTTTATTATAATCCAGAAAATACAAAATCATCACTGCACCTACTGAACCAGCAAGCATCGGAATCGGTCCAAATATCCATAGCAGCAAAGTGGTTGCAAAGTAGAGTGCTCGCAATCCAAGTGCCCAGAAGTTGCTGCCTCTCAACACCGCCCTTTGGATGCTATCGACCGGAACGTCATCGGTTGGCATGCTTATTAGGAAACACCCATGAACACTGTGCCTTGTGGTTTGTACAAAACAAGCAAATGCCAGTAAAAAGCATGACAATATTGCTGAGTACTTGATGGTGGTTGTTGATCGACTGGTGTCCCCTAAGATGTTGAAACTTTTTGCGATTTCGTTAGAAGGGTTTCCGAGTAAAGCTCCGATTAGAGAACACAAAAGCAGAGAGATTGAACTCAGGGAAGTTGAGGCTGTCAAATGGCCGTTAAGAACAGATACAGCAAAACCTCTATCTTTAGGTTCAAGCTGCATGAATATTCAACATTTCAACACCACCCAATTATTAATCAACAATATTAAACATTCGAAATCGGCAGCGGATCTCCAAATTAAGACCACATGTAGTGGTGGTAGTGAATTTTTTTCACGCCCCTCTCCATTTGTTCTATTTTGATTGGCTAAAAAAAAGCAAGTTTCACGCTCAAGTCGATTATTTTCATGCCATTTAATTTTTAAGAGCATCCACGCTCTTGGGGACGGTATTTGGGCTTGAAGGGTTTTTTTTTTTTGGGCATTCCACGCTCAATCCACGGGCCACTACACCTGGTCTGATAAGAAACAAACGAAAGTGGTGCAGCTTGTTGCACGTATACCGGTCATTCTCGGGTAAATTGCCATTTTATTAATTTGTATTGTTTTTATAAATTTCCGAATAAAAAACAGCCAATTAATTTGTATTGTTTTTATTAATGAAAATGAAATTATTTATCAAATTCTTCTTTGTCATTTCATTAACTAATGAATTGCTTAAATACAATTCATGCAAACTTAAAGAAGAGGGAAATTAACATGGGATAATATTAATGCATGAGACTTAATGGAGAACATATGGCCTAAAGAAAACAATGCAATATAAATGTAAACGTGTTTCTAAATTCTAAACGTGACATAGGTTGCAAAGAAAACACGGGGTCTAATGGGTCAAGGCGGATAGTCTGCGTTAAATTTGTCTGGTGTATCGTTCCCTTTACATAAAAATATTAATTAAAATCCATAAACAATTTGGTTATAGACTTACAAGAAGCATTTTTTCAACCCAGGCCTTCTTGTTATGATTCTCGTAACCGATTGCGGTGAGATCGGGATGTCTATTGTATCTGTGGAGAAGGAAGAGATGATAGATGCACATGATCAAAAAACCTAATGGGACCAGGAGCAGATCCAGGTGTTCTTTCTGCCATTGCCCCCCCATAATATTTTTTTTTTCTTTGAGGGGATGGAGAATGGAGAAGGAGTTTGATCATCAATGTAGCATGATTATGGTTTATAAGTAAACGGGTTTGATAAATTACGAAAATGGCCTGACTTGTTCCATAATATATTTTTGTTCCATTTATTTTGGTACACAATACAATATTAGATTTTTTTAACCACTCCTTCAAGGTAAAAACAAAAGAAAACAATACCACTTGTTTTTAAGAATAATTTGCATAAGGAGGTGTTTTGTAAAAATAAAGAGCGCAACCAGACGGGTGTGATGAAAATAATTGAAACTAGGTAGTTTATTGAATGAATCAGCGAAATTGAACATTAAAATCACGAAAACTGTAGCTCAGTGATAATCGAATCGAAATGATGTCAAGCTCGTTGATCCATATAACAATCTTTCCTGAAGTTCACTGATCCATATGGCCAACTTGCCTAAAGTTCGCTGATCCATTCAACAAACTTACAAAGTTCGCTATTCGGTTCAACAATCTTACCAAGTCCGGTCCGGTTCTGATAATAATACAATTTTGGGTGCGAGTTTACAACAACCATTAATTTTCGTTTTTCCATCATTAGTTACATTACATAAAAGCGAAAATTACATCAAAATAGCAGCCAAACGGGCCACAAGTTGCGCCGCCATTCCTTTCTGTACGGCGAACCCTAGTCTACTTAAAACAAACCCTCCCCCCCCCCCCCAAGTCGAGACATTACTATGTATAACCAGTTGGACCCTGGTCAAAAACCAGATAGCTTCCGGTGCCAGAGACTTAAAGGTATCAAAAGTAGGGGTGTTCATCAGATCGGATAACGGGTTATTCGGATCGGATTATTTGGATTTTGAAATTTTAGGAGCCTATCCAAATAATCCAAACGGATATCCGAATAATCAAAATTAAACCAAACAACAATTTTTCAATTTTTTTTTATTTTTCCTAATTCATGGTTCATAACATTTTATTAATTTGAATTCAATAAACATGCAAAAGCGAAAATAAAGATTAGTCTTAAAGACAAATACAAAGTTCAAACATCAAAATATAGTCTTCAAAACGTAAATTTAATCACAAAATCAAACTTTAAAACATAGCATTGAACATAAAACCAAGCATCACGAAACGTGAAACTAACTAATCCATATTGATGGACGATATTGAAGAATTATGGTTTTGTATTGGCCTCATGCCTCATGGGTTGAACTAAGTTTCAAACAATTGGTCATTCCCTTACTAAACCTCAATTGAAGCTTATTTGGGTTATTCGGTTATCCGAATAATCCGAATAACCCGAATAATTTAATTGTGAAATTCGAATCCGATCCGAAATCCGAATAAGTAAATCGGATTCGGATCGGATCCATCTGAATATCCGAATAAGAATTCGGATCGGTTTTTTTCGGTTCGGATATCGGATTGGATTTCAGATTTTTTTTGGATTTTTTGAACACCCCTAATCAAAAGCCAGGGGACGAAGGCGTGTTGGTCAAAAAACGGATATCTTTCGATGCCAGAGACCCATTGGCTCTCAAACCAACTAGAGGGGATACTCTTGTTAAGTCAACATAAGCGTGTTTCCCCCCGCCCACCCAACGACCAGCAAATCCGTTGGTCGCAAGGTGGATATCCCTTTCGCGGGGTCCGACAGAACGTTCACAGGAGCCTTCTTCTTAGCTGATATTTCCGCTATTCTTAAAATGTCCCAAAGAACGTCCCCAACCCAGTCATGTCGGTACTTAAACCCGATAGATCCTTGCATTGAACCGTATTCTTCCCGTATTTATCCAAGCAGGCCTTACGACAGTTCAGGCAAACTTCGTCTTTAGGGTAGATATGGACCATTAACCGGTATTTAAGAATAATCCTGTACTCAACCGCCGATATGCTTTGGCCCAAACCGTCAATCGGGATGACTATTAGAAAATATTTAGCATGGGGTCCTTACAAGCTTTCAATAACCATCTTCTAATATAGGGACAGATCAAAGATTTCACCAGTCTCTGAGCGACTTTATCAAAGAGGTGTTCGCCAAAGTTTCTTTTTTTTTTTTTTTTTTTTTTTTTTTTTTTTTTTTTTTTTTGAAGCGGGGGATAATTAATATATTTAGGGTTAGGTTCAAGTACAAACAACTTTTTCGTACGAACTGTACGAATCAAAGGAAAAAACACGCGGGCCCGTATATAACTAGAGTAATTATATAATTACTCTAGTTATAAACAGCCCGCGTGTTTTTCCGTGTTTTTCCTTTGATTCGTACAATTCGTACGAAAAATTTGTTTGTATTTGATGTTTTGTCAATATATTTAATTATTTAATTTGAAATTTGCGTATCTGGTCCATTTGTGAAGCCCATTAGATCAACGGTGGAGATGCATGATTGATAATAATCAACATTCCATTTCCTTTATAAAATCGTCAATCCCCCGTCACTTCACCCAAACTGATTTCGTGTTTCTGTGTCTAGGTTTTCCTCTCGATACAACAACGGTAAATTGTTAAACCTTTAATTTATTTTTTCTAATGTTCTTCGATCAATGACTGATTATTTGTAACAACAGTTGGTGTGAAGTGAAGATGATAAGGCCAGTTTTCTGCGGTAACTTCGAGTACGAGACTCGACAATCCGATCTGCAACGATTGTTTGGCAAATATGGCGCCGTTCAACGCGTTGATATCAAATCTGGTATCGTTCTTCACTATATCCTTTATCTATATATCTTTTTTTTTTTTTTTTTCGAATAGTTATTCATACCATTGTGTTGTGTCTCAAACTTTGTTCCGTTTTAAAAGATTGCTCATATGAAAGTTTACAAGTTAGGGTTTTGTGTTTAAGTCTGTTTGTGTGTTTGATTGTTTATGATCTTGTGGATTCTAATGCTTTGTGTGTGTGTGTGTGATATATATAACCACTTATAGGTCTTGGTTTTAAAAAGCGTTGAGGTCTAAAACCTAGGCGCAAAGCGGGGCATTTCGTACCTGCGCAAGACGATTATATAGTTTTGTTTATGTATCCTATAGTGTTTTACCTTCCCCTACCCAATATATAGATATAAATAAGGTTTTTGTATGATTTTGCCTACATCCTATATCATAAAAACGCCTCAGCTCCAAGAGGTGCGCGCCTCAGGCCAGAAAATGGCTTAAAGACGCACTTTTTGCGCTTTTTTAGGTTTAGTCGAGACGTGAAGCAAAAAAATTTGAAGAGCCTTGCGTCTGAGGTAGTCTTGCGCCTCAGGCTCGCTTTTTAAAACCCAGGGATAGGTGATTATTCATAATGTAGTACATGGCTTACATGTTTCGGTTATAGTTAGTTGTATGTTATAGGTATAATCTACAGTAAAAACACCGAATTGTGAAAACTGATGCCCAACTACTTTTGTAGTGCATATGTTGGGACATGAATACTTGTGGGCAATAGTGGGAACCGCCGAATTAGGAATAGTTTGGAGAAAGCGTTTGTTTTTAAGTGTTTGTTTTGACGCAGGAACACAATCTACTAATGGATAAAAGAGCTTGTATCTTGGCTCTCCAACTTCTGTGCATAAAATTGTGCCTGCCTGTTCTCTCCTTCTACTTAGAGATGGAATCCTTCCACATTTCATTCACTAGTTCATCTCTTTCACTTACATCATTGCATGCCATTAAAAAGGATTTTCATGGTCGGATGATCTACATCATGTCATGCCTTCTATGACTTATCCTAAAGGATTCATGTTCTATCCTGCCCTGTCTACCATTTCTGAACACATGCTACTGTCTAAATGGTGACGCATTCTTAGCACTTGAGACATGGATTTAGTTGTATATTGTTCTATCATCATGATTTACTTGATCTAGCAAGGCCTCTCTACAATCTACATTCCATTTTTCATCAGCTGTTCTCGTATTTGCAGGTTTTGTAAATTTATTTAGTTAGCGTGAGAAGAAAGCTCTTAATGTTGAGATGCATGCTGCTTGTGCAATCTAATAATCAACTTGTTTAATCTTTCCTTTTAGATTGCTTACTTTTTTGCTCCTTGTAGGATATGCTTTTGTTTACTTTGAGGATGAACGTGATGCTGAAGATGCAATTCATGCTCTTGATAATACCCCGTTTGGGCATGACAAACGCAGGCTGTCTGTGGAATGGGCTCGGGTATGTCTGGATCTTTATCATATTTTGACTTATGGTATTAGCTTAACACAAAGAATCTTGACCTGGAAATGCCACGTGACAGGGTGAGCGTGGCCAACACCGTGATGGGTCAAAGTCAATGGCCAACCAGAGACCAACTAAAACATTGTTTATTATAAACTTTGATCCGGTTCACACGAGGGTTCGTGATATTGAGAAGCACTTTGAGCCTTACGGAAACATTCTTCATGTTCGCATAAGGCGCAACTTTGCATTTGTGCAGTTTGAAACACAAGAAGAGGCAACGAAAGCTCTCGAGCGTACACACATGACGTTTGTATCTCATCTTTCCTTTTCATGTTGTACGCTATCAAATATCACAATATATTATTTTTCTTTTTTGCAGCAAGATATTGGACAGGGTGGTATCCGTGGAGTATGCCCTGAGGGATGATAGTGAGAGAGGCCCCCGCTCAATGTCTCCTAGAAGAGATTATGGTCGGCGTGGTGATAGTCCTTATAGGTCACCAAGTCCTTACAGGAGAAGTAGACCAAGTCCTGATTATGGGCGGGCCCACAGCCCTGTGTACGATAGGTACAATGGGCCATCCTATGACAGACCAAGGAGCCCTGCTTATGGGAGATACCGCAGGTAATGTTTTCTTTGTGTGTATGGGATAAAGTTGGCGATTGGTATTAAGAACAATTGTTTGCTAAGCTTTGTTTTTGCTTTTTACAGCCGATCGCCTGTTCGAAGGTCCAGAACTTGAGAGGGCAGATATTTGTTTCATGAAGGCTAGTAGTGGCTTGATATTGAGTATTTGATTCTGTTAGTCTGCAGTAGTTTTATGTCATACTATGTGGCGTTTGTGGAACTGTTTGGTTACAGTGTTTGAACTATGTGGCATATTGTGGAACATTATGGAGTTTGTGGTTGGATAGTAATGGTACTTGTACCTTTTTAGTTCTGTTCCATGAATAGTCTATTTGATAGCTTATATCCCGGGAGCGTCCTGGGTTGAGAAATCTAAGTAAAATAAATAAAATTAGAAGTATCTAAATTATAAAAATCTATTAATATATATAAAAGAATTGAACATTGCTGACGTGGCGTGCAATGGTGCCTTCAACCTCTCCATGAAACTGCCACGTGGCATCATAATTGAAAGATTTTAGTGTTTTTGAATTATTTCCTTTTTAAATAAATTGAGTTATTTTAGGAAAAAAGAATTTAAAAATAAATTTAAAATTTTATCTCTAATATTTCCTCCCATAATTTTTAAACGTTTATATCTTTTATATACGGGATTTTTTAAAGAAAAAAATTACACCAAATTAACGAGCGTTTTATTATCTTTCCAACGAGTACCATAGTGCTATATAAAAAACGGAGAAAAAATCGACTATTTTTTGTGGGGTTTCGTTCATACAGGAAAAAAACACACAAAGTGTTCATGTTATTTATTAATCATGTTTTTTCTTTTAAACCAGGTTCTTATTTACGATGTTGAAAATCAGCCCAATCGCCATGTTATCATTGGAATTTTACTAGGTATACTTCATCAAGAGAAGCTAGGAGAAAGAATCGCGCAACACTGCAACACATGGTGTCAGCTTATAGCAATGCTATTTTTTATTTATTTAATTACAAGAGTAATAATTATTACTATTAGTATTAGTATATTAGAATGGTTATATTTTTCAACCCCGGAACGCTCCCAGGAAGAATTGATAATTGTTGGCGTGACATTCAATGGTGGCCTCAACCATCTCTTGATTACCACGTGACATAATGAGATGCAATGGTTACAACTTCCAACTTAAGTGTTTGTTTAGTTGATTAGGTTAGGAATTATAAGAGCCATTAGAATGTGAGAAATTAGAGAGATGTGATGAGTTTTTGAATAGTTGCAGCTTACATAAGTGATTCTTTAGATGATTACTGATTAGGTTTTAGATTAGGGAATATGACTTATTACTGATTAGAATACTATGAACATGCAATGATTGAGAGATTTTTGTGCTTAGTTAACTTGAGCCATTTGCAATAGGTTATCACGTAAAATTAGATTTTTCAACCCCGGGACGCTCCCGGGATAATTAGCTAGTGACATCTATATAGCAATTACCTGTTAGAGAACGTCCCGGGTTGAAATATCTAACATGACATAATAAAATATCTAATATAACAACATAATTAATGACTTGCCAATATATGATTAATAAATATTATTATTATTATTATTATTATTATTATTTTAAACAAATTTCTATTATAAGTTATCATATTCTAATATAAAAAAGGGTAATTGGGTCGGGTATCACCTAATCCCAGGCCCGATCCAAACCCACAATTTTTTTTTAAACTAATTCCAAACCTGGCATAATACCTGTCGGGTTATAAAAAATAGTCGTTTTTTTTCCATTTTTTATATAGCATTATGGTACTCGTTGGAAAGATAATAAAACGTTCGTTAAATTGGTGTAATTTTTTTCTTTAAAAAATCTCTTATATTAAAGATATTAACGTTTAAAAATTATGGGAGGAAAAATGAGGGTGAAAAATTCAATTTTGTTTTTAAATTAATTTTTTCTAAAATATCTCAATGGCACATGGGATGACACATGACACACTCAAAGAAGAGAATGTCTCTTTGAGTGTCATGTAATTAAAATAGCTTTGGTTTATTATATGTATAGATATAGATAGATAGATGGTAAAAAAGTGAAATCAGCTAAAACAATTTAATTTGATCATGTCTAATTCATAGTCTGTATTAGAGTAAAAACTGAAATGTCCGATCGGTTCATGTAATGGATTCCCATCAAGCATTCTGGTTAAATATGAGTTCTGAGCAAGGTATTTAATCTCAAATCAAATCAAATCATTTTTCAAAGAAGAAATCAAGATTATTATAATTTTTTGGAATGAATACGGCATGTATTCGGTAGGAGTTTGGAATGCTTTATCCGGTTGGTGGTGCTTAACGGGTCGGGTTCACGGGTCCAACCTAATCTGAACCTGAAAATTTTACATGACCTGAATATTCTCGTGTTGACCCAAACCCGACCCGTTCAACCTGTTTTTCGCAAACTAATGTATTAAAATTAAAATTTTACTACAAAAAACACAAACATATATATAACATTTATGTTTTATTTATAAAATCTAATACCAATTTCTATTTTAAGATATAAGTATAGCATAAAATGTCTAACCAATTTAATTTATAAGATAAACATATTGTAAATAAATATGTTAAACGGGTCAACCCGTTCGGGTTGACTCGAACCTGACCCGAACTCATTTAGGCTAAACCCAAACTCGCTAATTTCGTGTTAAGTTTGGGTCATGTTTTCGGGTCGTGTCAGAAAGTCACACTCCTAGGTGCAATATTCCAAATATATATGCTTTCTCGCTTAGTGATTTACTTGGAGTGCATAAACATGTTGGGGTCTCGAAGCTAAAGAGTGATGTCATTCTAGGGCTTATCATAGTAGCTTGTTGGCTGATGTTTTGTGGAGATACTAACGGAGATCAAGACGGTTTTTTTTTTTTTTTTTTTTTTTTTTTTTTTTTTTTTTTTTTGTATAAAAATAAGCATAAATGTGATAACGTAGTTTGGAAGCAATGGTGTAATTTCGAAGTGATGTAATTGGTTTGCCGTTGTGGCTTGTTTGTTGCGTCTTAGTAACAAACTTGCTCGTTTGCCTTTGTGTTAATGAAGTATACTTTTCAAAAAAAATAAAGAAACAAAGTTAAAAACTACACCATTCAAACTTCGAAGCATACAAAAACATGACATTTGATTGTGTCCAAGTAATACATGTAATACGGTTAAAACATCATAACTTGGAGACATGTTTTGTTAATTATCTTAAGGACCTTGCTATTCACATCCCCCAAAAAATTATTTTGACCCATCAAAGCACTCAGCTTTGGCCAAAGCTCGGCATATAGGGCTCACGTGTGACATCATTGTCACACCAGTCAAAGCTTTATCAGACTTTAAGTCACATCACTGAAACATCGTACTTCAAAGCGCTGAGCTTTGGCCAAAGCTCAGTGCATTGAAGCCCAAAAGCTGACAGCAGCACATGGGGCCTTGAGATTGCCTCATAAGCGCTGAGCTTTGGGCAAAGCTCAGTGCTTTGAAGCCCTAACCTCAATGCTTTGCTGCCACGTTTAAGCCCACGAGCCACTGCATTTGCCCTAAGCTCAACGCTTAGGGCCTTTTTATATAAAAAAATGTTTTAATATTTTTTTAATTGTTTTAATTAATTTTAATTCTTTTCTAAGTATTTTAACTTGTTTCCAATAAAAAAATTTGTTTGATGTGTTTCGGTTCGTTTATTGCTCGTTTGTCGTTTTGAGTAGAAATATCCGAGTATGAACAACTTTCATAAATTAGTGTACGTGATACATGAACTATATAATCAATACCGTTTTTTTTATCAAAATAAATATTTAGCATGTCTAATCGATATCCTGGGTATCCGAACTCTGTTTGACGCGTTTTGGTTCGTTTATTGTTCGTTTGTGGTTTTCATTAGACATATTCTGTTGACGAACAACTTTCACAAATCATTGTACGTAATACATGAACTATACAATCAATACCATTTTTTTTATCAAAATACATATTTAGCATGTCTAATAGATATCCTGGGCGTGCGGACTCTGTTTGACGCGTTTTGGTTCGTTTATTGCTCGTCCGGACTCTGTTTGACGCGTTTTAATTAGTAAACTTTTTAATTATAAATAGGGGTAACTTTGCTAATTATAAATATATTTTTGAACAATGACATAACCATTTTTCATTCCCGTATCTTGTACCCAGTCGACTAACTCCTGGCGTGAAGAAAATGTCCGGTCAATCTCAAACGAAACTATGATCGGGTAAGAGCCTTCCTCCTAATCTTCTACCAAGCGAATATATTTTTGAACAATGACATAACCATTTTATATGGCGTTTGTTTCGAGTGATTAATATGTTAACACTTAACGTAATAAATAGAGTAATAAACAACAAGATCGTTCGTTCAGAACCTTATTTTATAATTAGACGTTTAAATGAATGAAATGTTAGAAGTTATTATATCTATTTATTATTATTAGTATTACCTTATTATTATTATTTACAAACTTAAAAAAAAACAAACACCAAAAAACCCCACAAAAAAGTCATACAAAAAACAACCAAAACCCCACCCAAAACACCCAAAAAAAACCCAACCCAACACCCTATCACACCAATCCCAAGACCCCATCAGCTTTTGTACTTCAAAGCATTGAGCTTTGCAGCGCTTAACACCAATCCCAAGGCCCCCCATCTGATACCACCTGATGATGTCAGCTTTTGGGTTCAAAGCACTGAGCTTTGCCCAAAGCTCAGCGCTTTGAAGGCGGCTGGGGAGTTTAGATAGACAAGGTGGGGGTGCCAATAGATAGGGCCTTATCTTAATCGTATTAAAATGTATTACTTGGACACAATCAAATATCATGTTATGTTTTATTTTTCAAAGAAAAAATCATGATTATATATAATACATTTCAAAACAATAGATACAGACAGTTTTGTTAACTATCTTTTATAGTTTTGAAAGCTTTCCTGCTGTTTAAATATGACCAAATAGATTGAACACGATTTTAACTGTTCACTGATTTTGATTTATAAAAAGTGTAAAATACATCATTATTATCGGCCAGTAATATGCTGGACACGTATCAATGCTTGAAATGCTGATTAGCTATTTTTTAAGAAACGATAACACAAAGGTTTCGTGGTGTAGTTGGTTATCACGTCAGTCTAACACACTGAAGGTCTCCGGTTCGAACCCGGGCGAAGCCATATATTTTTACCCCCATTCTTTTCCGGTTACTCTTCTTTTTCACACCCCTCATTTTCTATTTTAGAAGACTGTTAGTTTTGGCAGAAGGTATGTTTGTTCAGCTGTTACCATTCATGCAACCACAATGTCTGAAATGCAGCTTATGCTATTATGAATATGTTGTAATTGTAAATGATTTGTGTATTCAAGAATAGTGTTTTATGCGATGCAAGTTCTTTAACATTTTGATATCCCTAAACGGGTCAGTTTAGAAACTGGCTTATAGTGTTAGAAAATGATCGATTTTTTTCCTTGGTACTTGTCTGATCAATCACACTAATAGCTTCAATAGTTCACTGAAATTTGATTTGGGGATTTCATCGGTTACTAGTCCAGTAACGGGTCGGGAACGAGCGGAATCAATGTGTTCCAAATTCTGGCCTTGCACCGACCATCCAATGGACAAGGGATTGCAGGAACAAATGTAGTTGAGTGGAATAGCAGGCGGGTTACACGTTCCACTGTGCCGAGATTTGAGGTGATGATCACCTCGGGGTATGCGCTAGCGCCCTTGACAGGCACTCTAGAACCCGCCAACGCTCGTGAAAACCCGGGTCGGTCAGTCCTCCATTCATCCGACCGGAGGTGTGGATAAATAGGCCACCTTCACAACCTTTTCCCTTCTGTCCTTATGTTGTAGTAAGGTAGGGCGAGTTGCATGTCGGTGAAGACTGGTCGGCTCCAAACAGTATCTAGTAGACCCAACATAATTTAGGAAGCTTTATTATTGTTTGTAACTAATTGTATAAAATTTCTCCTAATTAATAGGAGATTGATTTGCCGTGTACTCTATATATAGAGATTTGTATCAATGTAATGGGCAAGCTAATAGACCCAACATAATTTAGGAAGCTTTATTATTGTATGTAACTAATTATATAAAATTTCTCCTAATTAATAGGAGATTGATTTGCCGTGTACTCTATATATAGAGATTTGTATCAATGTAATGGGCAAGCTTTCACATTCTAATTTGGTATCATCCTTGTTGATCCAACTCTAAAACCTCTTTGTTTTTTTTTTTTTTCATCGCCGACCACATCAACTTTCTTAAAGCTTCTATCCTCTGTTTTTTCCTTTTCCCTCTGTCACTTCATTCCAACCTCTGTTCTTCCTCACAACCATAATACCTTCCTCATCTAAACACCTTCACATGGATTCGAAGCTTCACCCGGCTATGACTGTATCCAATATACGTAATTTTATTCCTATAACTCTTGAAGACGAAACTTCACACTACATCACATGGTCTGAATTATTTCAGATCCATTGTCGTGCGTATGAAGTTTCCGACCATCTTCAACCGAAACAACCCGCTGCCGCCACTTCTTCTACCACAGCCGATGGAACACAATCAGCCCCCTCCGCGGCAGAAGCTCTATGGTCTCGTCTTGACGCCATAGTGCTTCAATGGATCTACGGGACCATCTCACAGGGTCTCGTCCACACAATTATGAAACCCGGTCATACCGCGTTCGACGCGTGGACCTCTCTTCACCACCATTTTAATGTTAAAATGTTAAAGAGTTATAGTTCAAGTATTGGACTTCTGGGTTTAGTGATCCATTGGGCTCCTAGTGTTATATCGTTGCCATATTTATTATTGGGCTGATTTAAATGTTTAGAATGTGCAGGCCCAGTTTGATATACTTAAGCCCAGGTGTTCCAGATGTCCAGTTGGTTGTGTGGTCCATATTGGTTGTTGAGATATTTGTTCGAGATGTGTTTATGATCGTTGGATTAAACGTTTATGGTTCGTTGGATCAGATCAGCTGGATCCTTCCAAAGGCTGATATAAATAGGCGTCTCTCTCTCTTCATCAGCACTGTACGAGTCATTTTTGTATTATTCTCATTTCTGTTCTAGGGTTTGATCTCTGGTGATTCAACCCTGTGTATTGTATTCTTTGTAAGTCTTGTACTTTCTTATCATCAATCATCATCTGCTGATCTTATACATCAGCAGCTGAGGACTAGACTTTGTATCTTCTATTTGATCTCAGTAATTGCTGAGATCATATTGGTTTGGTTGGGTACTTTTTAGGGTTGGGTAAATAAGAGTTTTTTGGTCACCGTTTTCAGTCGCTATATCTTGTGTTCTTGTGTATGGTCTTTGTCTATATCTTGTGTATTGTTTGTGTTGTGTATTGTGGTTAGAATCATATTTTTCTACATGGTATCAGAGCCCTTAGGCTCTTGATCCTGGTGTCTGTCGTCTTCCGCTGTCTGTCTTATGTCTCTGATGATCGTCTCAGTCTCTCTTGCATAGAGACTGTCTTGTGTCTGGTTGTCTATTAGGGTTTTGATCTTCTTTATAGATCTTGACCTATTTTGTTCAACAATAGATCTGATCTTTCTAGATCTGGTCTATTTCTTGTTATCTTGATATCTGTGTGTAGATCTGGGGTTTCTGTCAACAACTGTTGACTGGATTCTCTCGATCATTGGATCTGAGCTGGTGGATCGGAGCTTAACTGGAGTGGATATTGGATTTTATTGCTACAGTTGCTCCCACATCTTAACACCCTAAGTGAAGGTGTTAGTTGTGGGGTTGGCGAAACCCTAACTTGGGTTCCCCCTCACTGTGAGATCGTTTCATCTTATTTTTTCTGTATTGTGTGTCTAGTTGTCTTGACCGGGTTAGGGTGGACCGGTATTGATTGTATTTGTCTTACTTGGGTCTTTGTTGGTTCTCTGTGTGGTATTATTTGTTGGTTGTCTATTACATCTATATATAAATATACTTAGTTAATAAAGAACACCTGTGTTAAGATCTGCGTGGGCATCTATGAGTGATGAACCCATGATCTGAAACACTGACACAGTCCTGTTCTCTAGGGTTTCATTCTTCTGTCTGCTCTCATTTGTTGATTGATTTGTTTTTTTTGTCTTGTTGGTTTTCTGTGTTTTACCATGGGTGATGTTGTTAACCCTGGTGGTGGATCAGGAGGAGACATCAATACTCTAATAAGCAAGTTAGATATTGGTGACCCCCTCTACATCCATCCTAGTGATACCAGTAGCCTTTCAATTATCTCTATCAAATTGAAAGGAACTGAAAATTATTCTGCCTGGGCTAGCTCCATGAGACTTGCTCTTGAGGCTAAGAATAAGATTGGTTTTATTGAAGGTAGTGTTGTTAGATCTACTAGTGATGAGGTCTTAGGTAAGCAATGGGATAGGTGTAATTCTGTGGTATTGTCTTGGTTGCTTAATTCTGTTAGTGAGGAACTGTTCTTAGGTCAAGTTTTTTCTAAGTTAGCTAGAGATGTCTGGCTTGATCATAGGGAAACCTATGACAAGGTTGATGGATCTGTTGTTTTTAACTTGTATCAAAAAATAAACTCCATAACACAAAATGGAAGTACTGTTTCAGAATACTATCATAAGCTGAACACAATGTGGAAGCAATTGGATTCCATAGTCCAATTGCCTGCATGTTCATGTTCAGCTGCAAACAAATTCAATGATTTTAACTCCTTGATAAAATTAATGCAATTTTTAATGGGATTGGATGATATATATCAACCTGTTAGGTCAAATTTGTTAATGCAAGATCCATTGCCCTCTGTTAAAACAGCTTTCTCTATTATCTCCAGAGAAGAGTCCCATAGGGGCTCTAGTAGTACTTCAAAGGGTCAGAATATGTCTTTCTTTTCTAAGACATCTAAGCCCTTTGATAATAGGAAGAAAAACACTAACAGAGGACCCAACCCTTTCTTAAAATGCACTCATTGCAATTTGTTGGGTCACACTGTTGATAGATGCTATGAGTTAGTTGGATATCCTCCTGGTTTTAAGAAAAAACCAGCAGGACAGACTCTCAGGTCTAATCTGGCTAATACTGTAGGATCTAGTAATAAAACATCTGTACCTCCCACTTCTGGTTCTGCTTTGCCTTTTTCTCCTGAACAGATCTCCAAGATAATGAATCTGATCAGTGAGAAAGGAAATGGTGATCCACAGAGCTCAAACTCAGGAGGTAAAGGTGTTATCATAAATGGTTTTTCTTGTGTCTCAAAAATTTCTAACTTGAAAAATATTTTTAAAATTTTTTCAAGTTGCTCTAAAGTAGTTAGAAAGGCCATCTGTTTTGGATGGATCACAGATTCAGGAGCCAATCAACACATGACCAAAAGTGATGAATACATGTTTAATTGTATAGATGTCTCAGGGTATAATGTTCAGGTTAAACATCCTAATGGCACATGTGCTAAAGTAACTAAAATTGGAGATGTTAAGTTAGCAGATGGTGTCATTCTGTATGATGTGTTCTTGGTTCCTGACTACTGTGTTAACCTTTTGTCTGTTCATAAGTTAGCTAAAGATAATAAGCTAAGTGTCTTATTTGATGAACATCACTGTTTCATCCAGGATTCCAAATCAAAGAGAGTCCTGGTGACTGGTGATCAAAGTGATGGTCTCTATTTTGTTGGTAAAAATGTGAGTGTCAATCTGTGTTTTAATAGTGTTAGTGACACAAATCTGTGGCACAATAGGTTGGGTCATCCATCTGATCAAGTTCTGGCCATACTTAAACAAGATTTAAAATTAGGAAAAATTAATTCTGCACCCTGTGAAGTCTGTCATAAGGCTAAACAGGCTAGGTTGCCTTTCCCTATTAGTGAACATAAGACCAAACAATTAGGTGAACTTGTTCACTTGGATGTTTGGGGACCTTATAAAGTCACTAGTAGAGAAGGTTATAGGTTCTTTCTGACCATTGTAGATGATTTTTCTAGAACTGTATGGTGCTATATGTTAAAAAGTAAAGGAGAAGTGTTTGAAAACTTGCTTATTTTTTATGAACTAATGAAAACTCAATTTGAAAAGAAAGTTAAAGTTTTCAGAAGTGACAATGGTAGTGAGTTTGTAAATAAGCAAATGAATTCATTTTGTAAAAGTAATGGTATTATACATCAAACTTCTTGTACCTATACACCACAACAAAATGGTGTACCTGAAAGAAAACATAGGCACTTGTTGAATATGGCCAGAGCATTATTGTTTCAGAGTGGGTTACCTCTTAATTTTTGGTCTGAGTGTGTATTGACTGCCACTTATTTGATAAACAGGGTCCCTTCTTCAGTATTGTTAGGAAAAAGTCCATATGAGGTAATGTTTGGGTTCCCCCCTTTTCTTGACCACTTGAAGTCTTTTGGGTGTTTGTGTTTTAACACTATCTTAGATAACAATGATAAACTTACAGTTAAAGCTGAAAAATGTGTCTTAATTGGATACTCTAATTTCAAAAAAGGGTATAAACTTTGGTGTCTTGATACCAAAGAAGTCTTATTTTCTAGGGATGTGAGGTTTTATGAGGAAATCTTTCCATTTAAACTAACTGATTTCAAAAACAAATATTTCTCTCCTGATTTAGATAATGTCACACATCTTAATTTTTTTGATATAAATGAAACAAACACAAAAACTGATTCTCAAGTGGTTGAGCCAAGACCTCCCGATGATGAAAGGGGACCTAATATGTCTGATGGTGATCCTGCTAGTCTGCAATCTGGTCTTTCTCCCAGGGCTGCTGGGGGGGTAGACCCTGTCAGCCACCAACAGGGACAGCAGCCTGGCAGCCCAGGTTGTAGGAGTTCTGATATGGCAGGCAGTGATGCAGGAACATCTCATGGAGAGACTTACCCATCTGAGGGAGTCATTAGAAAGTCTGATAGAGTGTCAAACCTGCCTAAGAGATTTAGTGATTACATTGTCGAAGGCAAAGTTAAGTATGGTCTTGAAAATGTTGTAAACTACTCTAACTTGTCTAAAGAAAATATGTGTCTTGTATCTGTCTTAAATAAGACTGTTGAACCCACTACCTATGCTGAGGCTGCCAAAGATCCTAAGTGGATTGAGGCTATGAATTCCGAAATGGAAGCCTTGCATAGGAATCAAACTTGGGTCTTAACAGATTTGCCTATAGGTAGAAAGGCAATAGGTTGTAAATGGATATATAAGGTAAAGTATAAATCTGATGGTGAGATAGAAAGGTTTAAGGCTAGGCTTGTAGCTAAGGGGTATAACCAAAGGGAAGGTTTAGATTTTGGAGAAACTTTCTCTCCAGTTGTAAAAATGGTCACTGTAAGGTGTGTTTTGAGCATTGCAGTTCAAAACAACTGGCCATTATTCCAACTAGATATTAACAATGCATTTTTGTATGGTTCAATATCTGAGGATGTTTATATGACCTTACCCGAGGGTTATTACTCTAAAAATGAAACCAAAGTCTGCAAGCTTGTTAAGCTTTGTATGGCCTTAAACAGGCCCCTAGAAAGTGGAATGAAAAGCTCACAAATGTCTTATTACAAATGGGTTTTGTCCAAAGTGTGTGTGATCACTCTTTATTTGTTAAATCAAATAAAGAAGTGTTCATAGTCTTACTTGTCTATGTTGATGATATAGTCTTAACTGGTAACTCTGAGTCTGAAATCAGTAATGTCAAAGCTATACTAAGATCAAATTTTCAATTCAAAGATCTTGGTAAGCTTAAGTATTTTCTTGGGATTGAAGTGTTGTATTCCAACAATTCAATCTGCTTATCTCAAAGGAAATATTGTTTGGAATTACTGAATGAGTTTGGTTACCTGGGTTGTAAACCTGTGAGTACACCAATCGAACAGAGTTATATTGTGACAGGAAAACATAAAAAGAATGAAGTCTTACTTGAAAATATTACTGGTTTTCAGAAGTTGATAGGAAAACTTATATATCTATCATTAACCAGACCTGACATTAGTTATTGTGTGCAATTTCTTAGTCAATTTATGCATCAACCGACACAGTTTCATTTACAAGTAGCCTTAAGACTGCTAAGGTATTTGAAACTGTCTCCTGGAAAAGGAGTTGTACTTAAACAGTCTGATCAGTTTAATCTTAGTGCCTATGTAGATGCTGATTGGGCAAAATGCATAGTCACTAGGAAATCCATAACTGGATATTGTGTATTCTTAGGTAGTTCTCTCATTTCTTGGAAAAGCAAGAAGCGGAGTACAGTTTCTCGATCTTCAGCTGAGGCTGAATATCGAGCTTTATGTACTGCTACTTGTGAGATTATTTGGCTTAAAAACTTGCTAAGTGAGTTACAAGTCAAAGTGAAATTGCCTGTACAATTGTTCAGTGATAGTAAAGCTGCAATAGACATTGCAGCCAATCCTGTGTTTCATGATCGTACTAAACACTTTGAAATTGATATTCATTTTATTAGGGAAAAAATTGCAAAAGGTGTGGTTAGTACAATCAAGGTTGATTCTGTCAACCAAGTTGCAGATATTCTTACTAAGGGTCTTGATGTAAAACAACATAATGTTTTATGTGATAGATTTGGGATGCTTGATATGTTCAATACTTGAACTAAGGGGGCATGTTAAAATGTTAAAGAGTTATAGTTCAAGTATTGGACTTCTGGGTTTAGTGATCCATTGGGCTCCTAGTGTTATATCGTTGCCATATTTATTATTGGGCTGATTTAAATGTTTAGAATGTGCAGGCCCAGTTTAATATACTTAAGCCCAGGTGTTCCAGATGTCCAGTTGGTTGTGTGGTCCCTATTGGTTGTTGAGATATTTGTTCGAGATGTGTTTATGATCGTTGGATTAAACGTTTATGGTTCGTTGGATCAGATCAGCTGGATCCTTCCAGAGGCTGATATAAATAGGCGTCTCTCTCTCTTCATCAGCACTGTACGAGTCATTTTTGTATTATTCTCATTTCTGTTCTAGGGTTTGATCTCTGGTGATTCAACCCTGTGTATTGTATTCTTTGTAAGTCTTGTACTTTCTTATCATCAGTCATCATCTGCTGATCTTATACATCAGCAGCTGAGGACTAGACTTTGTATCTTCTATTTGATCTCAATAATTGCTGAGATCATATTGGTTTGGTTGGGTACTTTTTAGGGTTGGGTAAATAAGAGTTTTTGGTCACCGTTTTCAGTCGCTATATCTTGTGTTCTTGTGTATGGTCTTTGTCTATATCTTGTGTATTGTTTGTGTTGTGTATTGTGGTTAGAATCATATTTTTCTACATTTAACGACAATAAACACACTCGTTCCATCTTTCTCACCCAAGAATTCTCCAATCTAAACCTCTCCAACTTCCCGTCAATGGCCGCCTACTGTCAACACGCAAAACTTTTGTCTGACCAATTGGCCGGAATTGGTTCTCCGGTTGACAACGACCGCTTGGTCTTGCAATGTTTAGCCGGCCTTACCGAACCGTATGATGGAATATCAACTGTCCTCGGCAACAAAGATCCTTTACCGGATTTTTCGGAGGTTCGATCGCGTCTCAACATGGAAGAACAAAAGAAACAACGCCATGCCGCCTCGGCCTCTCAGATCTCCGCCACCGCCCTATCGGCTTCAGTCTCCTCATCACCTTCTACTGATGACCGGACTCGTGGCCGCGGTCGTGGTCGCGGAAGAGGCCGCGGCAGGGGATCCTACAGCCAGAACAGGTCATCTCCAACAAATAATATTAACTCTAATGCTTTTGGTGGACACCCCTATATTGTGTTTCCTTCAACGTGGGCTGCTAGTCAATGGGCTGGACTTTTTCAGGGGCAACATCAGCAACAATCCAGGCCCAATAATAATAATAATAATAATAATAATAATAATAATAATAATAATAATAATAATAATAATAATAATAATAATAATAATAATAATAATAATAATACTCCACCTTGCCCATATCCATCAAGGCCTACAAATAATTCTGCGGGACAAGGTGTCTTAGGCCCACGACCCGACCAAGCCTATACTATGGGGTATACGCCTACTGACATTGAGCAAGCCCTATATACTATGGCCTTGAACCCACCCGATCATGGAGTTATGGACACCGGTGCCTCAGCCCACTCGGCCAACGAACAAGGTATTTATTCCCCGTCTAATTTTAATATTTGCACTCATAAAAATATTATAGTTGGTAATGGCATGTCTATTCCGGTTTTGGCTCAAGGTAACCAAGTCCTACCCCCACCTTTCCCACCCTTAAAATTAAACAATGTCCTTTTTGCACCTAAAATTATCAAAAACCTAATTTCTGTGAGACGCCTTACAACTGACAATTTGGTTTCTATTGAATTTGATCCTTTTGGTTTTCTTGTGAAGGATCTCAAAACCAAGGCTCCTATCCTCAGATGCAATAGCACAGGCGACCTCTACCCGCTCACACAACAATTCTCCACCAATTTCTCCAACCCTACTGCTCTCGCTGCTGTGTCTCAAGAACGTTGGCATCAACGCCTAGGACACCCTGGAAACAACCTTTTGCAATCTTTAAAACATTAGTCTTTTATTGATTATGGCAAAATAAATGACAAACTTTGTCAATCATGTGTTTTTGGGAAGAGTACTAAATTACCCTTTTTGATTCTGTTAATGTTACTTGCTTGCCTTTTGACATCATTCATAGTGATCTATGGACGTCCCCCGTGCTTAGCACGGCTGGACATCGCTATTATGTGCTTTTTCTTGATGACTTTACCAATTATTTGTGGACTTTTCCTATTAGCCACAAGTCACATGTCTTTGCTATTTTTACTGCTTTTCACAATTTAATAAACACTCAATTTGAACGTAAAATTAAGCAATTCCAATGTGACAATGGTAAAGAATACGCTAATAACCAATTCTATGAATTTTGCAAACAATCCGGCATGCAATTTCGATTTTCTTGCCCACATACCTCATCTCAAAATGGTAAGGCGGAACGCAAAATCCGCACCATCAACAACATGCTTCGCACTCTCCTTGCCCAAGCCTCTCTCCCACCAAACCTGTGGCATCATGCCCTTGAGACCGCCACTTACCTTCTAAACATCCTCCCCAGCAAACACCATGATTTTTTATCACCCACATATCCTTTATACCATTGCCTTCCTGAATACACACAACTTCGCGTCTTCGGTTGCCTATGTTTTCCACTTACCCCATCAACCACCATACACAAATTACATAACCGTTCCCAACCTTGTGTCTTCCTTGGTTATCCCCCAAACCATCGTGGATACAAATGCCTTGACCTAAAAACCAACCGCATAATCATTTCCCGTCATGTCCACTTTGAGGAATCCATTTTTCCCTACCAAATTCAAACCACTACCTCCCCACATAATTATGACTTTCTTACCCCTCCCTTGAACCCACTCCTGTGGCAAAATGTCTCGTCTGATACTATGCCATCCCAACAAAACCATGACCAAAATTCCAATCCACCAATCCATAGCCCACCCACTGTACCTACATCTCCCATTAACCAAACACATGGCCCAATCCCCATGTCACACCCTCAAAATCCACTTGCGGAGTTTTACCGCGAGGCGCATGACAAACCAGGATCCAAACCAACGATCACAATAAACAAGTCTAAATGAATATAAATGCAATTTCAAAACATAGTTTAAAATCCCGTTTACAGCGGAAGCTTATTCAAAAACAGTATCTCAACAATGAAATAATAGTTCAACGTTCAAAAGACCATGCAACCCTAGTTAGACGCCGTGCAGACGCGTGCGCCCTAGTCCAGTCGTGCTACCTTAGCGACCTGAGAAAACATGTAAAAGTTTACGTCAGCACAAAAATGCTGGTGAGTTTACAGGTTTTGTATCCAAGTACCAAGTCCACCTGTCCATACTATAACAAATAGAAAACCAGTATACGCTAGCTAGGCGTACGTTTTGTTACTACCACGATTGGAAAACCATTACTAACGCGAATACCAAAAGTATGCCCGATGTATGTTCCTGTTGTTCCTGTTGTTCCTGTTTGAGACAATATGCACCCGCCGACCCTCCAAGTCGACGAGCGGGGTTGGTCACTCCCAATAGCGCTATTCACATTTCCCCGTTGTGCAAACCCGCACATTCATGGTTCCCCCCGGGACTTCCAAAGATCGTGTAGTACACAATAGAAACCCATAGTATGACAGTAGTTACCAAATAATCGTTTTAACACATGTTTTCTCCCCCGAAAGTATAAAACCAGTTTAAAAGAGGGGCCGTAAACTCACCTTAACGTGCAAGCAAAGAATCCGAACAGCAAGCAATATATGCTACCGACACCCTAATAACAGTGTCGCTTAGTGAGTATAGGCGTAATATCATTACCCATATAACTCGTTTGTCCAAGGCGTTTTAAATGTTCAAAAGTGTGTATGCGACGCCTAGTGCTTCTACATGCAATAGTAAACCCTACGGACCCGTTGGTGAATACGTTGGTTACAATTAGTTTCTACATTCCGTATGTGTCTCAGACAAGTGTACTTCAGTTTCATGTCAATTCCATACCACCTAAGACCTCAATTAATCATAGAAGCACATAATACACAATCTGTGTTTTCAGGACAGATTGTGCGCCATCAAAACTAATTTATTTAAAATAGCAAACCAGTGAGTTAACCTCCCAAATTTTTACTGAATTTACTTTGGGATTCACTCGACAATACCTATTTTTGTTTTGTCTCAATTCCAAACACAAAAATTATGAAAATTCGTACAATACAGCTATGTCCAGAAAATCTCCTCAACAGGTCAGTTTAGTAGGAAAATTCTTAAAAATTGTGTATTCATCCAAACGAGATGAATCCACTTGGAAAAGCTCTATTTTTCCAGTATTGACCTACTGTAAAAATTTCATAATCTAATTCCTTGTAAATCTCAAGTTATGACCATTTAAAGTTAACCCAATTTACAAATCCGAAAATCTGATATGACCCCTAATCAATTAAAATTCCAAAAACGACTCAAACGACATCCAAATTCGATGGTTTTGCCCATTATGAAAAGCTAAGACCTTGTACGTTACAATCATGCAAAGAATCGATCAAATCAATTGTTTTCAAGTCACGAAACAGACCCTACAAGTCGACTTTCAGAATCTGTCCAGATTCTGATCGTACAATATCATCAATTATATCAACCCTAGTTGCATATTATCAATCAATAATACCTAATAATCATCATACAACTTTCCTAATACCTATTCCCATCAGATCCTATTATCAAACATGTCAAGATCAAAGCTTTTAAGATCAAAACACCAATAACTTGCGCAACAAGCATCCTATGATGTTACTACGCGTTTATTAATAGGTTTAATCCGTTTAATCTTCAAAAAGACTCATGTTTTAATGTTTATTAAATCCAATCAGACCTGGACAAACTTGTTATAGGATTTTTACAATAAAACATAAAGTAAAAAGCGTAAGAAATCATGAGTTATACCCTTAGCTTTTCAAATCAATCAATCGCGCGCCTTGGAGCCTCCCAATTGATGATCTTGAGCCTTAGCAGGAGTTTTTGGAGTGAAATATTCGTGTGGGGCAGTAAGGGGGCGATTAGGGTTGAGTATGAGGGCTGCATGGGGGTTAAGGATGCTTAAATACGAGTTTGAGGCGGTTTAAACCCGTCAGTCCTCTTCGAGCGGCCGCTCGGAGCCTGTGAGCGGCCGCTCACAGGTCCGGGGCGCGCGTTTTTGCTTCGTTTAGCCTCCCGACGCGTTACCCATCGACGTTTTCGTTGTTTCGAACCGTAACAAGTGTAACCCCATGCGTTAAGACCCTAATCAACCTCATACTCCACTTTTAATAATTTTTATTAACGTGTTCGGTCTAGGTTCACATAATCACGTATGGTTTTCACATAAGTTGTCAGATATCACCGAGACACCTAAGTTTATTATTCACCAACGTCCGAGGTTCACTAATCATGCAATCACACATTAACTCACACAAGGAGTCAAAACCCGACCCACACAAGGAGTCAAAGCATCTCATAACCCGAGATGTGAAAGTAGTCCCAAACCGGACTAGAAAACGTTTTGTAAGTTGTCTCAAACCCGAGACAATGCACGTATGTCCTTTCTAGCTATCTAGCTAACCCTCGTTAAGTATAATATACGCGTGACTCGCTAAGGTAGACTTTCATCTAGACAATGTTGTTAACCAGAATTTGCCGGGTGTCACATCATCCCCACGTTAAAAGAATTTTCGTCCCGAAAATTGCACAAGTACCAAAAGATAGAAACCAAGAGAGAGATTCACCCGAGTTGTCACATCATCCCCACGTTAAAAAGGAATCTCGCCCCGAGATTCATTCAACTGCAGTGGAGACATATCTAGACTCGAACGCTTCCTTAAGAAGGAGATGAGGATACTTAGACTTCATCTGATCCTCCCGTTCCCACGTATATTCCGGTCCCCGGTTCGAGTTCCACCGAACCTTAACGATACGAATCTTGCTGTGACGTAGGCTACGAATCTTGTAATCAAGGATCTCCACAGGTTCTTCCACAATCCGAAGACGATCATCAACCTTGATCTCTTCTAGTGGCACGATGCGAGACTCGTCAGCCAGACACTTCTTCAAGTTTGACACGTGAAAGACGTTATGTACGTTACCGAGCTCCGTCGGTAGATCAAGTCGATATGCCACCGGCCCAATCCGTTCCAGGATCGTAAATGGGCCGACATACCGCGGATTGAGTTTGCCACGCTTCCCAAAGCGTATGACGCCCTTCCACGGTGAGACTTTTAGAAGTACCTTGTCATTGACTTGGAATTCCAATGGTTTGCGACGCTGATCGGCATAACTCTTTTGCCGGTCCCGTGCCGCCGCCAACCGATTACGAATCTGTACGATCTTTTCCGAAGTTTCGTACACTAGTTCAGGCCCAGTGAGTTGACTCTCACCCACTTCAGCCCAACAAAGAGGAGAACGGCATTTCCGTCCGTACAGTGCTTCGAACGGAGCCGCCTTGATGCTCGTGTGATAACTGTTATTGTACGAGAATTCTACTAACGGTAAATGAGCTTCCCAACCCTTGCCAAAATCGATCACACACGCCCGCAGCATGTCTTCTAAAGTTTGAATCGTACGCTCACTCTGACCGTCAGTCTGTGGATGGTAAGCCGTACTCATGTCTAGTTGGGTACCCAAGGCTTTGTGCAAAGACTTCCAGAAGTGAGAAGTAAAATGGGAGTCACGATCCGAGATAATAGAAACTGGCACCCCGTGCTTAGAAACAACTTCCTTCAAGTAAAGACGAGCCAAACGATCCATGGTGTCGGTCTCCTTAATAGCAAGAAAACGAGCTGATTTCGTCAACCGATCGACAATCACCCATATCTTGTCATTCCCGCTTGGTGATTTAGGAAGTTGTGTGACAAAATCCATAGTAATCCGTTCCCATTTCCATTCCGGAATTTCAGGTTGTTGCAAGAGACCCGACGGTTTCTGGTATTCCACCTTGACCTTAGCACAGGTCAAGCATTTGCTCACGTATGAGGCTATGTCCGACCTCATGTTTGGCCACCAGTAAAGCACCTTCAGATCTTGGTACATCTTATCCGAACCAGGATGAATAGAATACCGGGACTTATGAGCCTCATCAAGGACAAGCTCCCGTAGTCCCCCGAATAAAGGAACCCATATACGTTCTGCGAAATAGTGCAGGCCATCAGGCCTTCGCTCTAGGTGCTTGTCGGCACCGTGCATCGTTTCAGCTTTAAGGTTTTCCTCCTTCAAAGCTTCTAACTGGGCAGAACGGAGTTGATCAGGTAACGATGAATGAATGGTGAGCTGCAACGCCCGAACGCGACGAGGTTTAGTTGATTCCTTTCTGCTCAAGGCGTCTGCTACAACATTCGCCTTGCCAGGATGGTACTTTATGGCACAATCATAATCGTTCAAAAGCTCGATCCAACGACGCTGCCGTATGTTCAAATGTTGTTGGTCGAAAATGTGTTGGAGACTCTTGTGATCGGTGTAGATGGTGCATTTGGTACCGTACAAGTAATGTCTCCAAATTTTCAACGCGAATACCACGGCACCCAACTCCAAGTCATGGGTGGTGTAGTTCTTCTCGTGCACCTTGAGTTGACGAGAAGCGTACGCGATCACTTTCTCGCGTTGCATCAACACGCAACCGAGACCATGAATAGAAGCATCACAGTAGACAACGAAATCATCAGGACCCTCAGGTAAAGACAAAATAGGAGCAGAACACAGTTTAGACTTCAGTTCTTCAAACGCGGACTCTTGTGATTCACCCCAGTCGAATTTCTTATCCTTCTGAGTGAGAGTGGTGAGGGGTTGAGCAATCTTCGAGAACCCCTGAATGAAACGACGATAGTAGCCCGCAAGGCCTAGGAATTGCCGCACCTCAGTTGGCGTCTTTGGTGCTCCCCGGTCCTTGATCGCTTCGATCTTAGCTGGATCGACATGAATCCCTAGTTCATTAACCACATGTCCTAGGAATTGAACTTCGCGTAACCAAAAGTCACACTTTGAGAACTTGGCGTAAAGTTGTTCCCGTCGCAAGAGTTCCAAAACCAAACGCAGGTGTTCCTCGTGTTCGGTCTTGTTCTTAGAGTAGATCAGAATGTCATCAATAAACACAATGACGAATTTGTCCAGATATGGTTTACAGACGCGGTTCATCAAGTCCATGAAAACCGCCGGTGCGTTCGTGAGACCGAAAGGCATGACCAAGAATTCGAAATGGCCATAACGTGTTCGAAAAGCAGTCTTTGCAACGTCAGCCTCCCTGACGCGCAGCTGGTGATAACCGGACCTCAAATCGATCTTGGAATAATAACTAGAACCCTGAAGCTGGTCGAATAGATCATCAATACGTGGAAGAGGATAACGGTTCTTGATGGTCAATTTGTTCAGTTCTCTGTAGTCTACGCATAATCGGAAACTCCCATCCTTCTTCTTAACAAATAGAATTGGGGCTCCCCAAGGGGAAGAACTTGGCCGGATGAAACCCTTGTCCAAGAGTTCCTGTAACTGACTGGACAATTCCTGCATCTCGGGAGGTGCAAGACGGTAGGGGGCCCGAGCAATAGGAGCAGCCCCTGGTACGAGGTCAATACCGAACTCGACTTGACGATGAGGAGGAAGACCAGATAAATCATCGGGAAAAACATCAAGAAACTCGCGTACCACCGGGATGTCGTCGATCTTCTTCTCATCAACAGAGGAAACAGATAAGAGTGCCAAAACAGCTGGATAACCCTTTCGAAGACACTTAAGGGCTTTCATGCTAGAGATGATGTTTAGCGGGACACCACCCTTGATACCGTACACAGAAAGAAATTCTCCATCAGGGAGAGGAATCCGAATAACCTTATCGTAACAGACAATCTCCGCGCGATACAGAGACAACCAATCCATACCTACCACCACGTCGAAACTACCCAAAGGTGCCGGCATAAGATCGATGGGGCACGATAAACCTGACAACTCTAATTGGCACTCCCGAAGGACACTAGTAGCTTCAATCTTTTTACCATCAGCCAACTCAATAATATACTTGGTTTCTAATGGTACGGGTACTACATCTAGCAGTCGACTAACATCCATGGATACAAAACTCTTGTCGGCACCAGAATCAAATAATACGCTAACAGAACGATTATTGAGAAGAAACGTACCGGTGACTGTGTCAGGGTCCTGCCTAGCCTCAGCAGCTCCAATGACGAAGGCACGTGCATTTCTGCCGCCGCCCCCGTTGTTCCCATTCCCGTTGTTCCCACCCTGCTTCAGTTTTGGGCAATCCTTCTTGTAATGCCCAGTGTCACCACAGTTGTAGCATCCTTGTTTCCCTGTAGTCCCCTGAGTAGTCGGAGCTGAACTGTTAGTCGGAGCCTGAGTCGATGGAAGCGTAGCCCGACAATCCTTAGCATAATGCCCTGTTCGCTGGCAGCGGTGACAACGGTTACTGTCGCAGTTCCCTTGGTGATGACGTCCACACTTGTTACATTTGGGCAGTTTCCCCGCATAACCACCCTGTTTGTTACCCGAAGAAGAAGAAGAACCCCCATTATCAAACCTCTTACCCCGCTGTGTTGGCCCAGATCCTTTCCCGTCATTTTCCCACTTGCGCTTGTTGTTCTCTGGGGCCTTAACAGTCGAACCCTTAGCAGGCAAAATACCCTCATTCACCTTTAAGTTGGTCATCCTATGAGCCGATCGGACCACCTCTGCGTATGTAGGATGATTTCCCGCAGCTACCAACCCTGCGATTTCTGGCACCAACCCCGAGGTATAGTGCTCAATCCTCCTGTATTCTGGCACATGCAAGTCAGGACACAGCACTGCCAACTCATTACGCCTTACCGTATACTTCTCAATCTCAGGCCCAGTCATCTTGAGGTTCCACACCTCCACGACTACCACCACCACGACCGCCACCACCACGCCCACCAGCGCGGCCACCTCCACGTCCTCCTTGCACTCCAGACATGATTCCGACATGAAGGACGAGAAAATTTAGTTTCACAGCTAATGGTAACCACTAGCGTTCGCAAGGTCAAAGCTAGATCCAATCCAGGACTATCCCTTCAAACCCAGAGCTCACTAGGGCTTTCATGCATTTCGGTTTATGATTTTGTGTGCACCCAAAATGATAAACCGCTCTACATGGTCCTCCAAGTGTTCTCCTAGTCCAAAGTTCAAATCACCGAACATAGACTCTCAGCTACACACCGTAATGCTACGGTAGTTTATGGCAAGTGTTTCTATTGGAGTGCGAAAGGGAGATGTCCGAGCCTTGGACAAATCTCAAGAGTACACGAGTTACTCCAATAGGCTACACTGCCTAGATAGTAAGTAACCCAACCTAAGATAGAACGGATGATGTAACATAGAAAGACCAACGATTTAGAGACACCCCGACAAGACCATACGTAAACCACTATAACGTTTAGTACCATGTGATCGTCTAGTGTGTGCGACTCGGCTATAGACTAGACCCTACATGCAGTCCTAGTTCACTATAACCATTGGCTCTGATACCAATCTGTCACACCCTCAAAATCCACTTGCGGAGTTTTACCGCGAGGCGCATGACAAACCAGGATCCAAACCAACGATCACAATAAACAAGTCTAAATGAATATAAATGCAATTTCAAAACATAGTTTAAAATCCCGTTTACAGCGGAAGCTTATTCAAAAACAGTATCTCAACAATGAAATAATAGTTCAACGTTCAAAAGACCATGCAACCCTAGTTAGACGCCGTGCAGACGCGTGCGCCCTAGTCCAGTCGTGCTACCTTAGCGACCTGAGAAAACATGTAAAAGTTTACGTCAGCACAAAAATGCTGGTGAGTTTACAGGTTTTGTATCCAAGTACCAAGTCCACCTGTCCATACTATAACAAATAGAAAACCAGTATACGCTAGCTAGGCGTACGTTTTGTTACTACCACGATTGGAAAACCATTACTAACGCGAATACCAAAAGTATGCCCGATGTATGTTCCTGTTGTTCCTGTTTGAGACAATATGCACCCGCCGACCCTCCAAGTCGACGAGCGGGGTTGGTCACTCCCAATAGCGCTATTCACATTTCCCCGTTGTGCAAACCCGCACATTCATGGTTCCCCCCGGGACTTCCAAAGATCGTGTAGTACACAATAGAAACCCATAGTATGACAGTAGTTACCAAATAATCGTTTTAACACATGTTTTCTCCCCCGAAAGTATAAAACCAGTTTAAAAGAGGGGCCGTAAACTCACCTTAACGTGCAAGCAAAGAATCCGAACAGCAAGCAATATATGCTACCGACACCCTAATAACAGTGTCGCTTAGTGAGTATAGGCGTAATATCATTACCCATATAACTCGTTTGTCCAAGGCGTTTTAAATGTTCAAAAGTGTGTATGCGACGCCTAGTGCTTCTACATGCAATAGTAAACCCTACGGACCCGTTGGTGAATACGTTGGTTACAATTAGTTTCTACATTCCGTATGTGTCTCAGACAAGTGTACTTCAGTTTCATGTCAATTCCATACCACCTAAGACCTCAATTAATCACAGAAGCACATAATACACAATCTGTGTTTTCAGGACAGATTGTGCGCCATCAAAACTAATTAATTTAAAATAGCAAACCAGTGAGTTAACCTCCCAAATTTTTACTGAATTTAATTTGGGATTCACTCGACAATACCTATTTTTGTTTTGTCTCAATTCCAAACACAAAAATTATGAAAATTCGTACAATACAGCTATGTCCAGAAAATCTCCTCAACAGGTCAGTTTAGTAGGAAAATTCTTAAAAATTGTGTATTCATCCAAACGAGATGAATCCACTTGGAAAAGCTCTATTTTTCCAGTATTGACCTACTGTAAAAATTTCATAATCTAATTCCTTGTAAATCTCAAGTTATGACCATTTAAAGTTAACCCAATTTACAAATCCGAAAATCTGATATGACCCCTAATCAATTAAAATTCCAAAAACGACTCAAACGACATCCAAATTCGATGGTTTTGCCCATTATGAAAAGCTAAGACCTTGTACGTTACAATCATGCAAAGAATCGATCAAATCAATTGTTTTCAAGTCACGAAACAGACCCTACAAGTCGACTTTCAGAATCTGTCCAGATTCTGATCGTACAATATCATCAATTATATCAACCCTAGTTGCATATTATCAATCAATAATACCTAATAATCATCATACAACTTTCCTAATACCTATTCCCATCAGATCCTATTATCAAACATGTCAAGATCAAAGCTTTTAAGATCAAAACACCAATAACTTGCGCAACAAGCATCCTATGATGTTACTACGCGTTTATTAATAGGTTTAATCCGTTTAATCTTCAAAAAGACTCATGTTTTAATGTTTATTAAATCCAATCAGACCTGGACAAACTTGTTATAGGATTTTTACAATAAAACATAAAGTAAAAAGCGTAAGAAATCATGAGTTATACCCTTAGCTCTTCAAATCAATCAATCGCGCGCCTTGGAGCCTCCCAATTGATGATCTTGAGCCTTAGCAGGAGTTTTTGGAGTGAAATATTCGTGTGGGGCAGTAAGGGGGCGATTAGGGTTGAGTATGAGGGCTGCATGGGGGTTAAGGATGCTTAAATACGAGTTTGAGGCGGTTTAAACCCGTCAGTCCTCTTCGAGCGGCCGCTCGGAGCCTGTGAGCGGCCGCTCACAGGTCCGGGGCGCGCGTTTTTGCTTCGTTTAGCCTCCCGACGCGTTACCCATCGACGTTTTCGTTGTTTCGAACCGTAACAAGTGTAACCCCATGCGTTAAGACCCTAATCAACCTCATACTCCACTTTTAATAATTTTTATTAACGTGTTCGGTCTAGGTTCACATAATCACGTATGGTTTTCACATAAGTTGTCAGATATCACCGAGACACCTAAGTTTATTATTCACCAACGTCCGAGGTTCACTAATCATGCAATCACACATTAACTCACACAAGGAGTCAAAACCCGACCCACACAAGGAGTCAAAGCATCTCATAACCCGAGATGTGAAAGTAGTCCCAAACCGGACTAGAAAACGTTTTGTAAGTTGTCTCAAACCCGAGACAATGCACGTATGTCCTTTCTAGCTATCTAGCTAACCCTCGTTAAGTATAATATACGCGTGACTCGCTAAGGTAGACTTTCATCTAGACAATGTTGTTAACCAGAATTTGCCGGGTGTCACACCCCACCTCCCCATTACCCAGCCCACATACGTCTGACCCTCCCACAAACGTCACCCACAGCCCACCAACTCACAATAACACCTCGGCCCACCTACATTCTCCAACTCAACAACCCACCTCTCACCCGCCTAGACCTTCCCAGCCCACAAACACTTCCCAAACAACCCAACCCGAGGTCCAAACCCAACCGGCTCCTACAACTAACCCACACCAACCGGACTACACAACCGCCCAACCTCGCACCATTCACACATGCTCGATTAGCGGAATCGTTAAACCCAAACAACTATTCAAGCTACACACCACCACCATCTCACCCATACCCAAAAACCCACAGGTTGCCCTATCCATACCAGAATGGTACAATGCCATGCACAACGAATTTAGTGCACTTATTAAAAATAAGACCTGGGATTTAGTACCTCGTACACCAAATATGAATATTATACGTAGCATGTGGCTTTTTAAACATAAATACAGGTCGGATGGCACGCTAGAACGGTACAAAGCAAGACTTGTCTGTGATGGAAGGCGACAACAACCGGGCATTGATTGTGGAGAAACATTTAGCCCAGTGGTCAAACCCGCAACCATTCGCATGGTTTTATCTCTTGCCTTAGCTCAATCATGGCAAATCAACCAACTTGACGTCACAAACGCTTTTCTGCATGGCAATCTCGAAGAAACTGTCTACATGTATCAACCCTTTGGTTTTCGACACAGAGATTTCCCAGACCATGTTTGTCGACTCAAGCGTTCTCTCTATGGCCTCAAGCAGGCCCCTCGGGCATGGTACCAACGCTTCACAGATTTTGTCACCTCACATGGGTTTCGCCAAAGTAAGTCAGATAATTCACTATTTACTTATCGTAACGGTCACGACATCGCCTATCTACTCATTTATGTCGATGACATTATCCTTACGACCTCATCAGACGACTTACGGCATCGGCTCATGGATATTTTAGCAGGGGAGTTTGCCATGAAAGATTTGGGATCACTATCTTATTTTCTTGGTATTCAGGTGCAGCGACATGGCAATAACTTATTTCTTTCTCAAACAGCCTATGCAAAAGATATTATTCATCGCGCATCAATGGATGCGTGCAAACCGGTGGCCACTCCAGTTGATACTCTATCTAAACTCAGTGCAGACACCGGTCCTTTACATACTGACCCGTCTACCTACAGAAGTCTTGCTGGAGCCCTTCAGTATTTAACCTTTGATCGACCAGACATCTCCTATGCTGTGCAACAAATATGTATGCACATGCATGCTCCACGGGAAGCTCACTGGAATGCCTTAAAACGGATCCTCCGATATGTTCAAGGCACCATCGATCTCGATCTTCACCTATCTCCAGCTTCCTCTATTTCTCTTCAGGCCTACACAGATGCAGACTGGGCAGGTTGCCCAGATACCAGGCGGTCTACATCAGGATACTGTGTCTACCTTGGTGACAATCTGATCTCATGGTCCTCTAAACGCCAGTCCACGGTTTCCCGTTCTAGTGCAGAAGCCGAGTACCGCGGTGTCGCCAACGTTGTTGCCGAAATTTGTTGGCTTCGCAACCTTCTTCTCGAACTTCATCATCCCCTTACACGCGCCTCAATTGTCTACTGTGACAATGTGAGTGCTATTTACTTATCCGGCAACCCAGTTCAACATCAACGCACTAAACATATTGAACTGGATATTCATTTTGTTCGAGAACAGGTTCAACGTGGCAACGTTAGGATTCTTCATGTATCCTCTCGTCATCAGATTGCGGACATCTTCACCAAGGGACTACCACGAGTTTTATTTGATGACTTCCGCTCCAGTCTCAGTCTCCGGCCACCCTTCGCTTCGACTGCGGGGGTGTAATAGACCCAACATAATTTAGGAAGCTTTATTATTGTTTGTAACTAATTGTATAAAATTTCTCCTAATTAATAGGAGATTGATTTGCCGTGTACTCTATATATAGAGATTTGTATCAATGTAATGGGCAAGCTTTCACATTCTAATAGTATCATAAGCCCAATTGGAGAAGTCTAGGGCACGGGGAAAAAGCGCTCTTTTATGGACAATGCTTCAGCGTCCTAGTTTATGGGAGTTGTGAATGGAAATCTCGAGAGACTGTCCTGTCGAAAGGATACGGCAATAATGTTTATGGTCATACTTTCTTCCATAAAAAAAAAAAATTAAAAGTAGAGTTACCTTACAGTTGACTTTGTTGGTGGTTCAAGTGATACTCTAGTCTCCACCATGGAGCTTGGTGTTTATGGTGTCATACTTTCTTAAGTACTGATAATGCTTTAAATGACATGTATACAAAGTACTTCATCTTTTGTGGTTCCATTTCACTATAATCATCCATTTCGCCTACATGGTATGAATCTTTGACAACTCGACTACATGCTAACTATTTTATTGTAGATGGCGGGATGGATAGGTTGTATGAATAAAAGATGAAACGTGTCAAGGCCATGTTGAAATATGTGAATTTCATTCAACCAAAAAGATATTAATATTTCCCGCATTGTTTACAAGTAAATAATGGATTGGTTTAGAAAGTAACCCATGTTTATTTTTCATCACTAACAAAAAGAATTCAATTCATTAGAAACATTTTATGCAAGTCACTACAACATGATGGATCCATCATTGAATTTAATTTAATTTTTGTCAAGAAAGGTGACCTGTGAATTTTTTGACTGACCTGAAGGAGGGGAGATCTACTATACGCCCAACGGATGTGTTTGTATTTGGCTGGGCTGATGAGAAATACGTTTGTGTGGATCTTATGGGCGTTTCCCCTATGGCCGGTTTTCGTGATACTGGTTTTGTGGCTAGGCAAGCAATGATGTGGGCAGAGTCGAAGAAAGTCGAAAACATGCTAGAGCATGTGAAGATAATCAACATATCTTTGTCCCATTGGCCTTCGATATCTTTGGCTCATTGGCGCTGGAAGATGTCTGTTTCCTGACCAGGGTCTGACGGGTTATCCACGACAATATTTCTACCTCAGAGGAACATGGGTTTGTTTTTAGTAGACAGGGGTTCACAATCCAGAAAGGGGTGGCAACGCAACTTGTTGCCCGTCGACCTACTATCTTAATGAAATTTGTTAGTTATTAAACGAAAAGTTTGTGATTCATTATTATTGTCAAAATAAATAAATGAGCTATACCCATATAGGCCACACCCTCTTGTATTCCTGTAATATAATCTTACATCGTCATCATCATACAACCGTTTGTAATACTTTATACCAAATCATAGACCCCTTCCCTAATAGAAAATTAGGGAGGAAGGGGCACATGTCCCATGGGTTTTCACAAGTCCCATTCCAATTCGAATTGCCAAGCCCCAACACCCGAGACCGTTACTTAAGCCTCGTCGCCTTACCCGCTAATGCCCCGTCCTACATTAGAAAGTAAGGTTAGGGGTATGTATCATAATCCCAACAAAAGATATCGCATTAAATCGAATATATTTCTCACATGTCATTCCAATGTGACTTTATAGTTTTAAAAATTGGGGCTATGTTTTACAAAGTGACATAATGTAAATTATGCATTAAGAGTTGCATCTTTCTTTGGATTTCTCTAACGTATTTAGGAATCATACACCCCCTAATTAGGATTAATATACCCTGGCCCACATCACACACTAATAAAATACTGTCATATACCCCAGAATATGATGTCACACCATCAGAATGTGATGTCAGAATCTTTCTCCTTGATGAACACGCACACGGCCATACTGAACAACCAAAAGAACCAACTCCAATCGCCATCAAAGAATTGCAGTCAGAATCTTTATCTTTTTCAATTTATAAAAAACAAAACCCTAGTGCTGCCACATTGATTAGAAGCAGAGAAAGATATGGGGCTTCTTTCGAACAGAATAAAAAGGAGTGAAATTAAAGCAGGTGATCATATCTACACTTACAGAGCTGTCTTTGCTTACTCCCATCATGGTATCCTCTTTCTCCTTTCTCTCTGTTCTTATTTGCAAATTGCAAATTGGTACTAACTTTTCTAATATTCGCCATAACCCTAATTTATTAATAGTCCTAGCAATTACATTCCTAAATCACGTTAATCGTATGTTTGATTGTTAATTGATGCTAATTTTAGTGTTATCAACATAACTAGTGGTATCGGATTGCCTTGTCGATAAATTCGATCTTAGTTTACTAATCGAGTTAGGTGATGCAGAAGTCCGCAACTATTGTAGACTTGTAGTCTGCAATCACTGATTCGAAATACCATATATATCCTTTTCAAATGTAATTCAAGATTCAGCATTTTGAAAATTAAATGTCAATCAATATTTGGAAAACTTATGAAACCGTAATATGTGGTGGATGCAGGATTTTTTTTTCTTTGCATGGTCTGTTTTTCCAGTGCTTGAATGTCTCTTAAATCGACGTCAGATTGTTCAGTTTGAGTTGGGTCGGGCTCGGGTCACATAAATAATGATACATTGTCTTTATAACCAGTAAAATCAAGATCTAAAATGATTGTTTTGTGGTGACCATGACTACGAAAAGGTTATGTACTGTTCAATAATAATTTAGAATGAACAAGTGAAAGACTTATACGAATTTATACTTGTTTTTTTCCTTACTTTACGCAGTTAGTTAGAAAACTGTGATGTTCGCCACGTATAAAATAAAAAACTATGAGGTCGGTTGATCCTGCATCGTATATAGTATAGTAGGTCGCTGTTCATGGCAGTGAGTTTCTATATGCAGGTATCTTTGTTGGAGGTAATAAAGTGGTCCATTTTACCCGTGACCGCGAGACGAGTTCTGATGATGAAAGGTCTGAACTACCTTCTTCATGCACAACATGTCCTGACTGTGGTTTTAGGCAACCTAAAAGTGGAGTTGTCCTGTCCTGCTTAGATTGTTTTCTATGTAACGGGGTACTCTACCGCTTCGAATACGGAGTTACCCCAACCATCTTCCTTGCAAAAGTACGAGGTGGCACTTGCACCACTGCCACATCAGACGGTCCTGACACAGTCATCCACCGAGCCATGTATCTGCTTCAAAACGGGTTTGGGAACTACGATGTGTTTCAGAACAACTGCGAGGATTTTGCTTTGTATTGCAAAACTGGGATACTGATGGTTGAGAAGTCGGGACTTGGAAGAAGTGGACAGGCTTCTTCTATGATTGGTGCGCCACTGGCCGCTCTTCTTGCATCCCCTTTGAAACTGCTGATCCCAAGCACGGTTGGTGTTGCTACGGTGACGGCTGGCATGTATTGCATAAGCAGATATGCTACTGATATTGGAGTCAGAACTGATGTTGTTAAGGTAGCAGTGGAAGATCTGGCTGTCAATCTTGGCTGGATGGATGGTCTACAAGAAGCATTTCAAGAAAACGAAGCTTCAAGCGCAAACAATAATCAAGTAACTAATCTTGATTAACCACACATTTTACATGAGTTTTTAAGGAATTTATTTGTTTGTCTATTAATTGATTCTGAGAACAAGACTGACCTGCTGCAAAATGTGATAGATCAGTCATTCGCGACGATTATTTTTGCTTGAAAATGTACGTATTCCAACGGTTCTGCCCAAATGGAAGCTGGTTACCATTTGCACATGTCTACTTAAACCCTTTGAAGGCTGCATGATCTACAAAAGAAATTGAAGCTTCAAGCTTAAACACTAACCAAGTATCTAACCTTGATTAACCCAACATTATATAATTACTAAGGAATTTAAGTTTTTGTGTCATTATAGATACTGAGAACAAGATTTATCTCTTGCAAATTGTGATATATCAGTCAATTAAGACGACTGATTAAATGAATCAGTGACTTTCACGATCTTCAGACGATGACACTGGAAATTAAATGAATCAGTGAGAAGAAGGATTTCATATGGGAGTCAGACATGAACTAACTAAAAGCTGAGAAGAAAGGAGAAGAAGAACAGGGTCGCCCGCCATTGATTATTGAAGTTCTTCATCTACTTGATGAAATGAAACGGTGTCAGGTGGGAGTCAGACAACAATTAATCAAAACAATAACAGAAACGTATTCAAATTCAAGCTAAATAACTATGAAACTGGAAATTAAATTAATCGGTGAAGAAAATCAACAATCGATAAATGATCAATGAAAAAAAAAACACTATTAAATCCAAAAATTAAACAAAAATCGTCTGGAATGGAGAGAAAAAACAAAGAACACACCTTGACGATTAGAACATGAAGCTTGAAGGCGCCAGAAAATTGATTGAAGATAGAGAAGCAGTCAAGAAGACGCCATTTTTTTGTTGGTTGAAGGTTTGAAGGGTGAGTGTAGGTGTGCCAGTGGTTATAATGGTTGAGGAGCAGTGAGACGTAGAATTAAGGGAGTGGAACGTGGAGGAAACTATCTGCTATTTTACAAGAGGGTAAATAATTGTCATATTCAAGAAGTAACTGCTAAATTTGGAGAATAACCGCCTATTTAGTAGGGCTGAGATTTAATCTCATAATTAACCACCTCCAATCAATGGTTTAGATCAATTGAAAAAATAGTTTTTAGTGTAAATTTGGACAGTTAATGGGTGGTGAACAATAGTATAATAATTACCATTAATCTTTATCTATAATCTATATTATTATATTATAAAGCATTTGACAAGGGTATCAAACAAAATTAAGTAATTACCACATTTTATTAAAAAAATTGCAATTTTAAATAAAAAATTAATTTATAACAAAATTATACAAAAATGTTTCTACACAAACAAATATATACCTATACACGTTAAAAAGATGGTTAGAATCAATAAAAGTCGAACTTTACGTAAATAAATTGTGATGCCTTTTTCTTAAAAAAAATAGTGTGTGCATGAATTGGTTCACGAACCAAACCAAACTGAACCGAACCGAACCAAGACCGGACTCTGAAACCGATCTTTCAAACCAGTAAAACCAGGGCTGAACCGAAACCGGTTTGGAACCGGTTCGGTTCCTAGAAAAAAAACAGTATGTGCACGTCTATAAAGTTCTCGGGTTGGGATGCCTTATGTGGAATATTTTTAACTAACCTAACTCCCGTTTTCACTTTCTGATGCCACTGATAGAAATTTATGGTTCACTTAATTAGCAGTTTTATTGCATTGCTTTTATCATGTGGAAAAACTTATGGATATGCTTCTTTGTAGGTTGCTTACACGTGAGCCGTTCTAACCTCCTCTTTATGTGGATCTATAAAGGTCCCTATGATTTCTTCTCCTCAACAATCTTTCAAGATTTGGCACTTTCAACATATTGAGTAGGACTATTAGTATAATAATAGTTACTAATAAGTCAAATTGCTACTTCATTTTTTTTACTGGCATGTATGTCAAATTGCATATGGTATATTGTGTATAAGGAACGTAGCATGCTATCATGTCTCCTTGTAGCCTTTAAAAAATTACCCTATTGCTAAGCACAGGTGCTTGCACATACACAAACATACACCTTGCATATTGATTCTTTTAATCGTTTACGTTTCCGTCGTGTATTGTCGACTCCGCCGCAACGCGCGGGTTCCTTACTAGTTCGTTTAGAAGAGTGGGATTTAAAATTTATTGTTTTATTAGGGATTTTTTTTAACTTATTTGGTTTTTGTGCGGTGTTAGTTTCATGGCTTGAAAAAATACATATTTTTCTAGGCTACCTCCAAAAGTTGGTCCAAAAAATGTAATATTTTGGGCGTCCACTATAACCGCCCAAAATGGGCCTTTTTAAAGGTATTTTTTGTTTTTTTGGCTATTCGTTGTCGAGATATTAAACAAAACAATGTTTTAGGCGGTTTTATGTTATGAATCGCCCAAAGCAAATTGGTTAACCGCCTAGAATCTTTTGTTTTCTACTATGAAACCAAATCATCATACAGTTAATTTTTTGGAGCTTATCACCTTGACAAGTAACACTTATTTTTAAGTTAAATCATTACACATTTGTGAACGTGTAGTTTTGTAAGAGCCTCTTGCTTGACTTTAACTTTTGCATCTTTTAGTTAAACCACCACGCATAGTCTCATTTAGGGAGAAAAATAGCCTTTTGGGATCATGGATCAGAATAGGAGACAATTTTGTAATTTACCTCCTTGGTAGGGTGTAAGCTTAGCTTGTTAAATTTAACATAGATGGGCTTGAGCTTCGTTCATTTTGAGCTTTGTTTACGATGCCCAACTTGCTAATAATTTTTTCAACCATAGAGCTCAGTGTTGTAAATATTTGGATGGAGCAACACATGAACACTATGGTTTTTTGACCCAACTTTAGGCTGAGTTTTTCTCTATATCATTATTGATCGAAAACCACAAACAAAATTCTATAAAAACCTCCATTTATACTTCCTAACTAGGGGTGAGCATTTCGTGGTTCGGACCCACAACAACCTTAGACTCGACCCATGAGAATCTTGGACCCGAACCTTTTTAAATATATGGGTCGGTTTCCGGTTCTAGATTTATATGAAATATTGGTTCTGGGTCAGGTCGGTTCCAAACCCACGGTTCTAATATAAGAACCACAAGAACCATTTGTATTTTAATTAAAAAAATAATATTTTTTAGTCTTTTCACTATTCGTTTTTACGTTTTATTGTAATCGATTTCATGTAATGTTAATACAATATTAAAAATATTATTTATAATAATAACAATTTATTTTTCTTGAAATATTTTTCGGCTTGATGGAAATATTTATACATGTCGCTCTGATGTGTGTGTGTGTGCGTGTCTACTTATTATGTATACATAACAGATTCACATAATGTTTCTAGTGATGAGAATGACAAAATTGTTATGAAAACATAAGTCGAGAAACGAAAAGTGACTTAAAAAAAGAAACTCATGGGCTATTGTTAGAACCATATGGATGAATTCTTTTACGAGCATGGTAAAAGAATAGGAATATGCATTGGCAGATCCATAATTATTTTTGACCCGGGGGGGGGGGGGGGGGGGGGGGGGCACAAATTAGTTGAGTGAAAAGAAGACATGTCAAAACAAGTTGGGCCAAAACAATTCATACTTGATTATTATTTAAATAGTTTTTGATAAGTTTTTGTTAAAAAATTCACCTAATTATTAAAAGTGTGTTCAATTTTGTTAACAAGTTTAGTTTTTTTAGCCAATGTGAGGCTAGCTCACTTGGTAGAGGTTTTCTAATGAGAAGTCTTGGGTTCAACCCCAATTAACGTAATAATTTGGTACATTATAGTAATAAAGGGGTAGCGACAGCGACGCAGCTTGTTGTCCATTTACCTGCCGCTCACTTGTAATTCTTGTTGGTTTTTAATTAAATGTTGAATAGTCTTTGAAAAAAAAAGTGAAACTAATTGACAAATTAATTATGATGATGATTGAATTTTTTTTCTTAATTTAGACTCGATTAACTTGTTTTATATGCGAACAATCAGGATTAACTTCTTACCATGTTTTCAGGATTAGGAGCTAAATGAATAATAACAAAATAGGAGCTAAATGTAATAATTATTGAAATAAATGAATTAAATAAAAGTTTATAGAAGTATAATTTTTCTGTTATAAATATATAAATTTATAAACTAGAATAATAATTATTAAAATAACATTTTTATTTGATTTAAAATTGCTAGAAATGTACTAAAAGACGAAAAAAGATGATAAAAATATATTTTTTTTATAGAAATTAGTTAGTTGTTGATGATTGTATAGGTTATTTACCTTTCTTAAACCAAATACGCAGTTAATTTGATGATTGTATCTCCAAAATTAATTCCATATTTAACGTCTATTAATCCATAAATCTAGACCCCAGATTTGTAGAAAACACATCATCCAATTATTGGATTGGCTTTACTCAAATAGTCAATCAATATATATATAACACAACAATTTTCAATCCTTACAAAAACCTTCATATTTGATATTCCCTCTACTTTCACCATGAACACATCACAACCATCATCAACTTCTTGTTCTTCTTCTTCATCAAACTTTGGCCTCTTTTCCATCAATGCCATCAAACCAACTTGTTACACCTCCCTCCGGGACATTCTTCCATCTCCGAAAACCATGTCCCCGAAATCGCCTTACTCCCCCATCATTTCGGGTGACGAAATCTTGATTCGAGACCGCCTTGTGAAGCAGGCAGCTTGGGCTTATCTCCAACCCATGTCTACCTCCCCTGAACCCGAGCAATCCAATATGTTTTGCCGCATGTGGTCCCAATTCTCCAGTAGCCTCATTCGCCTCATAACCGCAATATTCGATTGCCTTCGCTTGTCAACTGATGTTGTCGAAATGGTTTAATGTTGTATATGTGGTTGCAGGCGACATGGTGAAGACGAAAGAGTGAGGATTGAGTGACATTCGATCGTTTGATTCAAGAAAATTTGATAGAATAAACAACCATTCATCTTTGTTACATCTCTAGTGTGTAAATTACCGCCTATTTTACCTCCTGCATATTTGACTATTATTTTTCCTTATGTGTGTATTTTAATATAATTATCTCCATTCCATGTATAGAGCTCAATTCTAGGGATAATTGTCATTGAGCCTTGCATATTTATATCTCTATTGTTTTCTTCGATTTTGAATAAGAAAAGAACATTATGTGATACCAAAATTTACATAGTGTTCGTGTAATAGTTTGTTTCCTGGCTAATGTTATTTTTATCAAAGAATTTAATGAAGTTATCGACTTTTTGTTAGCTCGTTTACAAAAAAAAAAAAAAAAAAAAAAAAAAAACCGAACATGGGACATAGTCCGAAGACAAATAAAGGAAAATAATATATAAATTTTTAATATCAGATTATAATTCCTCACAAATTCAAAGAACAACTCTTTTGTCTAAATAATTTACATTTTACAAAATTCAAACCATTCAATATCACATTCAAATTTATTAACATTCTTTCCAAATAAAACAACCCGGCGCCTTTTTTGCTTCCATTTTTCAATTACGAAACTTTAGGTTAATACCCATTGCAAATCACACTGGAATATTAAATCCCATTCAATAATAATCTCATACCTAATTTCATTCAAACTCTGTCCAACACTTGTAGCTCAGTTAGTTGAGGGCCTAATGTTTCTTATGGGAGGCTTGGGTTCAATTCCTACTAGCTACATTTGGAGGACCCGGCCATTGGCTTGGATTCGAGTCCTGATCCCGACCGGTTTTACCGATTATTTCACTGTCGTGCCTTCGGGCGGGTGAGTGGTCGGGTTTTCCCGGGAATTGGTGGCAATTGGTGGCCCGGGGTACTCTCGAGTACCTGATTCGCCAAAAGGGTGCCCGAGAGTACTCGAAAATCGTTCAAAAAAAAAAATTTCATTCAAACTCTTAACAACTTTCCGAAATCATGAACCGGAAAACATGGAAAGTTATTGTTACCTCATTCAAACCAAACCAAACCCACCTCTTGGTCTAGTGGTATGGTGTCCCCCCTTACAAATGTAAGGTTGTGGGTTCAAATCTTTCCAAATGCAAGGTGAGGTGGAATTAAGGTGTGATAAAATTTGCCGTTCAGAAAAAAAAAAAAAAAAAAAAAAAAAAAAAAAAAAGTTTTGCAACCCAAAATTAAACGGATCAACCATCCAAAAACATCCATCATCGACAATGATGATGAATAATCTTAAGCACATACTCTCAAACAATCTAGAGTTCCACCCCCAAGAAGCAAACCATTGCATAATCTAATACGGTGATTACGAATGGAGTTCGACCTAATGAGTAATGCCCCAAGGCTACGGATCTTCATATCATACACTTTCGGAACCACCTTTGAAGATAATGAATTACAAATTAGTGCTAAGAAGCAATATTTTTTACCCCTAAGAATATGTTAAAAAAAACAACAGCACCAAACTTGGTTTTTTATGATTAAAAATTATTATTATTATTATTTTATATCCATGGTCAATTACGAATATCTCTTAGTTGTCAATAAACTTGATATTATACTTACGTTTAAACATTCTAAATGTAACAATAGCTTTTTGTTTTTTTAGTTTGTTTCTTTGTTAGGTGGAGAGCCACGAGGTTGGAAAACAATTTGAATCAATGTAGAACAGTAATAATTTTGGATAGTTTGTTTCTCATATCAAATGGATCAATTGACCCATTTGATTTTATCGCTAACTATTTCTGTTGCTTTCGAATCAAGGATGTTAAATTACTTTTGTCTCATAATTAGATCCACTTGTTGCCTTTTTTGGAAATAGTTGGGGCATAAAATGCAATAAAATAAATAATAGGCTGCTCTGCTGTTCGAGCAAGTAATAAATAGAAATTTTGACTGAATGGTTAACAAATACGCATATTCAATATCTCGATCTTACAGAAGTACCTATTTTTTCAATTTTAAAGCAATATAGCACCCCATAAAGCCCCACCGTAACGATGTTTGGGCGCTATTTTTCAATTTTAAGCCCCAGTAACGCCTCACTACACACCGTCTTATAACAACTTTTCTTTTTTTTTCTTAGGCTAATGATTACTCGTAGAAGATATTACATACTACACTACAGACTACATGACACATGGGTTTGTTTTGCCAAACGGTGTCGTGTCACTAGAAGTGGGAAAGAAAAGTGGATAATAACTGAACAGAAAAAAATAATAATAATAATAATAAAAAAACAAACAAAAAGAGACAATTACTGGGAAAACATTTCATGTCTATGTAAGGAAGGAGGTTTGAGAAGAAGATTCCTAATTTTAATTTGGCAGTCAGATCATAACAATAACACCCCAATCAATCAATCGGTAGTAACACTATTTGCTTTCAGTTTCTTTCTTCTCCCTCATCTTCTAAAACTTATAACAGTATATGTGTAGTAACTGCTCTGTTAGATGCTAACTGTGTTGCCTGCTTTTGCTTATTTATACATATACATATACATCACTGCTTAGATTTCTCAATCATTTTGCCCAAAAAGCTCATATCTTTACTACTTTTGGATGCTGTTGCTGGGTTGATCATTTCAGTTTTTTGGGTTCATTTTCTTGAATTTCTGCTTATTATATATATGATTGTTTCACTTTCATCTTGTTTGATTTTATTAATTTTTTAATATTTGTTCACAATCTTTTCATCATCCAAATTGCATAAATCTTTATGTGATGCTTCATTGTTGGTTTGAATGTTTGATTATCAACAATGTTTTATTTATTTATTTATTTTGTGTTTAAATTAGGGGACTTTTTGATTAAAAAAAAAAAAAACAGTTATTGATGGAATGGCTGCAGCAGAAGCAAGAGCAGCATGGCAACGAACCGCTAACCGTTATTTTGTTCAAGAAGATGCAAAAAGGGCTCCTAAGTTAGCATGTGTTCCTCCTCCATCATCTTCATTGTCCAAACAAGTCGATACTCGACCTCCAACGAATGAAATTTCCGATTTTGCGCCTCCAGCCGCCAACTCGATGTACTCGAATCTCTCTTCAGATTCAAGATGGTGGCTTCAGATGCAGCCTAACTATATACACCCAAATGATTTGACTAATGAAAAAGTCAACTTTTTAGAGTCCGAAAATTCTCATCAGTTTGTCGACATTATGGATTGTCAGTCAACTGTCAACGTTGACCATTTAGGGGACGAATCATATGAGTTTGTAGAGATGGATTCTGTTGGTAAAAAAGTGGATGAGTTCAGTTTGGACTCTGATTTCGCTCATTGGATGGAGAGTGAGAAGAACCACGAGTTGCCTTGGTGGCGAATGACTGATAAAGATGATCTGGCGTCTTTTGTGGCGCAGAGATCACACAGTTACATTGAGAATTGCGATTTACCTTCGCCTCGAAACACAAGTTTTAAGAGGGACAAGTATGCTCATGATCTATCTCCGCGTAAAAAAGATGAAAACGTCTCTACCTCTTTGGGAATTTCAATGACACAGAAGCACCAATGTCAAAATCCAGCTAGCCCGAATGCCAGTTCAGGACCAGTCAGGTATACATTTGACTTTTTAAGTCCAATTCGTTGTCGCTAATTCCAAACTCTTTAAATTTTGTGAAAACATCAATTACCATATTGATGTTTGCTAAATTACAGTATTACGCTCAAAGCTAGATAAGGATTTACATTACTTGTTAGCTTGGTTTAAAAAAGCGCGCATAAGGCGAGCCTAGGCTCAAAGCTCAACAAGGCTCAACCTTTGCGCTTTTGGTCGCCTAAGGTGCGCTTTTTTTCAAAAAAGCCCACAAGTGGCATGATTTCTTGGCAAAAAAAATGACTATTATGCATTAGCTTGTTGCACAACATGATTTTCATGTTGTCCATGTATGCAATTCCATACTAAAACATATATAAAGCTTACTTGTCTTAAAATATTGGGTAAATGATGCTAGAAACCTATAGGACATATATAAAAAGTTATGTAATTATTTGCGCCTTGGGTACGAAAAGCGATGCGCTTCGCGCCTCAGTTTTAGACAATGTCGCTTTTGTGCGCTTTTCTCTTTTTATAACCAAGCTTGTTAGTACGTGACACAGAATTACAACTTACAAGTTAAGTTATTTGGAACAGTTTTGACCTTAAATGCTAAGGGCGAGTCAGGTTTCTTTGAATTGTGAAGTCAAGAACTTCAAACTTCCATTATAAGTTATAAACTCTTGAAACTTTCTAGATATGTCGACTGCCAATTTACGGTTTTTCTAGTGAACACACAAAATCAGAAGATTATGATAAATTTGCAGCTTTGACATACAATTTGAACTGTTAGCAACACTTTTGTCCTGAAATGTTCAGAGCCAGTCAGGTATGCTGTCTTATAAAGTCAAACAGCTCATGTTTGACTTCTGTTGTAAATTCCGTGTTCTTTAGGTTCCGTAAGAATGTTGATTATCATCATGAAGCTTTCTAGCAAACACTTGAAACCAGAATTTTTGTTTGAAAATTTTGCAGAATAGGACATGTGGGCGTATTGAACTCTTAGCAACAACTGACTTTTGACTTCAAATTTTGACTTTTACTTTATTTGCTTTTTAATCAGTCATTTAAGCCCACGGAGCAGCGACAACACAGTTCATGAAGGCCATGGAACTCCTGAGATGGATCCAAGCAAGCGTAAGCTTCTAGAAGCGCTCTGCCATTCTCAAACACGAGCACGAGAAGCAGAAAAAGCAGCCAAACGAGCATACGAGGAGAAAGAACACATTGTGAAGCTAATTTTCAAACAAGCATCTCAATTGTTTGCCTATAGACAATGGGTGTATCTTTTACAACTTGAAAATCTTTATAACCAGATAAAAACCAGCAAGATCAAGCCTGTCTTTCCAGCTTCCCCATGGCACGTGCCCCACCGAAAAACTAGCAGAAATTTGCCAGTTAAGAAAAAAACACGAGAAAGACAAGGTCTTGGTGTTCCTAGTTGCAAACATGATATAGGTAAGTATGCTGTTGCTTTCGCCGTTGGATTAGGACTTGTTGGTGCAGGTTTGCTTCTTGGGTGGACTGTAGGTTGGATGTTTGTCTAGTCATCATAGCAGGTATGTTTGAAGCAATTGTAAAGCTTGGTGTACAAAGTTATTTTTGTGAAATGGCTAGGTAGCGGTATGTAGTTTTGTAACGCGTTTGCAATTAAACTACTATTGTGTTTGTTATGTGACATTATCCAAATTTATTTCCACACGTTTCTGTCAATTTCATGGTCAATGGTATCGTAGTTTGTAACTTTGTATTACCTAAACGGCTAAACAAGTCGTGTTCATGTAAAACTAATGAATACAGATGTTCAACCCGTTTAGCACCTTTACTTCAAACTCAATGTTTGGCCTTCACAATAATCTATTTGTTACTTTGTTAGATACTTCGTCTTATTTTGCTAAATTCTATCTATGGGTTTATTGTACGTAAACATTGTAAACGTCACTTGTATTATAAGAAATATTCATGGGTCAAACGGGTAAGTACTACCTAGTTGTTGACTTGCTGCCGACCACTACTGTTGCCATCCATCGTTACCAACCAACATAAAAGCAAATATTGCGGTTGAACTCATAACTGTGTCCTAGTTTGATCTCCAGTGCGACTCAAACCCATTTTGACATGTTACCCGGTTAACCCAGTTAATTTTCTGCCTGATTTTTTTGCCAACTAGGACATTTTTTTACATGTTATCTGTCAACGTGGCACGTAGGATAGAAAACTAACTGGGTTAACCCTAGTTAGTTTTGGTCCAGTGAAATAAAAACCAAGACAAATTACACCTGTTAGATTCCAATTTTCAAGCTGGGATTATTGTCTTCCAACCCGACAAAGTTGGGATTATTTAATGCCAATTCCAACTAGAAAACAAATTCGATCAAAATTTTAATTCCTTTTAATAATAAACTTGACTATATTTATACTATATATTGTCTATATACACTCCAAAATAACTCTAAGGAAAAAAAACATTAAAGTTGGCTGCAATTTCTCTCATTCAATTGATCCATACAAAATCTCCATTCATGCTGCAGTTTTCATTCAATAACAGTAAAACTTTTGTAGTCAAGTTTCATGTTTTTATAAAGGAAAATTATGTTCAAATAATGAAATGTGCAACTGAAAATGAATAGATAATACATGACAACATAAATGAAAATTTCTAAGGAATCCTATGATAAAGGAACTAATACTTAGAAGACGAAAACGTACCCGTCTTTCTCTAAATAATAATCTTTTTGTAACCGTGAGAACCCGCCAGCACCACCACAGTGTCAACTAGCATTTTGGTCCTAACCAGTTAGGACTGGTCAAACACGCAACCATGTCATCAGAGCCATCTATTGGTTGTTACGATCTATGTTACCTGATTTGGTCAAAGGACAGTCCCGGCGCATGTGGCCCTCTTGGTGGCAACCAAAGCACAGTCCCTTCATGTCTTTCTTTCTTGATCCATTTACTCTTTTCTGTTGACTTTTAGAATCTTCCTCATCCTTTAACATGTATACTAAATTATCAAGCGTTAAACACCCCTGTTGCATCAATTTTGCCTGAATATGTTTCCAAGAAGGCGGGAGTTTTGAAATAATAACACCAACATGAAACTTTTCATCAATGGCTGTCCCGGAGGTACTGATAATATCTGCAATTCTGTGAAGCTCGTGAACTTGTTCAAGAACAGAAACCCCGTCAACCATTTGAAAATTAATGTAATTGTTGACATGAGATGTTATTGTTCCAAAATCAACAGCGTAAGATGAGTTAAGATCGTCCCATAATTCTTTAGCACTCAGAGTTTTGACTGAGTATTGGTCAAAGAGATGATCTGATAGCGAGTTCAAGATAGTGTGGCGACAGATGTAATCGTCATTGATCCACTTTTGTGCATGGGATTTTGCACGGTTGATTTCTTCAAACGATGCTTCTACTGGAACGGGGAATTTTGGGCATGATGTAACGAGGACGTAAAATATTTGTAACTGGTTTAAAAAGAACTCCATCTGGCGCCTCCAGCAGTAGTAATTTTTCCCAGTGAAACGTGTGGTCGTGATGGGGATGAGGGGATGGCAAGTGGCTGCTTCACAAGCCGACGTAATAGATGGATTTGAAGGTTCTGGTTCACTTTGCTTCTTTCCGTTGGCTTTTATCTCTGAATTAAATCAAATTTGTAAATGTTTTAATTAAAAATAGATGAGTATATTCATTGACTGTGAATCTGAGATACAATCATGAAAAGGTATCAAAAAGATTCCTAGAGGTGTATCATCAAACAAACACAAAGGATCATAAATATGTTTCTTAATTATCAATCTCGGAAAGTATTGATTTGTTGTTAAATAGCCAACATCAGACCTCACCTCACTATTAGCATTGAGTTATAATTATTATAGTTGATAATGAGATATAGTTCAACTTCTCTAGAAAATGATAAAACAAACCAAATCCTAATCACCCAATTGTTAAATTGTTAAATTGTAAATTAACAATAAGTTCTATTATAAAAATTATCCAGAAAAGTAAGTTGTACCTCATCTTTGATTCCATCTTTGTGATGGCTTCTTCTATATCAGAAAAACTTGAACAAAATGCTGACCATTCATCAGGGTTCAAGGTAGTTCCTGAAAAAGAAAACCAAGAACCAGAAACCGCATCAAGACTAATAATTACAAAGAAAAATGACAACTTGCACAAATTGTTGTGTGCGAGTAATGATGTAAAACAAAGAAGCTGCAAGTGTTCATCTTTACCGGAAGTAACATTTCCCTGTTTATTGTAATACTCTCGTATTGCCACCACTTTCGTCCCTCTGAACTTTTCAATTGAAACTCTACTCTTACCTGATAACTATGCAAATGCACAAAAATAAATAATTGACAAAAAAAAAAGGACAAATTTCCAACAGTAAACCAAATATTCATCCAGATTACTAGTACTAGGATTCATAAGTTACAAGCAAACAAACAAACTAAACCAACATGCCGCTAGTGATTAGCACCGACATCCAAGCAAAGAACCATCGTTATCAAAGGCGGTAGGCGCGCGGCGCAAAAAAAACGAGGGCCTGGGATAAAAAAAAGCGAACAAGAAAATAAAGTAAAAATATATTAAAATGACACTATTTTTCATCGGTTTTAAAATATTGATGTATTAGTGTATGGAAGTAGTTTTCCTTCGATAAAAGTAGAAACCTGGCTGGAATCTAGCCACAATTTAACGATTTTGGCTGGAAACTCTCCGGAATTTGGGAATCTAGTTGAAATCTGCGCCTAACAATCACCTGGAGAATTAAAGCACAATTTTCTCGACTCAAAGCGCAAATGCATCGCCTCGCCTAAAAAATGGGCCTAGGCGCAAGAGGCGATGGCTTTAACAACTATGCAAAGAACAAATCCTAAAATCTGAGCATCAAATTTTATCTTCTTCTTTTTTTTTGTTTGTTATTTTAGCAAATACTAGTTAACCGTACAATAACTCCATCATATCAAATATTTACCTGTATAGTAGCAAAAGGGAGCTAAGCTTTGACATATGATATTATACATTTATATGTAAGCAATACAGATAGTAAGTTTGATATTAAAATTTTGTCTGTATATATCCCATGCCAATCTTCCACTTAAAAATTGATAATTTTTACCTTAGAATATTATTATTATTATTATTATTATTATTATTATTATTATTATTATTATTATTATTATTATTATTATTATTATTATTATTATTCTAAACAAAGTGAGCAAGACTTAAACCCTAGGCTAAAAAGATTCACCAGTCACACTAAACAAAACCTGTCTAATGTTATTCCAACACATTTAAATTCATTTTATCATATTCTTTTATAATTTTTTAAACTAAAATAAACATTTAAGTATTGAAGAACTCACTCTGCAGATAATACTTCTACAAGCATCATCAGACACAATGTTTGGATCATTAACAGGAAGTTTCTCCGTCTGCACTTGTTCAACCTCGTCTTTTTCTTCTGGAACTGGAGGAGTAGACAGAAGAAACGCCTCAACGATTCCTCTAACCAACCGCTTGCTACCCAGATCGGAGAGTTGAACGCCCAGCAGTTTTTCGGCCTGTTTTCGAATGGAGAGCTCGGTATCGATGTCTAAATCGGCAGCTTTAAGGATTCCGATTATTGTTTCTTCCAGTTTTAAGTGGTGAGGTTCGAGTTCTTCCATTGGAGGGAGGGAGGGAGCGAATGAATGAAGGGGAAAAACAGAGGGAAGGGTTTAGTATTTTAGTTTGTAGTTTAGTCGTGTGTGGCGGTTTTTTAGACTTGTTTAATAACTTGGCTATTTGGGTAATTTAGGGTAAATGAATTTTAAACAATAATAGATAGATAGATAGATATACTATTGATGTCAAATAGTACTATCCGACTTAGGGGTGTAAACGAGTCGAGCCGGATCCGAGTCTGATTGGGCTTGAGCTTGGCTCGTCAAGCTCTTATGAAGCTCGAGCTCAAACTCGGCTCGAAGGTTAACCCTAAAGGCTCGAGCTTGACTCGACTTAGCTCGAAATGATTATAGAACAACTTAAAAGGAGCTAAAAGCTGGGCTCGAGCTCGCTTTGATAGCTTAAACAAACCAAAGCTCGGCTCGAGCTCGACTCACTTTAATAATAATATAAATTTGTTTGGGCTCGCGAGCTTAAACGGTTTTTGTATGAAAAGTTCGGGCTTGATAACTAAACGAATCATGTTTCAAGCTTGAGCTCGTTAAGGCACGGCTCGTTCGAGCTTTTTATCGATCCGATACCGAGTATCTCTCGAGCCGTTGCGCGTCATTTACTCTCCTACCCTAGCTTTACTAAACTTTTTTTTCATCTTTGGTAAATATCTTTGTTTTACATGGCATGTGACAGCTTTGATCTTGAAACTCCTTGTAACAAGATTTGATGTTTGTGACCTGCTCCGAGCACTTGATGTTAAGGAACGACCCAACTTGTTGTCTCTCACGAAGGCCTCTTAGGTAAGCTGGCCACCAACCAATACGTTTTCATACCCTTGGAATTTGATACTTTCGGCTCCTTGGCACCAGAAGCCATCAGTTTCCTTACCAGAGTCCAACAGGTTATTCATAGCAGTGTCTCGACTTCGGGGGGGGGGGGGGGGGGGGGGTAGGGGTTCGTTTTTAGTAGGCTAGGGTTTGCTGTCGAGAAAGGGGGTGGCGACGCAGCTTGTTGCCCGCCTGGCGCCTGCCCGCTATCTTGATATAATTTTTCGCGATTATGTGTTAATAAAAATGGATTAACATAAAAAAACAAAAAAAAAACTTCTATAATAAACCACAAGGAATGCAGATGGAAAATACCAAAAGATAAGTTTTATAATTTCAACCACAGGTTATTCATAGCAGTGTCTCGACTTCGGGGGGGGGGGGGGGGTAGGGATTCGTTTTTAGTAGGCTAGGGTTTGCTGTCGAGAAAGGGGTGGCGACGCAGCTTGTTGCCCGCCTGGCGCCTGCCCGCTATCTTGATATAATTTTTCGCGATTATGTGTTAATAAAAATGGATTAACATAAAAAACAAAAAAAAACTTCTATAATAAACCACAAGGAATGCAAATGGAAAATACCAAAAGATAAGTTTTATAATTTCAACCATTACATTCATATGACGCCATTGGGTAAAATCCGATTTAAAAAACCTGAGAAAATATAATAAAAAAATATATTAGGTTCTACCGAGACTTGAACTCGGGTTACTGGATTCAGAGTCCAATGTCCTAACCACTAGACCATAGAACCAACTTGTTTAGTTTCTTGTTATAATATTATTTATCTAATAAATGAAAAAAAGAGAATAGTTATCAAGCATCATTTTGTACCATTACGACTGGCCAGTTACTTTGTTTTTCAATTTATATTTACATACGTTGATTAATATGTGGAAAGTTTAAATAATTCCAACGAGATAACAAGATAAAAACGACTTTTAGTATTTGTAAAGATTGTTAGTCAATATTTAAGCTATAAGTTTACTTTATCAAATTGTTTTGTGATGTCTTAAATTGTTAAGGGTAGGGCGTCTGGTGGCATCGTACTTTGAATGTCCTGATTAGTTATTTATCCTAACTGATTTGTTTGCCTATATGGGCGGATCGGTTGTGGTCTGGATGGGCGGGTATCGGTTTTGGTTTGAAGAAGGAAAAAAAATTAATTGATACCTAATTAAGAAGCTCGTACAATTTAAGGATTAGACTTAAGAGTATTTAGTTTATGATGGCGTGAGTTAAGTGTTAAACTCAATCAAAATTTAAATAGACGTTCTGAAAAACAAAAATAAAAAGGTTTTAAGTGACATTTAGTGAAGAAATACTAATTAAGCAATAGATTTTGTAATGAATTAACAAAAGTTTTAGTATTGTTGTTATAAAATCACTCATATTTTTTTCAACTATAAAAAATTAAAAACCACTCAACTTAATTTTCATTTTGATGTTTAATAGTTGTGAATTTTTTTTTGGCAAATATTAAAGAATTCAAATTAACGGACTAAAATGGAACATATATGAAGATGTGTTGTGAAGAGATGAATTGGTGAAATGTGAAATATGATAGTGGGTTACGACGACTTTATATGACTGGGTCATATGTTATTTAATATTTAAAAAAATGCATCTCATCATGCCCCCACGCCTGCGAGCTGTTCCACGCCACCACTCCCACGCCCTTCTCGGCTCTCGAGCACATCCATTTCGTATTCTATGCCCCCCCCCCAGCAGACGGGGCTTCTCCACACACTTCTTTTGTGCCACAACAAACAATCTTAGGTGAGAAAATCCCATTTTCGGTCCTCCACCGCGTCGCCTGCAGGACTACAGTCCGCTGCCGCGCTACTAATTAGTTAGTTTCTACCCCGCCGCCACATTGCATGGCTCTGACACGAATACGAGATTCGTCACGGAAGACTATGTGTAACACCCCACCGATGGCGGAAACATCGGGATGTCACGTATTGATGATTGTTCAGTAGCTCATGGTGAATAATAAATTTCATTAAATGATTTAAATAAATTACATACAATTGTTCTACGAGAATTCATACATCAAATTAAATAAAACTATGCACACATCTTCAAGCAATAACTCAAATCTTCAAGCAAGTAGAACCTGAAACATGTTAAGTTGAAAATATTTTGGGTCAAAAAAAGTTGGTGAGAATTACATAGGTTTTGATAATCGAATAAAATTGTTGTGCAATTCATGTGTCATGGCAATCTAGTCCATATGTGAAAACATACTAGAAGTAAATCGAGTGCATAATCAACCATTGTGACTGTTGTATTGTGGTACATCCCATACGGTGACAACTCGGGTAAATCTCTCTTTTGGTTTCTATCTTTTATTTGTTTCTTTCGTCATTCCTTTTGGTACTTGTGCAATTTTCGGGACGAAAATTCTTTTAACGTGGGGATGATGTGACACCCGGCAAATTCTGGTTAACAACGTTGTCTAGATGAAAGTCTACCTTAGCGAGTCACGCGTATATTGTACTTAACTGGGTTAGTTAAGTCGTGTTATGGTTCGGGAACTGTTAGTTTAGTATAGAGGATCATCGGATGTTAGTCTAGAGGTTCATTAGATGTCAGTCCTTAGCCAAGTGTACAAGTGGTGACGATTCGTAGAATCGTCAGAGCATAGGGAACATACAAGTCTCGAGTCTCGGGAATTGGTGAACGAGTGTGAATATGTTTGTTTGCAAGTGTTATGTGTTTACAATCATTATGTGACTTGTCGGTATGTGAAAATGTGTTAACATATGTTAAAACGGGGTTTAACGCGCAAAATACACGGAACCAACCCCTATAGGCGATTAGGGTTGGCTAATCGCCTATAAGGGAGGCGATTGGGCCTCATGGGAGGCGAGTAGCATGCTAATCGCATGCTCTAGGGGGCGATTAGCCCCTAAATGCATGTAATGTCATGCGATTAGCAATGCTAATCGCGTATAGCTGCTGCATAATCGCATGGAACGTGCTGGACGACTAAAAACGACTATAAATACAATACTTGACCTCCTAAACTTCATAATATCAACCCTAGTCGTCCCATAACCCGCCCCAACACACACACAACCTCTGGAACGTGATTTTGGATCAAAACACAAGGTTTCAAGCTTATTTCATCAATCTATCACAATCTAAGGTGTGATTTTCATCCATGCAATCTTTACTAACGTTTTTAATAAATCCCTAACGGTCCAGACCTGTTTTAAAACGAATAAGCTTTCTGAAAATCGTTAATAAGTATGGTTAATTGGATTTTAAATAGCATGCATGATGTATGTGGGTTTTCAATTAAAAGCTAGGGTTTTTATGATTCAAGATGGATGATTAACATGTTATTAGGTTAGTTTCAGATTATTAATGATGGCATGATGATGAGATCTGAGTTATTGTTAATTAGGGTTACGGTTTTGCATGCTAATGTGATGTTTCATGTTATGTGTATTGTCTTTAAGATATATGATGGCATTCAGGGCTAATAGATCGAGGTTAAACGAAGGATTTTGATGGAAATATGTTTGATATAGTTGTTTGGATGATATTTGATGTTTACACACGTTCTGGGATTGATTTGGAGTGTTAAACGCGCGAAAAACCGGAACAGCCATGTTGCAGGCGATTAGCCTCCTAATCGCCTATAGTTTCATGCAATTGGGGGCTAATTGCTAGCAGATGCATGTCTTATGAGCTAATTGCTAGCAGATGCATGTCTTATGAGCTAATTGCTAGCAGATGCATGTCTTATGAGCTAATTGCTAGCAGATGCATGTCTTATGAGCTAATTGCTAGCAGATGCATGTCTTATGAGCTAATTGCTAGCAGATGCATGTCTTATGAGCTAATTGCTAGTAGATGCATGTCTTATGACCTAACTGCTAGTAAATGCATGTCTTATGACCTAATTGCCTATAGTATAGGCAATTAGCATTCCTAAATGCCTGTTGACTTTCATAATCGCCTGTACTGCTGCTGTAAGTACATTTTGACATATCGAGACCCGATTTGACACCTAGGAACATGCTAGGAACCCCGTAACATATCTAATAACTTGGTAACATATGTTCGAACTTATTTACGTGATACTTGAACTACGTGCTGTAACTTGTTGGACGTTAACGTATGTTAAGTGTGATTGCATGATTGTATGTTTGAGAGTGTAAGCATAACACGGGGAGTCTCGGGTCACCAATGGGATGTCGAGTCTTGTACTTTGGGTTAATTAAACAGTCACGGTGTTTTCAAACGAACTTGGTTATGGTCTGGACATCTAGGGACTAACTAACCTGCGGGTTATTAGTCTAAGTACTTGTAACTGTCATATGTTAGGTCGCCGCTTTACGAGACTAGCATAGCTTGCTGAGTTTATTCGTATTACGAAGTAACGCAACCTAAGGTGAGTTTACGGCCCCTCTTTTAACTGGTTTCACTTTTCGGGGGAGAAAACATGTGTTAAAACTTATGTTTGGTAACTACTGTCATACTATGGGTTTCTATGGTTTACTATACGATCTTTGGAAGTCCCGGTGGGAACCATGAATGTGCGGGTTAGCACAACGGGGAAATGTGAATAGATCTATTGGGAGTGAGCAACCCCGCTCGTCGGCTTGGAGGGCCGGGCGAGTGCATATTGTCTCAAACAGGAACAACAGGTTTACTATTCGGGCACGACATCTGGTTTGCGAGTTAGTAATGGTTTTCCAATCGTAGTAGTAACAAAACATACGCCTAGCTAGCGTACTTTGGTTTTCGATTTGTTATAGTATGGACAGGTTGAACTTGGTACTGTGATTACAAAACCTGTAAACTCACCAGCATTTTTGTGCTGACGTATTCTCTTACATGTTTTCTCAGGTCGCTAAGGTAGCACAATGGAACTAGGGCGCACGCGTCTGCACGGCGTCTAGTTAGGATTGCATGGTTTTTAAACGTTGAACACTTGGTTTATTTTGGATTATGTTTTGAATAAGCTTCCGCTGTAATTGGGGATTTTAAACTATGTTTTCTTAAATTGCATATGTTCATTTAGACTTGTTTATTGTGATCGTTGGTTTGGATCCTGGTTTGTCATACGCCTCGCGGTAAAACTCCACAAGTGGATTTTGAGGGTGTGACAGTTGGTATCAGAGCCAATGGTTATAGTGAACTAGGACTGCATGTAGAGTCTAGACTATAGCCGAGTCGCATACACTAGACGATCACTTAGTACTAAACATTATGGTGGATTACGTATGGGCTTGTCGGGGTGTCTCTAAATCATCTGACCTTCCTATGTTACATCATCCGTTCTATCTTAAGTCGGGTTACTTGCTTTCTAGGCAGTGTGGTATATTGGGGTAAATCGTGTACTCTTGAGATTTGTCCAAGGCTCGGACATCTCCCTTCCATACTCCAATAGAAACACTTGTCATAAACTACTGTAGTATTGCGGTGTATAGCTAAGAGTCTATGTTCGGTGATTTGAACTTCGAACTAAGAGAACACTTGGAGGACCATGTAGAGCGGTTTATCATTTTGGGTGCACACAAAATCATAAACCGAAATGCATGAAAGCCCTAGTGAGCTCTGGGTTTGAATGGATAGTCCTGAGTTGGATCTAGCTTTGATCTTGTAAATGCTAGTGGTTACCATTAGCTGCGAAACTAAATTTTCTCGTTTCTTCTGTCAGATCATGTCTGGAGTACGAGGAGGACGTGGAGGTGGTCGCAATGGTGGACGTGGTGGTGGTCGCGGTGGTGCTGGTGGTCGTGGAGGTGTAAACCTATCACAGGATGATCTGAACAACTTGCTGCAAGCTGCCTTTCAGTTAGGGCACAATGGTGGCGGTGAGTTGATTTATCCATTTTTGTCTCATTAGTGAACCTTGTTTACGTTCTTCGTGGTTTCTCATGCGTTTCATTTCAGGTGGTCCTGTTAACCCACCCCCACCCATGTGTACCTACAAGATGTTTCGGGACTTTAAGCCCCAGGAATTCTCTGGCACTGAGGGTGCGGTGAGCTTGCTCAGGTGGTTAGAAAAGGTGGAGTCAGTGTTTCTGATGTGCAACTGTCTCCCAGAGGATCGAGTTAAGTATGCTGCTGCGTTATTCCAGGATGTTGCTTTGACCTGGTGGAATAACATCACCCAGAATATGGGTATAGGGGAGGCGTATGCGATGCCTTGGGAAAACTTTGTTCAACTGCTGAAGCGAGAATACTGTCCGAGGGAAGAAGTGCAGAAGTTAGAGCACGAGGTGTGGAACCTCAAGATGACTGGGTCCGAAATTGAAAAATATACTGTAAGGCGTAATGAGTTAGCAGTGCTGTGTCCTGATCTGCATGTGCCAGAGTACAGGAGGATCGAACACTATATTTCGGGGCTAGTACCAGAGATCGCAGGGTTGGTAGCTGCGGGAAATCATCCTACATACTCAGAGGTGGTCCGATCGGCTCATAGGATGACCAACTTGAAGGTGAATGAGGGTATTTTGACTGCTAAGGGTTCGACTGTCAAGGCCCCGGAGAATAACAAGCGTAAGTGGGAAAACGAGGGGAAAGGATCCGGGCCAGCACAACAGGGTAAGAGGTTCGATAACGGGGGTTCTTCTTCTACTGGTAACAAACAGGGTGGTTATGCGGGGAAACTGCCTAAATGTAACAAATGTGGGCGTCATCATCAGGGGGACTGCGACCGTAATCGTTGCCATCGCTGTCAGCGATTTGGTCATTTTGCTAAAGACTGTCGGGCGACACTTCCATCGACCCACGCCCCAACTACTAACTCGGCTCCTACTACTCAAGGAACTACGGGAAGACAGGGATGTTACAACTGTGGAGAGACTGGTCATTACAAGAAGGATTGCCCGAAACTGAAGCCGGGCGGGAACAACGGTAACGGGAACAACGGGGGCGGTGGCAGGAATGCACGTGCCTTCGTCATTGGAGCCGCTGAGGCTAGACAGGATCCTGACACAGTTACCGGTACGTTCCTTCTCAATAATCGCTCTGTTAGTGTTTTATTTGATTCTGGTGCCGATAAGAGTTTTATATCCGTGGAAGTTAGTCGACTGCTAGATGTAGTACCCGTACCATTAGAGGCTAAGTATATAATTGAGTTGGCTGACGGTAAAAAGATTGAAGCTACTTATATCCTTCGGGAGTGTCAACTAGAGTTGTCGGGTTTGTCGTTCCCCATCGACCTTATGCCGGTACCTTTGGGTAGTTTTGACGTTGTGGTAGGCATGGATTGGTTGTCTTTGTATCGCGCGGAGATCGTTTGTTACGACAAGATTATTCGGATTCCTCTCCCTGATGGAGAATTTCTTTCTGTGTACGGTATCAAGGGCGGTGTTCCGCTAAATATCATCTCTAGCATGAAAGCCCTTAAGTGTCTTCGAAAGGGTTATTCGGCCGTTTTGGCACTTTTATCTGTTTCCTCTAGCGATGAGAAGAAGATCGACGATATTCCTGTTGTACGCGAGTTTCCTGATGTATTTCCTGATGATTTATCTGGTCTTCCTCCCCATCGTCAAGTTGAGTTCGGCATTGATCTTGTACCAGGGGCTGCTCCTATTGCTCGGGCCCCCTACCGTCTTGCACCTCCCGAGATGCAGGAATTGTCTAGTCAGTTACAGGAACTCTTGGACAAGGGTTTCATCAGACCAAGTTCTTCCCCTTGGGGAGCCCCGATTCTGTTCGTTAAGAAGAAGGATGGAAGTTTCCGATTATGTGTGGATTACAGAGAACTGAACAAATTGACCGTCAAGAACCGTTATCCTCTTCCACGTATTGATGATCTATTCGACCAACTCCAGGGTTCTAGCTACTACTCTAAGATTGATTTGAGATCCGGTTATCACCAGTTGCGCGTAAGGGAAGCTGACGTTGCAAAGACTGCCTTTCGTACACGTTATGGCCATTTCGAATTCTTGGTCATGCCTTTCGGTCTCACGAACGCACCGGCGGTTTTCATGGATTTGATGAACCGCGTTTGCAAACCATATCTTGACAAGTTCGTCATTGTGTTTATTGATGACATCCTGATTTACTCCAAGAACAAGACCGAACACGAGGAACACCTGCGTTTGGTTTTGGAACTTTTGCGGCGGGAACAGCTTTACGCTAAGTTCTCAAAGTGTGACTTTTGGTTACGCGAGGTTCAGTTCCTAGGACATGTGGTTAATGAACTAGGAATTCATGTCGATCCAGCTAAGATTGAAGCGATCAAGGACTGGGGAGCACCAAAGACGCCAACTGAGGTGCGGCAATTTCTAGGCCTTGCAGGCTATTATCGTCGTTTCATTATGGGGTTTTCGAAGATCGCTCAACCCCTAACCACTCTTACTCAGAAGGATAGAAAATTCGACTGGGGTGAACCGCAAGAGTCGGCATTTCAAGAACTGAAGTCTAAACTGTGTTCTGCTCCTATTTTGTCCTTACATGAAGGCCTTGATGATTTCGTTGTTTACTGTGATGCTTCTATTCATGGTCTCGGTTGCGTGTTGATGCAACGCGAGAAAGTAATTGCGTATGCTTCTCGTCAACTCAAGGTGCACGAGAAGAACTACACCACCCATGACTTGGAATTGGGTGTAGTGGTGTTCGCGTTGAAAATTTGGAGACATTACTTGTACGGTACCTAATGCACCATCTACACCGATCACAAGAGTATTCAACATATTTTCGACCAACAACATTTGAACATACGGCAACGCCGTTGGATTGAACTCCTGAATGACTATGATTGCGCCATTAAGTACCATCCTGGCAAGGCGAATGTGGTAGCAGACGCCTTGAGCAGGAAGGAGTCAATTAAACCTCGTCGCGTTCGGGCGTTGCAACTCACCATTCATTCCTCTCTACCTGACCAACTCCGTTCTGCTCAGTTAGAAGCTTTGAAGGAGGAAAACCTTAAAGCTGAGACTATGCACGGTGCCGACAAACACCTCGAGCGAAGGCCTGATGGCCTGCACTACTTCGCAGAACGCATATGGGTTCCTTTATTCGGGGGACTTCGGGAGCTTGTCCTTGATGAGGCTCACAAGTCCCGGTATTCTATTCATCCTGGTTCGGATAAGATGTACCAAGATCTAAAGGTGCTGTACTGGTGGCCAAACATGAGGTCGGATATAGCCTCATACGTGAGAAAATGCTTGACTTGTGCTAAGGTCAAGGTGGAATACCAAAAACCGTCGGGTCTCTTGCAACAACCTGAAATTCCGGAGTGGAAATGGGAACGGATTACGATGGATTTTGTCACGCAACTTCCTAAGTCACCGAACGGGAATGATAAGATATGGGTGATTGTTGATCGATTGACGAAATCAGCCCATTTTCTCGCTATTAAAGAGACCGACACCATGGAGCGTTTGGCTCGTCTTTATCTGAAGGAAGTTGTTTCTAAGCACGGGGTGCCGGTTTCTATTATTTCGGATCGTGACTCCCACTTTACTTCTCACTTCTGGAAGTCTTTGCTCAAGGCTTTGGGTACCCAGCTAGACATGAGTACAGCTTATCACCCACAGACTGACTGTCAGAGTGAGCGCACGATTCAAACCTTGGAAGACATGCTGCGGGCATGTGTGATCGATTTTGGCAAAGGTTGGGAAGCTCATCTACCGTTAGTAGAGTTCTCTTACAACAACAGTTATCACACGAGCATCAAGGCGGCTCCGTTCGAGGCATTGTACGGGCGGAAATGCCGTTCTCCTCTTTGTTGGGCTGAAGTGGGTGAGAGTCAACTCACTGGGCCTGAACTAGTGTACGAAACTTCGGAAAAGATCGTACAGATTCGTAACCGGTTGGCAGCGGCACGGGATCGGCAAAGGAGTTATGCCGATCAGCGTCGCAAACCATTGGAATTCCAAGTTGATGACAAAGTACATCTGAAAGTCTCACCGTGGAAGGGCGTCATACGCTTTGGGAAGCGTGGCAAACTCAACCCTCGGTATGTCGGTCCATTTACGATCCTGGAACGGATTGGACCGGTGGCATATCGTCTTGATTTACCGACGGAGCTCGGTAACGTACATAACGTCTTCCATGTGTCCAACCTGAAGAAGTGTCTGGCTGACGAGTCTCTCATTGTTCCACTGGAAGAGATCAAGGTTGACGATCGTCTTCGGATTGTGGAGGAACCTGTTGAGATTCTGGATTACAAGATTCGTAGCCTACGTCATAGCAAGATTCGCATTGTAAAGGTTCGCTGGAACTCGAACTGGGGACCAGAGTACACTTGGGAACGGGAGGATCAGATGAAGTCTAAGTATCCTCATCTCTTTCCTAAGGAAGCGTTCGAATCGAGATACATCTCCACTGCTGCTGAATGAATCTCGGGGCGAGATTCCTTTTAACGTGGGGATGATGTGACAACTCGGGTAAATCTCTCTTTTGGTTTCTATCTTTTATTTGTTTCTTTCGTCATTCCTTTTGGTACTTGTGTAATTTTCGGGACGAAAATTCTTTTAACGTGGGGATGATGTGACACCCGGCAAATTCTGGTTAACAACGTTGTCTAGATGAAAGTCTACCTTAGCGAGTCACGCGTATATTGTACTTAACTGGGTTAGTTAAGTCGTGTTATGGTTCGGGAACTGTTAGTTTAGTATAGAGGATCATCGGATGTTAGTCTAGAGGTTCATTAGATGTCAGTCCTTAGCCAAGTGTACAAGTGGTGACGATTCGTAGAATCGTCAGAGCATAGGGAACATACAAGTCTCGAGTCCCGGGAATTGGTGAACGAGTGTGAATATGTTTGTTTGCAAGTGTTATGTGTTTACAATCATTATGTGACTTGTCGGTATGTGAAAATGTGTTAACATATGTTAAAACGGGGTTTAACGCGCAAAATACACGGAACCAACCCCTATAGGCGATTAGGGTTGGCTAATCGCCTATAAGGGAGGCGATTGGGCCTCATGGGAGGCGAGTAGCATGCTAATCGCATGCTCTAGGGGGCGATTAGCCCCTAAATGCATGTAATGTCATGCGATTAGCAATGCTAATCGCGTATAGCTGCTGCATAATCGCATGGAACGTGCTGGACGACTAAAAACGACTATAAATACAATACTTGACCTCCTAAACTTCATAATATCAACCCTAGTCGTCCCATAACCCGCCCCAACACACACACAACCTCTGGAACGTGATTTTGGATCAAAACACAAGGTTTCAAGCTTATTTCATCAATCTATCACAATCTAAGGTGTGATTTTCATCCATGCAATCTTTACTAACGTTTTTAATAAATCCCTAACGGTCCAGACCTGTTTTAAAACGAATAAGCTTTCTGAAAATCGTTAATAAGTATGGTTAATTGGATTTTAAATAGCATGCATGATGTATGTGGGTTTTAAATTAAAGCTAGGGTTTTTATGATTCAAGATGGATGATTAACATGTTATTAGGTTAGTTTCAGATTATTAATGATGGCATGATGATGAGATCTGAGTTATTGTTAATTAGGGTTACGGTTTTGCATGCTAATGTGATGTTTCATGTTATGTGTATTGTCTTTAAGATATATGATGGCATTCAGGGCTGATAGATCGAGGTTAAACGAAGGATTTTGATGGAAATATGTTTGATATAGTTGTTTGGATGATATTTGATGTTTACACACGTTCTGGGATTGATTTGGAGTGTTAAACGCGCGAAAAACCGGAACAGCCATGTTGCAGGCGATTAGCCTCCTAATCGCCTATAGTTTCATGCAATTGGGGGCTAATTGCTAGCAGATGCATGTCTTATGAGCTAATTGCTAGCAGATGCATGTCTTATGAGCTAATTGCTAGCAGATGCATGTCTTATGAGCTAATTGCTAGCAGATGCATGTCTTATGAGCTAATTGCTAGCAGATGCATGTCTTATGAGCTAATTGCTAGCAGATGCATGTCTTATGAGCTAATTGCTAGCAGATGCATGTCTTATGAGCTAATTGCTAGTAGATGCATGTCTTATGACCTAATTGCTAGTAAATGCATGTCTTATGACCTAATTGCCTATAGTATAGGCAATTAGCATTCCTAAATGCCTGTTGACTTTCATAATCGCCTGTACTGCTGCTGTAAGTACATTTTGACATATCGAGACCCGATTTGACACCTAGGAACATGCTAGGAACCCCGTAACATATCTAATAACTTGGTAACATATGTTCGGACTTATTTACGTGATACTTGAACTACGTGCTGTAACTTGTTGGACGTTAACGTATGTTAAGTGTGATTGCATGATTGTATGTTTGAGAGTGTAAGCATAACACGGGGAGTCTCGGGTCACCAATGGGATGTCGAGTCTTGTACTTTGGGTTAATTAAACAGTCACGGTGTTTTCAAACGAACTTGGTTATGGTCTGGACATCTAGGGACTAACTAACCTGCGGGTTATTAGTCTAAGTACTTGTAACTGTCATATGTTAGGTCGCCGCTTTACGGGACTAGCATAGCTTGCTGAGTTTATTCGTATTACGAAGTAACGCAACCTAAGGTGAGTTTACGGCCCCTCTTTTAACTGGTTTCACTTTTCGGGGGAGAAAACATGTGTTAAAACTTATGTTTGGTAACTACTGTCATACTATGGGTTTCTATGGTTTACTATACGATCTTTGGAAGTCCCGGTGGGAACCATGAATGTGCGGGTTAGCACAACGGGGAAATGTGAATAGATCTATTGGGAGTGAGCAACCCCGCTCGTCGGCTTGGAGGGCCGGGCGAGTGCATATTGTCTCAAACAGGAACAACAGGTTTACTATTCGGGCACGACATCTGGTTTGCGAGTTAGTAATGGTTTTCCAATCGTAGTAGTAACAAAACATACGCCTAGCTAGCGTACTTTGGTTTTCGATTTGTTATAGTATGGACAGGTTGAACTTGGTACTGTGATTACAAAACCTGTAAACTCACCAGCATTTTTGTGCTGGCGTATTCTCTTACATGTTTTCTCAGGTCGCTAAGGTAGCACAATGGAACTAGGGCGCACGCGTCTGCACGGCGTCTAGTTAGGATTGCATGGTTTTTAAACGTTGAACACTTGGTTTATTTTGGATTATGTTTTGAATAAGCTTCCGCTGTAATTGGGGATTTTAAACTATGTTTTCTTAAATTGCATATGTTCATTTAGACTTGTTTATTGTGATCGTTGGTTTGGATCCTGGTTTGTCATACGCCTCGCGGTAAAACTCCGCAAGTGGATTTTGAGGGTGTGACACATACGCTCATGGTTCACTCGTTTATATTGCACTAACAAACACCCACGCTACCTTTGTAGGAGGTACGTATCCGGGTGGGATTGTCAGTCCAATAGATCTATCAATGTATACCTTCGGCTGATGAATGTTTATGCTAGAATTGTGCTTACCCTAGTCATGTTCAAGACATAATGCAACATAGAAATACACATAGACACATTGATGATTGAATTGCATAAATAATGTTGTAACATGTTTCACCCCAAAAATAGTGATAAATAGAAAAGGGGCTATGTAAAACTCACCTTAGCAAAATGTTATATCTGTTGAAAAATTGAATAGTGGTGTTGTCCAAATGTGTCAAGTATCACCCTATAACAAGGTAATAAATTTGTCTAAGTCTATCTAGTCTACAAATGTATATGTTTTAGGGCTTCATATTGGGGATAAATGCTCGTTTGATTAATATTAAAAATGTTTGATAATTGAGAGAATATTAGTAAATAAATAACCAAAAATCTTTTTATGAAATTTAAATTTAAGATGATCACAATAATGCGTTTAAAGTATAAAAATAATTTTTACAAAATTATTTTCTTTAAAATAGAATATTAATTCTATTTATAACAAATTGTCAAAATTTAACTTTAATATTTAAAAATATTAAAATTAAAGAATTATAAGTTTAAAATTCATATTTCTGTTCTAAATAATCAGAAATAATTTGTATAAAATTTTGGTGCAACAATATTAAAAATTGAATTTATTATGATTTAATTATGATTAAAACTAACAAAAATTGATTGAAAATATTAAATAAATGATTTTTCAGAAATAAAAATCATTTCAGAAAAGTTTATTGTTATATAAACTCAGAATAATTTTTGTGGAAATTTATAAAATTGTTTTGATATTTTAATGGAATTTTATAAATATAATAGAATAAAATTGATTTAATTATTATATATATTAAATAAATTAATTTTTGAAAATTAAAAATTGTGAGTGAAACTTTTTCATCAGATTAGCTTAAAATAATTTTTTTAGAATTTATAAAAGAGTTTTAATAATTAAAAATGAATTTATAAAATTATATGTATTATATATAATTATTTGTTTAAAAACGAAAAAGGAAAAAAAAGGGTATGCCACTGCCGGGACTCGAACCCGGGTGGCTTAGGATGATAGCACCAGACACAACCACTTGGTCCAGACCAGTGGTTGTGTTTGGTTTCTGTTTAATTAAAATAAATACAATCAGTGCATTGTGTTCTTCCCCAAATTCAACATACGAGCCCTAAGATTCCTAATTGATCGATTCACACATCAATAACCCAATTAACCTTAGGGTTATTGATGTGTGTAGGCCGAAGATAAAAACCCATCAACAACATTAAACTTACAAGGCTGTTTCGATTATAATTGCCAAGTCAACGCCGAAGTCAAAAACGCGATTGAACACAATGAACAGAGGATAATTATGAAGAATTGGAGGTTGAGAAAGTTGTAATGGCGAGTTGAGATGGTCCAGCAAGGTTCAATTTATAGACTTATGCTCGAATTGGAAGGTTTTTATTATGGGTCTTGAGTTTGGTCAAAACGTGTAAATTGCTTCTGATTAAGGAAGGTTTTGACGAAAATTGTGAGGTTAATTGATGCTTGATTGTCGTTGGTCAAAACCGAGTCAAGTATTTCGAGTATGGTTTCCAGATTAATCTCAATCACGTAGTCAACGTAGTGGTCAAAAAAAAAATGTTGCAGCGTCTGTTCGAGTAGAGCAGATGAGGAAGAAGGTTTAACGAATTTGAGTATAAATATTTTAGAGTTCCTGATACATTACCAATGGTCCAAGTGGCGTAGTGGTGATGTTGTGCTTTGGTTTGGTAGCCGGCCCGAGTTCGAGTCCGGGCGGCTACAGATTTTTTTTTTTTTTTTTTTTTAAAGAACATATAGGGTGGTTGGGCTTAGTTGTGGGCTCAGATGCTTGGGCTGGGTCAGGGGTTCTGATGGGCTGCAGATGGGCTTAGGGGTGTAAGGCTTATGTGGGTTGTGTTTAGCTTATCTCATTTAATATCACATACTATTTTTATTATTATTATTATTATTATTATATATATATATATATATATATATATATATATATAAGTTGTGTGTTTAATGCTAAAGGTGTATAAAGTAAGGTTTTCACGTATAAAAATTTGGGGGAAAATTTTGCGATGTTACACTATGGATGGCAAAGTTAAGAACAATATTGATTGATGGCAAAAGTTCAAATTTCTGAGGCGATCGAAGCACTTATCGTATTGTTTTTTTTTATGTTTTTGTTTTCCCAGTCTGAGCTTCTGGTTTCCTTACGCTCTGACTGCGGGGGAGTATTAGATAGTATTATCAGATTAGGGTTTGTTAGTACGAGCCCACGGGCTTAGTTAGGCTTCTAGGGTTTCTTATGAGCTCTATATATTGTAACCTAACTATTCAATAATATAAATCCAATATTTCTATTATCTTTCAGATGACAACATTGACTTATTTGACTATACTACTAACATGACATCATGGTAAACCACCACATAACTTGAAAGTTATTATATGATCCACACGTTGAAAATACTCAAAAACACAAATAGAGGGCATTATTTTAACCACTTTACATTTAACCACAAAACCCCATTATAACTTGTATAAAGAGTGTATTTTAAGAAGAACTTACTCAAATGCACGTAAATTAGTTTAGCATAGAAAGGTTGCAAAAACCTATATTTGAAAAATTAATCTAACTAATAAAGATAATGACTTGGAAATTCTAATAAAACAATTTATTATTGTCTAGCTAGTATGAAAAGAAGGTGGTCTAACTAATCCATACCTAACTCTAAAGCAAAAAAGAAGCCAAGTAATTCTAACATGCAAAATTTGTGTGTAAAACTTTACCTTATATTGTTCTATCTTTCTCTTGGTAAAACAAAAGGTAATGGACCTACAACCTATAGCATATATCGTTGTCCTTGCTTTTCTTGTATCCAAAATTATATCATTATGGGTCACTCAAAGCACGACTCGTAGACTTCCACCAGGTCCGCCGAGATGGCCCATAGTTGGAAATCTTCTCCAACTAGGGTCATTGCCTCACAGAGACCTGGCTTCTTTCTGCGAACGTTATGGACCTTTGGTTTATCTTCGTTTGGGGAAAGTGGATGCCATCACCACCAATGACCCTAACATCATCCGTGAGATACTTCTTAAACAAGATGATGTCTTCGCATCCCGACCTCAAACCCTAGCCGCAGTTCACCTAGCTTACAATTGTGGTGATGTCGCGCTAGCACCTTTTGGCCCTCGTTGGAAATGGATGCGTAGGATATGCATGGAACAACTTCTTACAACAAAGAGACTTGAATCATTCGCGAAGCAACGTGCATCCGAAGCCCAACATTTGGTACAAGATGTATGGGCTTTGTCTCAAGCCCATGGCCCAATTAACCTAAGAGAAGTTTTGGGTGGTTTTTCCATGAACAATGTGACCCGAATGTTGTTAGGTAAACAATACTTCGGGTCAGGCTCAGCTGGACCGAAAGAGGCCATGGAGTTTATGCACATAACCCATGAGCTCTTTCGGCTGCTAGGCTTGATCTATTTGGGCGATTATCTACCGTTTTGGCGATGCATCGACCCGTATGGTTGTGAGAAGAAAATGAGGGAAGTGGAAAAAAGGGTGGATGATTTTCACATGAAAATCATTGAAGAACACAGGCAAAGAAAGAAAAATGGAGAACAAAAAGATGAAGGAGTTATAGACTTTGTTGATGTTTTATTATCTTTACCAGGTGAAGATGGTAAGGATCATATGGATGATACACAAATTAAAGCTTTAGTTCAAGATATGATAGCTGCAGCCACAGATACTTCAGCAGTTACAAATGAATGGGCAATGGCTGAAGTAATCAAACATCCACATGTTCTTAAGAAGATCCAAGAAGAGCTTGACAACGTTGTCGGTCCTAGTCGTATGGTATCAGAGTCAGACTTGTCGAATCTGAACTATCTACGATGCGTGGTTCGCGAAATCTTTCGGATGCACCCAGCCGGACCATTTCTCATCCCACACGAGTCATTACGTGCCACGGAGATCAATGGCTATTATATTCCTGCCAAGACCAGAGTGTTCATTAACACTCATGGTCTTGGGCGGAACACCGTCTTATGGGATGACATCAACGTGTTCCGTCCAGAAAGACATTTAACTAGTGACGGATCTCGAGTGGAGATAAGTCATGGAGACGATTTCAAAATTTTACCGTTTAGCGCTGGGAAGAGGAAGTGTCCAGGCGCGCCACTTGGTGTAACGCTTGTTTTAATGGCGTTGGCGCGACTCTTCCATTGCTTTGATTGGAGCCCACCCGATGGAATGAAATGTGAGGATATAGATACACAAGAAATGTATGGTATGACTATGCCTAAAGCCAAACCTTTACTAGCTGTTGCAAAGCCACGTTTAGCAAGTCATATGTATCAATGACCAAAAAAAAAAGTTGTTATAAACTAGAAACAAAATGAATTACAATAGCATCCACATAAGATGAATAGCTTGGAGCATTCAACTTTTATATTTGAAGACATAAAAATAAACTGAATTGTGCAATCTTAATTGTTACTATTGAATATCCATATCTTTTTACGTATTTATGCTATTTAATTACGAAATGACCTACATAGATTCGGTCGATTCTTGAAGACCAAAAACTTGGGAGAAAAGTCTAGAAATCGCCTTTACTACCTTAAGTTGACTTAAAATGTAATGAACCTTTACGACACATGTAAATACTTGTGAATACAAAAGAGACACATAAAAGCCGGTTTTCAGAACTTAAAGGATAAAAAAAGGAGATGACCAATCAAGACAACACTAACATTTTAAAGATAAGCATTCTTTTAAATTGACTTATACACATCAACATTTACACATTAACCGCTTGTCATAAGTATTACATATAAGGTCATCCCAAACAAGGCAAATAGGGTCCTAAAAACAAATCTACATCAAAATCACTTCCTTTCGCCCATGGCCTAAGTGGTTCAACGCATTGGTGGTCGTTTCCTACAAATACGGGGTGGGTTGAATATCTATAGCGCCGTCCATCTAGCATACCAAACGCTACCAAGTGTATGTGTTTTGTAAGTGCATGTTAATTAAGTGGTTTTAAAAAAAATAATAAATTTTATTACATTATAATCAAGACAAAACAAAACAAAAAAAAAAAAGTAAAAAAGAGTCCCTCCTGAGATATACTAGTTGTGCATTCGAACTTGTGAAAGCCCATCATCGGAGCTGGATTTCATATAAAAGAGGGTTAAATCGAAGTCAATTTTTAAATTCTTTTAGTCTTATCATCTTTTGTACTCCAAAAAAGTTTTTTTATTGGTGAGTTGGTATGGTATTAAAATCTGATCTGGTTTAATGCACTCTAAGTGTTTGTTAAAATGCCTAAACGAGAATAGTATAAAAATAGGTGTTTGTTAAAATGCCTAAACAAACCTTTGTTTACTAATTCATTTCCCCTTTTACTTTTGTTAAGGTTTTCTATCGCCATGTTTCGTCGTCTGTCAGCATTAATGCTATCTAAATCAACAAGGTTATTTTGCAATAGCAGTAGCCATGATCTTGCCAGAACCATTGCTGAGCTTAACAAGGTATGTATGTTCATCATTGATATAGTAATCAAGTCTAGCGTTATGGAAATGGAAACTGATTGTGTGTGACCCATCATCGATTTTCGGCTCCATTAAACACTTAAATTCTGATCATGATATGATATGATATGAGATGGAGAATGTGTCTTAAATGATCTAATGGAGTCACTATGACAAGAACATCATTGTGTGTGTAATGATTGGTTGGGATCAAAGTTTAGATGGATTAGTCAGGCTTAATATGATTGATTATATAAATGTTATTCTGGTCTTAATTTTTTGTATAATTGTTCAGCTGATTGCATAAACAAAAAGACATGTCATCATCACCTCACAAAACTGTTTCAATCACATTTGCCGCATCGTGCATCCTTAATGACCCATTCAAAGTATTCTTGTATATTGCTGTTAATTTCATTACCTTTTGCTTTTGTTATCCTCAACAAGCAGTATATAGTTTTGTTTCAACTAGAAAAGTCATGATCCTAAGTAAGAAAAAATTTCTAGACTTTATGTAATATTTTCACGTCGCAAAATGAATTAGTACTCCACCAGTTCCTGAAAAACGAAATATCATAATAGGATGAAACACAGTATAAAGATACACAAGTGTGTTTAAAGTTAAATCTTTTATCTTCTGAATTCACTGTTTTGTTTGTAATTTTGCATACCATTACAAATCTGTCACCATCGGTCGGCCATTTGTATTTTGTAGTATTAGTATTTGATTTAAAGTATAATCTAGTTACCAATAGTTCACATATGCATTTATCTTGGATTTTCAGGAGATGGAATTTGTTTTTGGTGAAGCTCCACCAACAAGTCTTACCGGTTCAAGCGAAAGTCAACCTGTTTCTCAAGATTCTTCTGAGTTAATATCTACCGAAAATATAAAAAATGAATCCAAGCTGACCCATGTTAGTGTCAAAGGTGAAGCACAAATGGTGGACGTCTCTCACAAAGATATTAGCAAGAGAGTTGCTATTGCTAGCTGCAAAGTTATTTTAGGGAAAAAGGTATATGATTTAGTTTCTGCCAACCAGGTTGCAAAGGGAGATGTCCTTAGCGTGGCAAAAATAGCTGGAATAACAGGAGCAAAGCAGACTAGTAACCTTATCCCACTGTGCCACAATATTGATTTAACACATGTTCGGGTAGATTTAAGATTAAACCCTGAAAATTATTATGTTGAAATAGAAGGGGAGGCTGCTTCAACTGGGAAAACTGGGGTCGAGATGGAAGCGCTGACAGCTGTCACTCTTGCTGGCCTGACAGTGTATGATATGTGTAAGGCTGCTTCAAAGGATATTCAGATTACGGATGTGCGTTTGGAACACAAAATTGGAGGGAAGAGTGGTAACTGGTCCAGGGGAAAATGATGATTGTGAGTGCTAAACATCTAATAAAAATGGTAGTTTCATGTTTCTGTTTCTGTTTTTCCTGATGAATGAAAATGGTCCATGAAGATGATGGATGTACCACGTGTTTAACGTATTGTACATTTAACATCGTTGCTCTGATCTGAATGATTAGCAGGTGGAGGATATAAGAGTTGCAGGGTACAAGTGGCTTTGGTTTAGCTCTTTCGGATTTTACTTTGGCCATCTCATCTGTGGACTCTTGTAGGATCTTGCAACTTGTTATGGTCTTCCAACTATTAATGGAAAAATGTAGCCTTGTCAAGTACTTAATGAAAGTTGTAACTTGTGCTATGAACTTCATATATTCTAGTGGAGTTGGAAAATCACAGCAATTTTAAAACACATGGGTTTGGCCAATATAACAGATTTAATATGACATCGGTGTAAATGGTACATTTAACACCATGAGGCATAAACATAGTATCTCTAAATTTTCAAGACAAACAAATTTTTGTCTTATTACATGAAAACACATCTCAAACAGCGTGGTGTTTGGGGACCTAGATTAAAACGCCCAGTGTTATGATTCCACCTTCGAAAAACCTTGAGGGGTGTTAAGTTAAAGGTGTTCTGATAGGTTTACGGAGAAAACCTACAAACTCCCAAGAATATTAAGATCAAGAGAAGAGATACCAAGCTTAAAGCTTTTTAATATTTTCATTCATGTCCTCTTTTGGTAAACTCACGAGGCCTTTTAAAGGCTTACAAAGCAAATAACTTACAAAAGGAAAATAACTGAAAGGAACATGTACAAAGGAAATAACCCACCCACTATTCTAGAAATATAAATAAAATAATAATTATCAACATTAGTGGCCAAAGTTCTTGCATGTTGTAACCCACGATGCAGAACATGGTTGTGCATGCAACATGGATGTGAACTTCCGTGATGTACGTATCATTCCCGCGTGCCTCAAAACGTTCTTGTCCTCAAGAACGGAAAACGTTTGCCATGGTGGTCGCCATTCGAGGCGTACAACAGCGTTAGGGGCAGTCCCAACGTAGCGCCACGGGTATCGCCAAAGTGGTTTCCACTCGCGTCGTCCGGTGACTTCATATTTCTTGTTGTGCAAAGGCGTGTTAAAGATGGTATCTTGATAGGCTCTGAAGGGTGCGAGTATTTGTGGTGGTTTGGGGCCAGAAGCAAGGAGGTTATTTTGCGTCGAGGGGATGGCAGTGGAGGTTTGTTTTGGTGCCGGCTTGGACAGTTTTGGGTGTTGAGGGGTGATGTTTGAGGTTGGCTTTGGCGCTCTTTCGAGGGCTAATTTGGGTCGCTGATGGGTACATTTTTGTGACGAGGTCGGGGATGGTGTGTTGGCAAATAGTGTCGGGAACAGTGTTGTAACGACCCTGGCTGACGTGGCCGGGCCGTCGGGTCGGGTGATCGGAGTTACGCAGCGGAATTCGGGTAATAACAGTCTTTAGTCTTTGTAGGATCCACGTCATCATATCAGTTGGGTTACCTGAACACATGTCAAAAATAGTTTCTGTCAACATAAAGTTGGTGAGGTCGTGTATTTTATAAAGTGAATGGCTAATTCGTTTATTGACAATTCTTTTTATATAAAACATCCTTTTATAAAGATTCTTTCATAAACATTATTTTATAAACTCTTTTATAACATGCTTTACATTTATATTTCTGGAGGGGAATTCTATATAACCAACTCTATTATACATCCATTCAATCATCACCCGATTTTTCTATTATGTGCCATTCCTATTGGTACCACTCTGATTGTGATTTCCCGTCGGGTTTATTACGGGATGGGTCCTATACCTTGGACAATGGTTCTTGCCCTCTAGTCGGTGCAAGAAAGGAAATGGCGGATACCGTCCAGTACTGTCCTCGTTGTTTCTATATATCCCCGTTTCTATTATATTTCTTTATAAATTTTATTAATAATCGTTTATTGTAAAGCAATTCTGGTTTTAATAAATGACATGTATTCCCCCAAAAACACTTAATAAAACAGTAAAAGTGGGGAGTTCACGATACTCACCGTTTTGCATTATATCTTCAGCAAATCTTCTCATTACAATTATATGTTCTATATATATGGATACGTTTTACGCGTAAGACTTGTTAGATTGTAATACTTAGGATATATATCATATATATAATTTATATATATATAGAATCTGATATATATTAGATAGTCCTAAACTCGGGGTTTGGTCTTCCTAGGCAAAAAGAAATAAAGCTGGCCATTACAGCTTGGCACGCGAACCTAAAAGAACTCTAGACACTTCTAAACCCGAGTTTATTATATCGTTTTATATATACCAAATCTTATATATATAAACATATATATTTTATATATGTTTATTAATCTTTTATTATTATTATCAAGTCCGTACGTTATTTCGTATTATATATATAATTCTTATAATCATAATAATCCTCGTCTAGTCCTTGGAACGGGTTTTAATCTGGGTGTTGACCGAGTCACTGAGTCGACTCGGTGGCGACTCTAATTCCTCAATCCGGTTAACGGTACCTCGCAATCACATACAACTCGTATATTAGTCAATGGATTATTAGACTATAACCAATCAACTATTAAGATATACTAGTAACCGAATCTTACCGTTTTCGTTACGGAACGTGACCGGAAGTTATATCGAACCGGGTATTGGACCCGTCTTCCATATTTGGTACCTATAACAACAATCACTAAGACCGGTTAATAATCAAGAGATTATACCCAATACTTCAATGATAATTGTACCAAATAACCTACAACTTATATATACGAACGGGAATATAACCGGACTATTTATAACTGACTATAACCGGGCTTGATTCTTACCCGGACCCATAATAAGGCTATGGTCCGGCTGATTTAACCCTCAAGTATACATCAGATTGAGAGTAACGGGTAAAGCCCGATGTCAATATTCAACCGGTTAACTTCCGGTTATCGAAGTTTATCATCAAAGGTGAGATTTGATAATTATAAGGGTAACAGTGGGTTATAAAAGTCTGATAATATTCACCCGATGAACCGCTGACTTGTCCGATTAATCGGTACACAAAAGGAGTGGGTTTATCGTTGTCAGATCGTAACTGGAATTCTGACCGGAAATGGAGTCGGGTCACAGTTACCCCGTAGCAGAAAGAAGAAATATGGTGGTGTTCACCGGTGGTTCCTAGAGGTTAGAATAGAAGTTACTTACCGGAGAAGGAAGGTTACCCGCTGGAGAGGATAGCGGTGCCGGAAAAGAGGACCGGAGGAGAAGAAGACGCGGCAGGGGTGACTGGAGCTCAGAGGCAGCAGCGCTGCCATGGCTCTCAGCCCCTTGCTGCCCTCGTGGTTGTTATGTGTGTCCAGAAAGGAGGAGGAAGAGGAGGCCGGTGGTGGTTCCGGCGGCTTCTAGTGGCCGGAGGTTGGAGGTGGGTTCTTACAGAGAGTTTTAATCAAACATAATTATGTGTGTGTATATATATGTACAGATAGAGAGAGCGAGAGAAATGAGGCAGAGAGGGTTGGTTTATATAGGTAAATAAAATAGAGGGGTGTTTGGTCATGGGGATAATTACTGAAACACGGGTACTTAGCAACGAGTATAAAAGTTAAATAAAAATGTTTGGCGTCGTTCTAATTAGCAGGAAAAGAGCGTTTAACCGGGATAATAATAGTCTAATAATTATTATTTTTATATCCGGTTGAAACGGTTAGCCGCGAGATTCGAACTTGATTATTTTATTCCATAAACGGGTGGTTGGGTCCGACCCGACCCGTTTAGGAGATCCGTAACACGTCGGGGTGTTACAATTCTCCCCCCCTTAGGAAATTTCGTCCCCGAAATTTGAGTGATCTTGTCCTTTATACCCTTAATCTATAAGGATGTTACAACTAGAATCAAGATACTTGTCCACGAGACATGATCAATTTTCGTGGGTTGTGGTTATCTCTATTTTATATCAATCCAAAACTATAACTTACTAGAAACGTCAATCCGTAAGACTACATCTTGATCAGATTTCTAATTACGTTTTAACCTTTCTTGCTATAGTCATATTAATACGGATATATGGATTATCTGTACTGTTTCGATATGACTATTAAAGGTTCTAAGTATAGATTGATATTTTCTATAAAAAGACTTTGAGATTCTAATCGTTTTTTTCTTCTGAAAGATTTATAAACTTTCAGTAAACATTTCTAGAGTCTCAAATTGCTACGATATTCTCCTCGTTTAATATTCGGTTTCAATTACAATGATGGATTCTATTTAGTTCTCAGGAGATAGATACGGAAGTCCCATCATTATAATGACTTGAATAGGATCCGAGCTACTATTTCCCTTATTCGAACGTTAGAATTTATCCTCACTGTAATTCCGATTTTTAAAGAGTAGGAATATTTTCTGGTAACTCTCTGATTATTAAACGTATCTTTTCTGATTTTTAAAGGTACCGGAAAAGACTAATTCACAGATGATTGAGATTTCTCTTAAATCATCTATAATAATCTTTCTGACTATTTCATTGATGATTAACTGCATTGTATCTATTACATATTATTTGACTTTTCTCATTGTATTATCGTGAAAGAGGTCTTTCACAATTCTACAGTCAATATATGTAACTTTATCTTTATAATCTCGGAATCTACTGGTAACAGTCGTTGTTACGATTCTTTGATTTAAGATTCTTATAGCAATGCATCCATTGTTCTTTCTCAAAAACATGATTATCATTCGAGGTTCTAAATACTTATTGCATTAACTATTTCTTTAAAATTCTTTCTTAATTCTATTTCAGAGTTCGTTGACACTCTCGGTAAAAATATTCTATAAATTCTTTTTATATAAAATATTCTTTATAAATTCTAGTCGTTCTTCTTACGACTTATATTCTTTTCTGTTAATTTCTTTCTATATATATATTTATTAGTTTCTGTTGGCATATCGGATGCCTTTTGTTAATAATTGGCATTTCGTTTGCCTTATTTATTATTATCCAGACATATCGGATGTCTGTTCATATTATAATTCTTTTCATTTCTCAATTTATATTCTCTTATTTCCAAGCGAATACTGATAATCATTTATAGTAGATACTATAAATATATCATTTCTATAATATATATGTGCTTGGAATAATTCTTTCTTATTTGATTAAATTCTATATTATTCGTGTCTGGAAATACGTTCCAATAGACTTATATATAGGCAATATATCATATCTTCTTAATCCCATTTATTATAAGCAAGGCTTATTTCATCGGAATAGTCGTATAGATAATTCTTTGCCCAAACAGTGATATCTTCAATTATCTCTTACGACCTTTAATTCGGGTCAGGAAATTCGTCATTCCTTGGCCGGAGAGTTTCACTGGAAAAATGAGCATAATTCTATTCATTTTTCGTTTTCATGTCGATCATACCTTGCGAATCTCTACGCGATTCCGCTTGGTATTATTTCTTGACATATTTGATAACTTGGTGGATTCTACCGTTCCGGTTTCTGAATCCACATAAATTCATATTCGTTATATTTTAAGGATTTAACAAATCTTTCGTCACTTCTTATTTATAAATTTCGACTCGGTAATACTTAACCGTTTTACCAATTTGATTGTACAACAACTCACGCGAGTTTTTATACGGAAGTGACCGAAAAGATTCTTTCATAGTGTCAAATATTCTCGCAAAGAATTCCTGTGACTTGGCGGCAAATGTCCGGATATACCTTCGGTAAGGGTCCAGATATCATTTGTCCCGTGAATTGCACAGGGGATATACACTATCTTTGGTTGGCAATCAAAATCAATAACTGATTCATAGAATTTAACCAATCGATGGTTTATATTCTGCAATATATTCATAGTCGTATTCCGTGAAGGAATTTCAACTAGATTGCCAGTTTTGTGGTCGTATTCTCCACATACGATATGCTGATAATTCAGATTTATATTTCTTATCTTAATTATTTATTTTAATATGTTCGTTACACAGACAAACCGTGATCTTGATAAATTCCTACTCGAATGTTCCTGTGCCTGTGACATTCATAATTATGTCATGATCATAATTACTATTTCACCTCACCTAACATTCCAGTATTCGTTTATTTTAATCACAATAGGTATGTGTCTCTCACATATTATTCTGATATTCTGTTCTTTATTTTCTCTTAGATTATATATTCTGGAAAGAAACATATTGATATAAGTCTAACGAAGTAGACTGTCAATCATTCTAGAATTTTGTTCGCGTCATAAGATATTTAATATAACAATCCAATCTTCTTAATATCCTTGACTTATTCAAGTCGTCGGATTAAGATGGTAGTTATATTTCCGTATAATCGATCGAATAGGAATTCGATTTCTTTAGAATTCAAGTAATTTCATCGCATGAATTCGAGATAATGATATTTCTGTTCGAAATATTATTTAACTTCGGGAAGAATTGATTTAAATTATGAACCGTAATATATAATACTTATCGTCCATATCGAAATAAAATATCAAAGAAATTATATAATCAAATATAATTACAAAATCGTGTCGAAAATACTTTTAACCTATATACGGATATAAATTCGATTAAAGATTTTCACAAAAATGATACAAACTACCGAGTGAAATGGGTTCGGCAAAATATTATAGCCGTGGGTTTTCAAATAAAATCCTTAGGAAAATTTTATAATAATAATACTGGTTCGGTTTTCGTAATGATATTTATTTTCTTAAAAATAATAACTAATTGGAAGGTTCACGGTAAAACTTTCTTAATGTCCGAATTCTTTTAATAAACAAACTCCTTATTTAGATCGGTAAGTAAATAGATTTCTCAAAATATTGTGACCAAAATTTTAAAATTAAACGGATAAATTTGAATAAACCTGAGATAGATTCTGGGGTTTTTCAAAAATTATCGATACTTAATTTGCTAAAAATATTAACGGATTTTCTTTAATCCTTTGAATAAATCGCGATTTGAAAATTGGGGTATATACTTTTACAAAAATCAAAATACTGGTTTGGTATAAAAATAATAATGACTAGTATAAAATTAATAAACTTCGTAATTATACCAAAAAGATTTAAGACTTTTTAAATAATCGCGGAATATATTTAATTTTAAATAATCGAAGAAAATTCTTTAAAACACGATATTGATATGTTTCTAGTATATCAAACTTTATAAAAATTTTCGGAATTATGGTGTAAAAATAATATTTCTGGAAACTCGAACATAGGAATGTTCAAGTTGTAGTATAATAATTATGTTCTGTTTATCGTAATATCCGTGAGGTTAACGTTCTGAATGATTACTGAGACTGGAATAATTCAATAAACTTATACGAAGTTTTCTTGAATTAAGATGAATAGTTTATGTTTTATATTCTATATATTTTTCTATATCAACATATATATACTTTTTATAACTTCGTTATTTCTTATTTATATCAAGATTTATTTTCTGATTTCTATTAATATATCTGGTTTCCGTTCTGTATATGTTCTCATTTCTTGTAGCCTTAATATCCTGTAAGATTTCCCAGAAATTAAATGTGCATATAAATTCACAACTGTGTACAGAATTGTCAATTTATCCCACATAATCATTCTAGTAATATCCTGTAGTGGATTCATTCTGATTTCTAATATACTGTTATGGTTCTCACCAACTTTATAATGATTTGACGTTTAGGTACCCAAAAATTTACTCGACTGACATTTTCTTTACTAATCCTAATATCCTAAATATTTCTAATTTATTTTTCTAAACAACATTTCTTTTTAGAAAAATATTCTGGTAGATCCCGGACTAAAGACTTCAAAACTGTTATTAGCGCGGCTCTGATACCACCTGTAACGACCCTGGCTGACGTGGCCGGGCCGTCGGGTCGGGTGATCGGAGTTACGCAGCGGAATTCGGGTAATAACAGTCTTTAGTCTTTGTAGGATCCACGTCATCATATCAGTTGGGTTACCTGAACACATGTCAAAAATAGTTTCTGTCAACATAAAGTTGGTGAGGTCGTGTATTTTATAAAGTGAATGGCTAATTCGTTTATTGACAATTCTTTTTATATAAAACATCCTTTTATAAAGATTCTTTCATAAACATTATTTTATAAACTCTTTTATAACATGCTTTACATTTATATTTCTGGAGGGGAATTCTATATAACCAACTCTATTATACATCCATTCAATCATCACCCGATTTTTCTATTATGTGCCATTCCTATTGGTACCACTCTGATTGTGATTTCCCGTCGGGTTTATTACGGGATGGGTCCTATACCTTGGACAATGGTTCTTGCCCTCTAGTCGGTGCAAGAAAGGAAATGGCGGATACCGTCCAGTACTGTCCTCGTTGTTTCTATATATCCCCGTTTCTATTATATTTCTTTATAAATTTTATTAATAATCGTTTATTGTAAAGCAATTCTGGTTTTAATAAATGACATGTATTCCCCCAAAAACACTTAATAAAACAGTAAAAGTGGGGAGTTCACGATACTCACCGTTTTGCATTATATCTTCAGCAAATCTTCTCATTACAATTATATGTTCTATATATATGGATACGTTTTACGCGTAAGACTTGTTAGATTGTAATACTTAGGATATATATCATATATATAATTTATATATATATAGAATCTGATATATATTAGATAGTCCTAAACTCGGGGTTTGGTCTTCCTAGGCAAAAAGAAATAAAGCTGGCCATTACAGCTTGGCACGCGAACCTAAAAGAACTCTAGACACTTCTAAACCCGAGTTTATTATATCGTTTTATATATACCAAATCTTATATATATAAACATATATATTTTATATATGTTTATTAATCTTTTATTATTATTATCAAGTCCGTACGTTATTTCGTATTATATATATAATTCTTATAATCATAATAATCCTCGTCTAGTCCTTGGAACGGGTTTTAATCTGGGTGTTGACCGAGTCACTGAGTCGACTCGGTGGCGACTCTAATTCCTCAATCCGGTTAACGGTACCTCGCAATCACATACAACTCGTATATTAGTCAATGGATTATTAGACTATAACCAATCAACTATTAAGATATACTAGTAACCGAATCTTACCGTTTTCGTTACGGAACGTGACCGGAAGTTATATCGAACCGGGTATTGGACCCGTCTTCCATATTTGGTACCTATAACAACAATCACTAAGACCGGTTAATAATCAAGAGATTATACCCAATACTTCAATGATAATTGTACCAAATAACCTACAACTTATATATACGAACGGGAATATAACCGGACTATTTATAACTGACTATAACCGGGCTTGATTCTTACCCGGACCCATAATAAGGCTATGGTCCGGCTGATTTAACCCTCAAGTATACATCAGATTGAGAGTAACGGGTAAAGCCCGATGTCAATATTCAACCGGTTAACTTCCGGTTATCGAAGTTTATCATCAAAGGTGAGATTTGATAATTATAAGGGTAACAGTGGGTTATAAAAGTCTGATAATATTCACCCGATGAACCGCTGACTTGTCCGATTAATCGGTACACAAAAGGAGTGGGTTTATCGTTGTCAGATCGTAACTGGAATTCTGACCGGAAATGGAGTCGGGTCACAGTTACCCCGTAGCAGAAAGAAGAAATATGGTGGTGTTCACCGGTGGTTCCTAGAGGTTAGAATAGAAGTTACTTACCGGAGAAGGAAGGTTACCCGCTGGAGAGGATAGCGGTGCCGGAAAAGAGGACCGGAGGAGAAGAAGACGCGGCAGGGGTGACTGGAGCTCAGAGGCAGCAGCGCTGCCATGGCTCTCAGCCCCTTGCTGCCCTCGTGGTTGTTATGTGTGTCCAGAAAGGAGGAGGAAGAGGAGGCCGGTGGTGGTTCCGGCGGCTTCTAGTGGCCGGAGGTTGGAGGTGGGTTCTTACAGAGAGTTTTAATCAAACATAATTATGTGTGTGTATATATATGTACAGATAGAGAGAGCGAGAGAAATGAGGCAGAGAGGGTTGGTTTATATAGGTAAATAAAATAGAGGGGTGTTTGGTCATGGGGATAATTACTGAAACACGGGTACTTAGCAACGAGTATAAAAGTTAAATAAAAATGTTTGGCGTCGTTCTAATTAGCAGGAAAAGAGCGTTTAACCGGGATAATAATAGTCTAATAATTATTATTTTTATATCCGGTTGAAACGGTTAGCCGCGAGATTCGAACTTGATTATTTTATTCCATAAACGGGTGGTTGGGTCCGACCCGACCCGTTTAGGAGATCCGTAACACGTCGGGGTGTTACAAGTGTTGAGTTTAATGTTTGTGGAAACTGAACACTTTGAGGCGACTGTTTTGATAGTGGCTTTTGGGATGTTGTGAACGATTTGGTGTGAAGAACATCAGGAGGTTGTGTTTGCGGGTTTGGTGGAGGTTGTGTTTTGGAGTTCAAGGGTGTAAGGGCTGTCAGTTCCGGAGGTGGCTTGGTGGCTGTGGTGGTATGGCACGTGAATGAGGTGAGTAAGGCTTCTAGGGCAGCGGCTTGTTCTGCTTGTTGAGCGGCAATGTTGCGGTGGAGGGTAAGTAACCGGTCGAGTCCCTCGGACAAGGCGCGGAGATCTTCCTCGGAAAGTGAAGGATTGGTCGGCATAGATGGAGGTGAATTCGTCAATGAAAGCACCAATTGATAGGTTTACGGAGAAAACCTACAAACTCCCAAGAATATTAAGATCAAGAGAAGAGATACCAAGCTTAAAGCTTTTTAATATTTTCATTCATCTCCTCTTTTGGTAAACTCACGAGGCCTTTTAAAGGCTTACAAAGCAAATAACTTACAAAAGGAAAATAACTGAAAGGAACATGTACAAAGGAAATAACCCACCCACTATTCTAGAAATATAAATAAAATAATAATTATCAACATTAGTGGCCAAAGTTCTTGCATGTTGTAACCCACGATGCAGAACATGGTTGTGCATGCAACATGGATGTGAACTTCCGTGATGTACGTATCATGTTCATTGTATCTCACTAACGTTTCATAGTTTACCGTTTTTCATAACGTATTACAAGTAACAATATCAGAAGTATCATCATGATCATTTAGGCGTTCATTGTATCTCACCAACTAAGCATTTTTGAAGTAGATCTGTTTTTCTTAAAAGTAAAAAAAAAAAATCAAAGGGTAATATTATAAATGTTAGTATAAAGTTGAAGACCAGCTTACTGATATATTAACAAAAGGGTTATTGATTAGTCAACATGAGAAAATTTGCAGAAAGATAAGAATGTTTGATGCATTTAGTTAATTAAATTGATGGGGCATGTTAAAATGATAAATAGCAATTCAAAAACTAAATGTGTTACATTTTATTTTACTAATTTGTGCTTGTTTTATATTTGTTGCATATACTTTGAGGCTAATGCGTTGGATGACTTAAAGCTTGTGGGCTGGATAAAGGAGTTGGGCTTACTGAGCGTGTGGATGGTTGGAGAGGATTTGCAAGGCCCAACCTGGGTACCTTTAGGGTTATTATGTTTGGCTATAAAAGGATGTCTTATGCTTTGATTAAACACTCATGAGTTAGATATTTGTTTACACTCTCTTTCTCTCCCCCCCCCCCCTCTCTCTAGAATCTTATTTCTCTCTCACTGTAGATCTAGGGTTTTCATTTGAGAAAACTTCGTAAGTTCTAGTGTTTTTGGGTAAATTCTTGATCAGTTATTACCGTGTTGATGGTCTGATTTGTTTTCTAGTTTTAGATATGAAGAATTGTTTCTATTATGAGGTTCTTGTTGATAAATAAAGTTTGGATTATCTTTGTTTCAATGTTTTAAAAACTGGATATATACCGGCCAGTTATACCAGATACCGATTGAGAGACCGATACAAAACACCCTGGTATAAAGAGGAAACGGTATCAAGTTCGTACCACATGTTTTGCGATCATTCAAAATAAAAATAAAAAAAAACATGTTCTTCCTCACGGTTCATCGATGATTCACTTCAATACCACCATCAAGGCAATTACTTCATCACGATTCATCACTTCCCGAACCATCTTTATCGTGCTTCCATCTTCATTACAGTTTATCACATCCAGTACCATCTTCCATTCCCATCTCCATCTGTAAGTAAAACTATACAATTACATTGTGTGAACTTTGAAGAATAGAGATGATATCACAAAGAATGTAATTTTGGATTTATTGAGTTCACTAGTCAACCCGGGTGAACCACCCGGTACAAGCTAATTCAGCCGGTTAAACCATTATAGAGCCGAATCCGGTATGATTTAAAAACCGATTTTTAAAACACGGATAAATAAAGTTGCAAAGTGAATGTTGTCCGAGTGGAATGGTCAACTATATAGCACTGGAACGAGTATGTTACTGGGGTATGGGGACGATATGGGAACGGGGAATAACAAAACTCAAAAATCCAAGATACGGGTACGGAAAAGGCACGACGATAAAAAATTATAAAAAAATAAAAATATATTAAACAAATTCGAAAGGTAATTAATTATCAATAATCAAATCCTGGCTCATATACAAATTCCAAAATAGATCCTTGTGTATTTGAGAAGCCATAATCGATAGAGATGATGAGACTTGAGAGATTAGAGAATAAAGATGATGGTGAATTGGTGATCGATAATGAATTGATGAAGTGATGATGAACCAATGATCGATGATGAATTGATGAATTGATGATGAACTGATGATCGATGATGATATCCAAAGCCGAATATGTATGGTTTATATTTTTAATGGCCAGTTTTGGAATTTGAAAGCGTTAAAACCCTAAAATTAAATGGAAACGTTCCCATGGCGTTTCCTTCCCCAATGAGTACCCGAGACGGGTACGACCACCTAAGTGGCGTCCCCGTGCTACATAGATAGCCAACAGAAAAGTCAGCAGTTGAGGGGCCAATTGGGAAGTCAACCCTCATAGTCAATTGTTAAATGGTCAGTTGCCAATTTATGTTTTGTTACAGGGTAAAATTGCCATTTACTTGCATAGTTGAAGACGTCTTTCCTCATGTCTCAAATCAAGGAAAAACCAGTTTTTGCTTGCTGCCAGTAATTTTGTCAAAATTGTTTACCGGACGTGGAAGCCTGAACAATATGAGAGCCTGGTGCTCTGCTCTCTCCCCAATAGATAATCAATGAATGCACTCCCAAGATAACCCTTCTTAAACCGCTTCTAACTAGCCCGAATGGTCTGTACACACTTACGACACAACTATCCATTGGCTCACCCAAGGCACTGCCGGAACAACTAAACTCCGAAATATATGACCTTCGAAATACAAAGTTCTATAAACGCACATCGCAAATTGAAAAAAAATGGTAAAACATTCTTGTGAGGGCTTGGATACCCCATAATTGGCCATTGCTATATGTTTGATCTCACATGAGAAAAATCTTGTGCAACAACCCATCAAAAGCCCCATATAAGAGGTCGTGCTCTTCAATAATACAAAACGTTAGGCATGCAGTAGCAATTACAAGAATACACATCACATTGGAGAACCAAATAAGTAGGCAGTTGAAGAATTCCTGGGCAACTGGGGAATGGGAGGAGGAGGAAAACGATAACATACATGGGTGACACCTGCTTTTTTTAAGTACATTGCTATACATTAGATGCATTGAAAGTTCTAGATATTCTTCCAAGCTTTTGTGTATGCCACTTATGTGAAGCCCACTTATTTTTACAAATTTGTAATTGTTTTATTTTCGTGAATATGAGATTGACGTTTTCTCGATTTTATCGTAAGTTTGTGTTTTGAATACGACATGTTAAATTTAAATAGTAATAGATATACATTACATATATGGATATATGTAACCAATTAAATACAAAAAGATCATATAAGAGATATAGAGAAATGGAGAAACGTGGAAAATGGCATGCGAAAAACTGCAGCGCACATGTAGCTAGTAAGCTATGAACGAAAGAGTGATAGCATATGAAAGCGTTCAGGTTTTCGATTTACGTAATTGTCAAAAATTTGAAAGTAAGTTATATAAATAGCCTTTATGCAGTTGGATATATGATTGTATGTAGAACGGATTGGTTCAGTCGAATGAAACAGAAACTAAAATATGAAACTAATAAGCTGCTTAATTGATTTTATAAGGACATTAGTGTTCCAATAGTTTGGTGAGGACATATCAGACAGATTCATGGTTAGATCTGATGCCGGTTTTCAGGCTAATAATACAATATCGGTAATAATATTAAAACGAATACTGGGTGGGTTTTCCACGATAAAGAAAAATATCACTATACCGTTACCGAAAGTATTGTTTCGATACGAGTACCGGGTACCAAATGCTCACACTAAAAAGAAAAAAAAAGTACATGTACCAAATACAAAATGGTGTTTTTGAAGTTTTTAAAATTTTGGTGCACGTTAGCAAAATGAAGGCGGTCCATGTCAGCAATGGGTTGTGGTGCATGTTAGAGAATGGACAAGTGTCCCTTCTTTGAAATAGAGTAGAACTAGAGTTGAGTTACCCGCGCGTTGCCGCGGGGCGCGGTTTACACATGCGCATTGTTGTGGGAGAAGATATCACTATACTGGTATCAAGCCGGTACCGTTGACCAAAAGTACCACTTCTGAAAAATGGCAAGAATTGATACAGATAACGGTACCAAAAATGATTGGTATGGTAGCAATTCGATGTTGGGATTAAGGCAATGCTGGTTTGGTTCTTCACAACAAAGAAAAATATCCCTTATACCGGTACCGAAAGTACCGTTTCGGTACGAGTGCTCAGTAGTCCGGTACCAAAATAAATGTTTTGTTGCTAATATTACTCCATGAGAAAACTATAAAAACGAATACGGTATCAGTACCGATATTTATACAATATTTTGGTTCTCCATGATAATGATAACTAGTACTGAACTGTACCGAAAGTACCGGTTTGGTAAGAGTACTCAGTACAAGATACATTTCCCTGAAAAGGAAAAAAGTACAGTACCTACTATCAAATAAAAAGAGGTTTGTTGGTAAACGTTAGCAAAAAAAGGGGCAGTACACGTCAGTAATGGTAGTCGGTGTAAGTTAGCAAAATGTTAGATGGTGTAAGTTATCAAGGGGAGACTGTATAAAGATTATACATTGTGGTACGCGAGCAGAGCAAGCACGAGCGAGCCACGTGGCTCGCGAACACAAAGGGCAAGCTCAGGGGATGCTGCAACCAAGCGTGAGGGGGCTTACGTGCGATGGAGAGGAGAGCCACAACATGATTAAGTGAGCGAGCAACTTCTTTTATTCAGTGTCATATTAGCGCGTGCACAATATGAGATGATAGAGTTTAAAGTCTTGTCAAAACCGCATTAATAATTTTCAATGCAGTGACCCAGTCCACCGGTCAAAAAAAAAAAGAGTTAACTGCAATTTGCATCCCTGTGGTTTAGAGGTGGATGCACTTTGCACCCATATTTAAAACTTGTCGCACTTTGAGCCACTGTGCTTTTTTTTTTTCATTGCAATTTGCGTCCCTGTGGTTTAGACTTTGCACTCGTATTTGAAACTTGTCGTAGTTTGAGCCACTGTGCTTTTTTTTTCATTGCACTTTGAGCCCCTGTGCTTTTTTTTATTGCACTTTGAGCCACTGTGTTTTTTTTTTCATTGCCCTTTGAGCCAACACGTCAGTTTGTCGTTTAAATGGACGTTAAACACCACCACAGCTTCGCCACCAACCACTGTTTTGCTTAAGGAACTCTATCCTAGGTTACAGTTTCCTCTACTGGCTAGCGCTAAACAGACTCGGAAACACAAGTATGATTTTAAATATCTCCTGGTCCGTTTAAATCAGTAAAGGATCGGAAGAAGTTGACATGATTAGCGTAGTGGTCGACACTGTAAGCTAGGATGAAAGGAAATTTAAACAAAATAGTGGTTGGTGGTGAAGCTGTGATGGTGGTGTTTAACGTCCATTTAGACGAAAAAAAGAACGTAGTGGCTTAAAGTGCAATGAAAAAAAAAAACCACAATGGCTCAAAGTGCAATGGAAAAAAAAAACACAGTGGCTCAAATTGCGACATGTTTCAAATACGGGTTCAAAGTGTCCCCATCTCTAAACCATAGGGACGCAAATTGCAATGGAAAAAAACACAGTGGCTCAAAGTGCAATAGAAAAAAAGCACAATGGCTCAAATTGCGACATGTTTCAAATATGGGTGCAAAGTGCATCCACCTCTAAACCACAGGGACTCAAATTGCAGTTAACTCAAAAAAAAAAAAAAAAAAACAAACAAACAAACAAAATAATATAAAAAAAAGAGTTAATTGCCAATTTAGTCCCTGAGGTTTGTCAAAAATTGTCACTTTCATCCAAATCTTTTTTTTGGGTCAATTTAGTCCCTGTGGTTTCATTTTTTTTGTCATTTTAGTCCCTGAGGTTTGTTAAAAATTGTCACTTTCATCCAAATCTTATTAGGTTACAGGGATTAAAATGACAAAAAAATGAAACCACAGGGACTAAATTGACCAAATAAAAAGATTTGAATGAAAGTAGCAATTTTTAACAAACCTTAGGAATTAGATTGGCAATTAACTCTAAAAAAAAAAAAAGCAAAAACCTATCAACAAAAGGAAAGGAAAGCAGTCTCAATTCTTAACTCTTTTTGTTCCCTCCCTTCCCCGTTGGTTATGGATTCCTCATATCTTTAACCTAATAATTTGGGAGGGAAAATCTTTTTTAATATTTTCTTCTTCATCAACAACAACAACACACATAATCATCATCTTCATCAAGATTCATCTTTTCTATTTCCTCATCATCATCCAACAATACCCACATAACACATAATCTTTCTTCTTCTTCTTTTTTTAAATCTTTTTCCAATATGGAAATTGATAACATCGAATGCGTTTCAACCTCTGATGGATTGGAAGATGAAACCCCACATCAGAACAATAATCCCCAGTTTTCTTCTTCTTCTTCTTCGAAACCACATAATAATAATAATAATAATAATAATAATAATAATAATAATAATAATAATAATAATAATAATAATAATAATAATAATGTTAATGTTAAAGTTGTTGTTCCTTTGCCCACAACCAGCGTTCATGACCTTCTTGAATGCCCTGTTTGTACCAATTCTATGTATCCTCCCATTCATCAGGTTTCTCTTTTTCATTTTCTTGATGTTATTAAACTGCTTTGACTTTTGGATTTGACCTATGTTTAACTGGATTATATCAATAAGATGCCTGATCTTATTCTTCATATTTGAAGTTAGTGTGATTTGGGGGTTTTAGGGCTTAGGAGTATAATCATTGATTTATTTTTAATAATCTTTTTGACTTTTTTGGTCAAACATATTAAAGTAATGTGAAATTTGTCACCAGTTTCCATTCATCTTTCATCTATTCCAATAAATTTTCATGAAGTCAATAGACCCATCTTTGAAACATTCTTTACAACTATTGTCACAGATTTGTAGTTAAAATCATTTAGTTTGACTGGTGCATAATTATATGTAGAATCTTTGTTAATTTTATTGTGTTTGTGATGTTATGCAGTGTCACAACGGACACACGATTTGCTCGACCTGTAAGACGCGTGTACACAACAGGTGTCCAACTTGTCGACAAGAACTTGGGGATATAAGGTGCCTTGTTTTGGAAAAAGTGGCTGAATCACTCGAGTTTCCATGCAAGTACAGTTCTCTCGGGTGCCCTGGGATCTTTCCATACTATAATAAGCTGAAACATGAGATCATCTGCAATTTTAGGCCCTACAGCTGTCCGTATGCTGGATCAGAGTGCTCGGTTGTTGGGGATATCCCGTATCTAGTTTCCCATCTGAGGGATGATCATAAAGTAGATATGCACTCTGGATACACTTTCAACCATCGTTATGTTAAGTCCAATCCACGTGAGGTTGAAAATGCCACATGGATGCTTACGGTTAGTATACATTTTCCGCTATTTGACTTTGGTCAAACCTTTTGGTTATAAACCTGAAAATATTTTTGAATTGCAACTATTATTATGAAGTTTATGGTAGTTGTCAGTATATTCTTGGTATGGTATTTTGAAGTTGAAAACTAGTTGGTTAAATGGTCAAGTAATAATTATATGGACTAGCAGTTTATTCAGCTAATCATCTATTTGGGCGAAAAAACATTCCCTACTGGTGAAGGGTAGGCATTTTAGCTGAATCCGTTTGACCTGTCTACAGTGGCGAAGCTTGACCTGAAGATTTGGGGGGTCGGAAGTCGCCGGAGGGTCGGAACTCACTAGTTTCGGGGGGTCGAAACCCTATATTTCCAAAATTTTCTATACGAATACTATATAATCGGAACTTCTGCACGAAAATTCGGGGGGGTCAGCCACCCCCGCCCGCCCCAACAAAGCTGCGCCACTACCTGTCTAAAAATTTACTTTGTGCGACACGACACCTGGTTCATTTTGGCAACTATACTTTGACTTTAAAGTCAAAGTTCACCTGATTTCTCATGTAATCTTTCAACCTTGCTTATACAGGTCTTCAACTGCTACGGGCAATATTTTTGTCTTCACTTTGAGGCGTTCCAGCTCAACATGGCTCCAGTCTACATGGCATTTCTCCGGTTCATGGGTGATGAAAACGATGCCCGGAATTACCGTTACAGTTTGGAAGTTGGTGGGAATGGTAGAAAACTCATATGGGAAGGTACCCCTAGAAGCATAAGAGATGGGCACAGAAAAGTAAGGGACAGCCATGATGGACTCATCATACAGAGAAACATGGCCCTCTTTTTTTCTGGGGGAGATAGGAAAGAACTCAAGTTGCGAGTCACGGGTCGGATATGGAAAGAACCGCCTAACTCTGATGGTAGTAATGTATGCATTCCAAATCTTTGTAGTTAAACTTGCTCATCTTGTTTTGTGGGTCCCGTCTTTGTTTGTGTAATCTTGATCGACCAGTAGATGCAATCAAAAGAGAATGGTTAGAGGAGGTGTATTTTCATATTTGTGTGGGAACTTTGGTGTGAGTAATCTTTATGCAAAGCATATGGATACAACTTCTATATGAAGGGATTGTATATTAATGTAGCATTTTGCCTTTACAAGAGAACTTTTGTAACTCGTTGACCTACACAAAGTCAAACTTGCCTCATGAATCTATGATGACAACATTGTTGACGCATGCAGTCATAATTGGCTGCCATTGTTGGCTCTATTAATGAAGAAATTGAGGAACTTGATTTGAACAGGATGTCATGAAGATATTATCATCTGCCAAGTGGCTATTAGGTCAAAAGTCAAGCTGCCTTAACTAAGAACATCATCATCACCCGTGGGAATAGAGAGGACTTGGACATAAGACACATAACACTTAGCAATCGGGACAAACCCGATTGGTGCATGTACCCCCTTGTTTTTTAGCTATCAACGCCACCACATGATGCATGATTAACCGTTCGTCATTTTTAACGTTATTTTCACTAAATTAGTAAAATAACGTTAAAATTAGTGCAACTTTACTTTTGCCCTCGAGGGCCACACATATATACATTTTTAACTTTTAACGTTATGTACACAGCCGTAAAGGGGCTAACAAGACACTGATCCAAGTTTATAATGTTGTTACCCTGAGCGACGACTTCCACTTTTAAGTGTTAATCTATACTCTGGTTAATGAAAATACCCAAAACGCGTTAATGATATTTGATGCAATACATTCATCATGTGAATAGGTTTCAAGACGCAAGACCACCTATGGTTTTGGAACTTTAGCCGTAAAACTCTACAGCTAAACGTGTTTAGTTAGGTAAGATATCCGCTATCACAGCTAAACCAGTTCGCGACCAATCAAACAAAAGAATAATCAAAAGCAAGCAACTTTTAACTGCAGAAGTATTTAAACATATCCACTATCACAAACACATGTGGCAATAACATATGCACATAAGTTCTAATACAACAAAAGAAATGAAGTTATGTGCTACTTATTTATAATTCTATAAACCTTGGTTAGCAGATCAAATCTAGGCGACGATCCATGACCTCTGAAACAGTCTTGATAAACGCAGCCTCACTCGAACCAGGAAGAACAAGATCTTCTGCTTCTTCGACTAGTTCTTCAATCACAGATTTCTTATTCAAATTTTCCCTACACATAATATTTCCAATGACAAAAGGCGTTAATCCTTTCTCAACACCTTTCTTAAGTAACATAGTGGATATCCGAAAAGTCCGTGCACACTCTGAGGGCAAATTCCACCCATAAAAGTTAAGTAGAGCGATATCTTCCTCCGCATCTAGTGATTTGACGTACTTGATAGTTTCAGGATTAAAGGGTTGACGCGCTTGAGGCCAGTAGAGCCAATCAAATGTGCAATCTTCAAACTGTAGTAGAGTACAATCCATATTATTATGTAGCTTATATTTAGAAAGCAATATCATGATCTATATAGCAAAGATATGAAAACTTACACTGGTAGGCAGGCAGTAGCCATGGTCAATAGGAATAAGAACAAACTGGCCATCTTCCCCTTTACTGACCAAAATATTTCCAGCATGCCTATCGGCATTAGCCATCCTAATATCCAACACAGCGATTTTATGTACTTCATCTACAGGAAAAGCACTCTGACCCATATCCTCGCAACTTCCATTGTTCTCCATGAACATCTGTAATGAACCGATCTTCTCCTTTACCCCATCTGGATGGTTAAACCCTTTGTGCAAACACGTCGCTAAGAATGTAGGAGGGACGCCAGAAAACCCCTTGTGTTCACCAGAAATAGACCTACGTTCGCCTTTTGGGTGATCTAAAATATACGCAGCAACTTCCCTGAATGCACCCTCGCCAACGGTTGTCCCCTTCTTTAGCCCTTCACCATCCTTTGATAAGGGTAACCCCCTAGGGTTATTTACAGCCATTGGTTCCTCGTCAATCGGCTTAAAGACAGAGAGATATCTGCTCCCTGATGCGTCCATCATCAAATACGCTCCACCTGTACCCTCAGATGACCTTATTGGATATTTTCCTTTTAATAAACCGTCATAAGTGGAGTTAATAAGGTCTAACAGTACAGACGGGATAGCAGCCTTCGGGTTAACAATCACTGGTTCCAACCGGATATTTCTGTTGAAAGCCTCTTTAGGAACCGACCCGTAATACTCTATACCATTAGCTCCATTCCTAAGCTGTCTGACAGCAAGATCATGGTCTTTCAAATCATTCGACTGTGGCGCAACAATCGACAGCTCAAAATTCTTTTCAACAGGTTTAGCTCGAATCTTCGCAGACTTCCTAACACGCAAATGGATCACCGCATCATTATTATTATTCTTGCAGATCTCATTTATAAGCCGTTCATCCTCAAGCTGCTCGCCCTTAAACAAGACTTCTTGTTCCTCAATATCAACCAACCCTTTCTTCCCCTTCGCAAGCTTCCGTTTCACATACCCAACATCATGATTCTTCCCAACATGAAACGTAAACTCTTTCCCACACGACGTCTTCACATGAATCACTTGAAGATCCGAAAGCCGGACAACCAAATGCACTACATTCCCATCACTAACACCATAATCCTTAACCAAAGAATCACCCCTAGACAATTCCCTACCTCCACAAACCAACTTCTGGTTCTTCACAACACACCCTTTATAACTCTGAATCCGAAGCTTCACCGAAGCAATCGAATCGGACTCCAAAACCCTCATTGGCACCACTTTACCAGATATAGCCAGATGAATCATAATAGCCTCTTGATTATCAACATAAGATGGCAAAATCAAGTCATGACTACGTGGGCTGATTGCAATAACACCCGAAGACGACATGGTTCCTCTAAAGTTCCAAACTTTATTACAAAATCAAACAGATCAGACACTATATGCACAAATTAGGACAAAACATGCATGATCAAACCCTAGATATGAAGAAAGGTTGTGGAGGCTAATTAACCATGTGGGTATCAATCAAGATTGTGTAAATGATGGGATAAACATATGAATTAAAGAGTTTGAAGTAAAATGTGGATGGGATTCTTACCAGTCGAATTATTAAGCAAGAAACAGGGAGGGGGGGGTAGGATTAGGAGACCATATAGCCGATAAAATTGGGGCAATTGAACGTATTATTATTGTTATTATTTATGGATTTTGACTGATTCAATATTCAACGATGAACGTTGATTGATCGAATTATGTGTTAAATTAATAATAACGATAGCTGCTCCTGCTTTCAACCAAAAGAAACCGAAGAGTGAGACTTTTTAGACAACAATAGATTGGAAAGTTAGCAGGTTTAGCCCTTTATGTTTCACATTCTTTCTGTTTATCGTCTCAAGTCTCAATTATCTATAACTAGTATTTTGCCCGCCGCCGCGACACGCGGCGGGGCACGACGGACAAAAATGTGTCACACACCGTCTAACGTTTGTGGTATATGACAATTGTCTTGTGTTCAGGTGTATATATGGTGCGCACTATGTACTTGTTTTTATCATCAACAATGTAACATGGTTGCACAGTTCAGGTTGGTTCAATTGCATGACATATGTCTTGATCAATGAACAGACAACATAGTTCCTTGCACTCTTATTTGTATTGGTTTGGCATCATATATTTGAAAAGCATTTTCAAATACTACGAAAGAATCACAATGGGTCAAGGATAGGGTTGATAGAAATTATCTAGTGCGTGGTGTGTGTAATGAGACAAAAAGCAAAAGTATATTTATAGATTAAAAGCAAAAGTGTGTTTGTGCAGAAGAGAAAACATGTGTTGTTGCATTACTGGTGTTATTTATTGAGTGATTGCATCTAAAAAGTTCGAATAAACAATGTTCTTCGTTTCTGCTGTTTGGTTTTCTTCTCCTGGAACAATAAGTATTTTTAGTGCATCTGGTGCAGTAGCTCTTGATAGTGCTACGTACAGCTGACCATGACCAAAAACTGGTTGTGGGAGGTAAACACCTATCTTGTCTAATGATTGACCTTGGCTTTTGTTTATCGTCATTGCGTAGCAAAGCTTTATCGGGAATTGTTTTCTTCTGAATACGAAGGGTAGTTCTTTGTCTATGTGTGTTAGAATGATCCGTGGAATGTAGACGCGGCGACCGATCATCGTGCCGGTTATTTTTGTGCCTCTATTATACGCGGATGTAGTTGTGTGATTATCAATCTTGTGCCATTGCAAAGGCCTGTCGTTGGATTGATGTTTCTTAAGAGCATGACAGGTGTATTAACTTTCAATTCCAAAAGATGTGGTGGAAGGCTGTTGAAGTTCAAAAGATTAAGATAGTCTGCTGGATATAGCATTTCTGTATCTCCACGATCGCCTACGTGAGGGACCACCGAATCAACGCTTGTGTATACATGACTTATTCCCGGGCACATACGAAGCACTGTTTGATTTATTTCGTGAGCGGTGTCATTTTTTGGACAGACAATTGCTTTTCTTGATAGTGTGGTTGCTGATGGGTTTTGGAGAGTCTCTATATCATATATGAAGTGTATTAGGTCATTCAACGCGTCCTCTTTCGACGGTATTATGTATCGTGCAGGTATTTGGATTGTCTTAGTGTTTTCTGGATCACTATCATCTATAGTTCCTAGTTTACCGTCACCCAAGGCGAGCAACCATGCAGAAAATTCAGATATGGAATGCCTTTCTATTACTGTGAGGTGCGGTCTTTCAAGGCGCATGTTGTAGGTTAATTTGTAGAGCCTAAAATGTTTCCACAGATGTGAATATGGCAATGATGAAGCTAAGATAGTAGACTTTGATCCTTTAGGAATTATCGGTAACGTTTGTCTGAAGTCGCCTCCAAGTAGCACAGACTTACCGCCAAATGGTTTGTTATTGTTAAATAAGTCTTGCAGAGTCTTGCTCAATGTCTCAAAGCATCTACGATCGTTCATTGGAGCCTCATCCCAGATGATTAGAGTAGTTTCTGCTATTAGTTGAGCAAGTTGTGTCTTTTTCTTAATGTGGCATGTCGATGCGTTTGATAGGTCTATTGGTATCTTGAACCGAGAATGCGCTGTTCTACCAGAAGGTAGCAATAATGACGCGATTCCGGATGCTGCAACTGCCAATACTATGTCTCCTTTGGAACGTAGTGCGGCAATAATGGTCGACCATAGAAATGTTTTGCCTGTACCACCGTGGCCATACACAAAAGCGAGGACCTGTTTGTTGGACATAACTGATGTCATTACATCTTCGTAAATCAGCCGTTGTTGCGCGTTAAGATTAGCTCTGGATGACTCATGTTCAGACGCCAATTGTTCTCTGTCATAGTTTTTTTCCTCCATTAACAACCTGTTCCTCAATTGGTCAATGAAATTCTTATTTGGTGTAGGAAGGCCGTAGTCAGACAAAGACTTAGACGGAGTACTTGTATGCAGCAACAATTCAAGCTCATATAAGACGAATTGCTTTTGATCATCGGTGTTGGCTATGTTATGATCATAGGTCAAGTCGTCAAGCATCTTTTGCCAGTGTTCATTCCATAACTCTAAAGGATTTGGTATTTCACAATATAAAAGCATGTGTGTGAACAGGGAACGTAGTTCTGAAGAAGTTGCCCAGGCAGCAGCCTCAGTAAATGTGGACACCCATTCTTGATTATTATCGAGCAGGCCTAGCTTTTCGCACGCATCTCGATATGTAGAACATACGATGCCATGAACAGTTCTAATTTGGGCAAATGATTGGCAACCTCTTTGGTAGTTTAGTAGCATTCTAAGAAAGAACGTTTCACCACAGGTTGGATGAATGTATATAAGGCGACCTATTGCTGGCGTTTTGTTGGACGTTCTTGCAATCCACGTTTTCGATGCCAAGTCCCACCTATATATGTTAAGATAGTCAGTATATCTTAGATTTCGACCTGTGACATCAGTTTGGTTGTTAGAGAGCCATTCAGTAAGAGTGGTCCGTTTTGCAAATGAGTTTTGTATGACGTTTTCCAGCTGATCATTGTCTTTAAAAGTCACATTTTGGATGTCTTCCAAGTGAACAGATAACACTTGTACAGGAGGATTTCGATCTTGTATAACGAAATTAAATAGTCTCCAAGAAGCCTCATGTGGACATATAAAACGGCCATCCACAAAGTTTTTAACCTCATCAATCGGGGGATGGGCGTTCGGTGTTTTGTCGGTTGTTGTGGGAGATTTTCGAATTGCATAGCGTATACGATCTGCTCCTTTAGAAATATACTTAAATAGGTACTTTATGAGCATACTCCAGCCACAATACTCAACGTTTATGTGGGCGACGAAATGTAATGACAAAGTTGAGTTATACGGCACTACGAATCTGTTATCAAGGATGATGCCATTCTTATTTGTAGTAAAGCCTGAGGTTCGACGTCTATAATGAACATACCCACTTTTGTCAAAGAAGGCGGTCCCCTGGCATTGTTTTGGGTAGTTCTTCTTGCAGATCCCGTTTGACATGCATGGTGAATTGGGTCTAAGCAAGCCACATGGCCCATGGATCATAAGGTCAGTCACAATTCTGTAAAGCTCTAAGTTGTTTTCAGGGTTTGGGATTTCAGCGGAAATGTATTTGTCAACCTCCTCTGGGTGCTTAATCTTGTATGCGTCGGTTACCCATAATAATAGATGGCAATGAGGGAGGCCTCTTTTTTGGAATTCAATTGTGTACAAATCTGCATTTTATCAATAGAGAATGTTACTGGTGAAGAATGTGACGTAGTTATTGTTGCTGTGTATAATAGGTCTGAACATTACCTGCAGCGACCTGTCCGAATGGGTTGTTGATTTTAAGAAAGCTGACAAAGGACCTCACTTTGATCTGGAAAACTCTTGCTATAGTGTCAGGCCGATCCTCAGGCTTTAGGCAAGGATATTGAGCCATATATCTCTGAATTTCTGGCCATTTTACGTTGCACGTGAAAGTTATGAAATATTGTGGGTTTCCGTGCACTCTGCATATAGCCAATGCATCTAAGTAATGCTTGTACATGTAACGGGGACCACCAATGAACGATGATGGCAGTATCATTCGTTTGCCTATGGATTTTCCTTCCGTGTCACCTTGCTGGACAGCGTCATGTATACCTTGCAGAAACTCTGTCCGAAAAGTATTTTGATTCTGTCTTACATAGTCAAGACGACCTTGCTCAAGGCAGACGTACGCATCTACTATGTACTGTTGTAACAATCTTCCTCCTCGTAGCAAATGTGTATGCTGATTGAAGCGGTCATGCAATAGATAACTATAATACATGTTCATGCTAAGGTTCCTGTCTTTCTCAGACGGCTTCACACGCAGTGACATGCTTGTGGACCAGCCTGTCTCACCAAAAAGGAAAAGAAGAGGGTACTGTAAGGCCATATATATAGGATGAAGTTTGTTTATACGTTGCGGACCAACTGACCTATGGCGGATTATTATGTCAAAGTCAGTACATGAAGATCCACCGTCCGGAATAATAGCACCAATAGAACTAGGGTATGGTTTGTCATAGGACTGCGCGTCAAACGACCCATAGAGACACAGACAGAAGTTAGGTACCTGAGATGAAGAAAGCACATCTCTTGCTGTTCTAAAAAGCCTAACCAATTCGTTAAAGGTTTCTAGAAAGCGGATCAGAAAGGCAACTATGTCATCCTTTAGTCTTGACTGAGAGCTGGAAGAGAAGACATTTAGACGATTATTCACCTCATTTTCGGTGTCGTATATATACATCTGCAAGAATCGCGGCCTCTGATTAGGCGGTGGACACAGGCTTCCAAGCCAATGATGAATCTGGCCTTCAATTTTGAATACATATGGGCCAGCACCATTGTTTATTGACTCGTCGACTCGAGCACCGAAGGACGTCATTGAGAACATAAAATTGTAACACCTTATGTTTGCCAGAAAATCAGGTTGCTGAAACAGTTGTATGATGTCAGTTGTAGGCACCCTTGGGTAAGGTAAAACCACACGACCTCCTTTGCAACACTGTGTGTATTTGGGGCTACAATTTACCGATAGCGAAATACACCGCTCATCATACCAGAAAAGCGCATTACAAAACTCGCAGACTCTGTCACAATACCCATGATCTATGTATGTTGACCAATACGATGGGAAGTTGTTAGATACGGATGAATTACGAACCAAACGCCTTAATGGTCTACGAAAACCAAATGGATTGTCTACCGCGTACGATGTAGAAGGACCAGAGACGAAGTCAGAGGAGGGGGGTTTTCTTTTATTAGTCATGGGTCAATGGGTCAAGAGATTTTGTAGCTATAGGGAGCAGGCACATGGTTGGAGAAAAAGATTTTGATGGTTAGCAAAGACAAAATAAATAAATAAGTCAATAACCAGGACCATGTTTTTACCTTGGTTAGGAGCCGAAATGGAGAGTGATGTTTGTAGGTGTTTTCCTTCCTGTGGTGGAGACAGAGATGGGCATAAAGAAGCAGTTTATAAAAGTGTAGAAGTGAAAGAGAAGGTAAATGTGTGGTGGATGGTAATGAAGGGGTACACGTATAAACTTTAACATATAATAATCCTAAAATGTGTTTAGTATGTAATGGATAAAATAATGTAGGATGGGATGTTTAGCTACAGTGGCTTCTGTGAGAGAGGAAGAAGTTACATTTTAATATATACTATAATCTAATCTAAGGTACAAATTATTAAACTAAACGAAACAGATGGTTTGAGTAATGAGTTTAAACAAGTTAACCTAAGGTTAAAGATGTGTGTAGTGTGTGGTACCTGTGTTGTTGCCTAGTTTTAATCTTGCTCTAACACGTGCTTGCTATCATGCATTTACCTTATTTTGTCGGCAATGTTTTCATAATCGGACAGGATGTCAAACCGTTCTCCTTACCTGTCCATTGGTCTGATCGATCCAACATGTCGGAACGGATGTAAGAACCGGATGGTGTCACAAAATTAATAAAGTAAATTTTGAAAAATTATTCAAAAAATCTTGTTCAACCCCATAGTGTTCGGCGTCTTCAATCCGCCCATCACTTTGGGCATGCAAGAAACCATCTGCATAACCTTCGCCGTACCCAAAAGCTTGTGCGGCGGCGGCAATGGCGGCAACCTGATCGCCCAGCTTGGGCTCCTGCCAGAACCTTTTAAAGACCTAGAGGGAAGACAAAAGTTAGCAAATCAACTGCAAAAAACAAGCATCAATAACAAAGAAAGCGCAAGAGCCTTACCCCATTCATTCCATCCGTCATTAGCCAATGAATGGAATTCTGCATCTGGGTCTGAGCAGATACCGCTTCCTCCAATAAGTGTTGGGCCGCCTGACACTCCTTGACGGTCGCAACACGTGCTTGGTCAGAAGAATCAAGGTCCCGCTCCAGATCTTCCTTAGCATTAAGGATCTGGACCCTCTCCTGTTAAAAAAAAGAGAGACGCGCTCAGTAGCTACAACAAGAGCAGCATCCTTGGATTCCAGCTCCTTGCGCATCTCTACGTACTTCGCGGTCCTTTCCGTGAGGGCCTTGCTCTTCTCTTCAAATTTGTGGGTCACCGCCCGCCTCTCCTCCTGCGCCTCGGCCAGAGTCTCCTTCAAGCGCATCGTTTCATCGTTAGCTTTCTTCCAAGACTCTGACCACCGGCGCCTCTTTGCAGCAGCATCCACCTCAAGCTTCGCCACCTTGGCTTCGGCTTCATGAGCACGGCGGCGATATTTTGAAATCTCTGCCTTGAAGGCAGCCTCCTTCTCAGCAAGGCCTGCCTTCTCCGCCTCCAATTGCTCAAAATCTCGCTGCACCGTCGCATCCCAGCGGCGAAGCGAATCCATCAAGGATAGTTGAGTCGCCTGGTTTACACACAAAGCAGATATGAGCTCAGGACGACTCAACAAATCCTGGTGAGTGCGCTCATAGGGAGGCACCACCTCGCTAACAAATTCAAGGGCGGCCAGAGAGTTTGAAAACAAGGTATTCTCCCTGATCGCCCAGCGAGGGCGCCAGATGGCGTCACCACCAGCCCAGCAGGAACCATCGTAAACTCCCGATGGCTCCCCACCAACCCTAGAAGACTCACGCCGAGTTTGGCGTGAGCCACCGCTAGCACCAGCAGCGCCTTGCTCTAAGAGCGCCCTCTCGAACCCATCAGATTCATGGGTCATTTCTCGGGTCTCAGCAACAGCGCGCTCACTATCCTCGCGCTCCCTCAGCAACCGGGCCTTCTCTTCCAGAAATTGTTGCTCCTGGAGGCGAAGATGCTCCGCATCCGCCCGCTTCTCTGCCTCAGCCTTTCGTTTGGCCTCATTGGCAGCAGCAACCTTCGCAGCCTCAGCCCTCCGAAGGGCTTCATCGACTTCCGCCTGCTTCCTCGCAGCAGCGGCTATCTTCTCAGCCTCAGCCTTTTGCAAGGCTTCATCGGCTTCCACCTGCTTGCGAGCCGCTTCTTGCTCCCTCCAGAGCCTCTCTTCCTCTACCCTAGCCGGCTCCGCAGATGGAGACGTAGGAGGAGGAGTAGGGATGATCTTGGGCGCCACAAGCAAAAGAAAACAGAATGTTAAAAGGAAACTCAAGGATAAAAAATTCAACAAGACAATAAGCGTTGCTTACCAGGGGTTTTCTTCTTTATCAGCTTCTGAAACAGAGGCTGTCGAGTTGGGGCAGCGCTAATCCCCACAGAAAAAACTGGGGTGCTCCCTCCTTGATCCCCAGCAGAGAGGGTGACTTTCTGCTTGCCAGCATCCTCAACTGTCTCTGGAGCCACCACTGACTCAGGGATATGAGTAGCACCCTCACTCCCTCCTTCGCCAGTCAAGGCAGGAGACACATCTTCCACAGGGGCGGCTGTAACGACCTGAAGTGTTACGGGTCTCTTAAATGGGTCAGATCGTACCCGACCACCCGATTAATTATTAAATTATTTAAGTTCGAATCTCGCGACTAACCGTTTTAATTGATTTTATAAATAATAATTATTGGATTTTTATTATCTCGTTAAAACGCTCCTTATCTTCTATTTAAACGTTTCTTATTTTAGTACTATACTCGTTACCAAACACCCGTGTTTCAGTTATTATCCTTGTAGCCAAACACCCCTTGTATTATTATTCTTTTATAAACCACTCTTTCTTGTCTCTCGCGTCCCTCTCTCCCTCTGTACACAAAACACACACATAAAGTGTGTTGATATAACCCTCTGATAAGAAGTCTTCGCCGGAAACCACCGCCGCCGCCGCCGGCGTCGTCTTCTTCCTCCTCTCCGGCCACCAACCCACCTCTCCTCTGTCTTGATAAACCACCAAATACCACCGCCATATTCTTTCCCTCTACAATCAGTACCCGATAATAACCTTCACCATAAACCACCATCTTGTTCTTGTGATAACAACCATCCGGTAACCTCTGATTAACCCAAGATAACCCGATAAAACCCCCGGTTCATTCCTCTGTTCCAGTTAAAGGGGCCGGACAGTCACCGGTCTTGGTGACTGTTATCAGTAAGCCCTAACCTTCACTCGTCTATGACGGTCAGCGGCCCTGGTAACCCTTTTCCGATCCATCTGTTAGTCGAACCCAACCCGTTAACCTGCTGTTACTGTTTAACGAGCCAGACAGTCACCAGATATGGTGACTGTCATCAGATCCTTATGTGCATATCTGCTCGGGAATCATAACCGGAGTGTTCGTATATTATAACCGGGTAGTTTGAGACCTTCGGTTGATTCCCGTTATATTCTGGTTTGTGTTATATTCTCTGTCGAGCCTCCGGTTAGCTTCCGGTTAGTCTCCGGTAAGGTCCGGTTGACCTCCGGTCTCATACCAACGATTATCCGAGAGATCCATCTTAATCTGATACGATTCAGATTACTTACCCGAAAGGTATAATCTTTAACAGTTGTTATAAATATGTTGGTATTAATCGTTGATACCCGATTATAATACTGTTTCTGTGATTATTGCGAGGTACCGTTAATCCAATCGGAGAGTTAAACCGATACCGAGTCGACTCGGTGACTCGGTCAACACCCGGAATAGAACCCGGTCCATTGACTAGACGAGGATTATTAGAATTATACGATTATATATATATAATACGAATAACGTACGGACTTGATAATAATAATAAGAGAATAATAATCATATATAGAATATATACGTTTATATATATAAGATTTGATATATAAAAGATATACTAGACTCGGGGTAATCATAATATTTTCTATTCTTTTATTAGCTACGAGTGCCAAGCTGTAATGGCCAGCTTATGAGTGCCAAGCTGTAATGGCCAGCTAGATTTAGGATGTCCGTGTCGTGTCAATAATAAACCCGGGTTTAGGACTATCTAATATATACCGAATTCTATATATATATATAAATTGTATATACGATATATATCCTAAATAATACAATCTAACGAGTCCCACGCGTAAAACGTATCAATATATATATTTGACATATAATTGTAATAAAAGAGACTATAGAAGATTATAACGCAAACCTGTGAGTATCGTGAACTCCCCTCTTTTATTATTTTATTAAACGTTTTAGGGGAAACACATGTCATTTATTAGAAAATATAGAAATGCTTTACATAATAGAATTAATAAAGGAAATATAATAGAAAAGGGGATAATAGAAACGACTAGGACAGTACTGACCGGTATCTCGCCATTTCCTTTATTGTCCAACTAGAGGATAATAACCAGTCTTACCCGAGTAGAGGGTAGGAATAATTAAGATTTACCACAAACAGAGTGGTACCATCGATAGGAATGGCAACTAATAGAATATAATAGATTGACATATAATCGGTACAATTTAATCGAATTGGTATAATAGAATATATTTCCCCCTCCAGAATTAGAATAGTAAAGCATGTTTTATAGAAATGAATTACAAATAAACGAACTGGCCATTCGCTTTATAAAATACACGACCTCACCAACTTTATGTTGACAGAAACTATTTTTGGCATGTGTTCAGGTAACCCAACAGATAAGATGACGTGGATCCTGGAAGAGTCAAGACTGTCAATATCCTGAAGTCCGCTGCGTAACTCCGATAACCCGACCCGATGACCCGGCCACGTCAGGCTGGGTCGTTACAGGTTGGTATCAGAGCGGCGCTTATGGACAGTCTTGAAATATTTATTAATCCAGGATCTACGAGAAATGTCTTTTAAAAGAAACTATGATTAGAAATATGGATAGGGTAAAAGAATATTAGAAGGTAAAGTTTTGGGTACCTAAATGCCAAACCATTATAAAGTTGGTGAGCACCAGAACAGTATATTAGAAATCAAAACAAATCCACTACAGGATATTACTAGAATGATTATGTGGGGTAAATTAACAATTCTGTACACAATTGTGAATTTACATACACATTTAATTTCTGGGGAATCTTACAGGATAATAAGGCCATAACAAATACGAAAGAATATAAAATAGAAATCACGACATTAAAAGAAATAAGACAGAAATACAGAACAGAAACCAGATAAATATTAAAAGAAATCAGAAAATAAATCGAGATATAAAAAGAATAAAGTTATAAAAAGTATATATATATTTATATAGAAAAATAAATAAATTATAAAATATAAATCATCTATCGTTGATTCAAGAAACTTCAGATAAGTTTATTGAATTATTCCGGCCTCAGTGGCTACTTATATCCGATCTCAGATCGTTAACCTCACGGTTATTCCAATATTATAAATAGAATATAAATATTACGCTCCGATTGAACATTCCTATGATCGAGTCTCCAGAAATATTATTTTTATTCCGAAAATTTCCGAAATTTTATCAGATATGCTAGAGACATATTAATATTATGTTTCTAAAGAATTTCCTTCTATTATTTAATCAGAAATCGGACAGATTCCTCGGTAACTTAAGTTGTTTTAAATCTTTTCGGTATGACTTCGAAGTTTACTAAATTTATTCTCGGTTATTTTTATTTTATACTAAACCAGTATTATTATTATTATTGATCCTCCCTAAAAGTTTTTATTTCAAAATACGAAAATTCTATAAGACCTCGGTCGTATCATTTTGTTCGAGCATATTTTACTCTATATTCTATATTCAGTATCATTTCGTAAAAGATCCTTAATCGAATTTCTATCTGTATATATATATATATATATATATATATATATATATATATATATATATACTAGTTTAGAACCCGTGCGATGCACGGGATTCCCAATATTATTTTTCATAACGAAAATAAATCATTATATAAAGAAAATAACTTACGGCGTTAATTGATTATTGACATATTCGGATTAATGATATTATCATTATTAATGATTATTCTAAATAGTTTGACATGATTTCTATCTATTTTACTAATGGCTGTTAGTTACATATAAGTTTTCAACATATTCGTTTTCGTATACGAATTATATGATTCGTTTAAATATATTATATTTTGCGTCAACTAAAGCACTAAAGATAAATTTTGTTGATGATAACGAATTATTATACTTGACGATAAAAAAACAATTCTACAAAATATAAACATTTCAATTAAACTACCAAAATTAATGGGCTACATAAAAACCCATTTAAAGGTAGATGTACTATGTCCAACATAATATTAACATGCAATACAAAAAAAAAAAATGAATACCATCAACTTTAATAACGTGTTACATATTATATTGAAAATTATTGAAAATGTTATGTGGTCTAACTTAAAGGTGTCATAATGCTTACATATAATATATATAGATATATCTTCAAATAATAGATAGCAACAAACTTCTTACTCGAAGCCAAAGTAGCATATAAGAATCTTGACAATTATTTTCTAAAATTTTATGATATTTATTAAAATAATAAAACTTGTAGCTGATACTTTGACCTCAAAGTTCAAAGTTCAAACTGTCTTTTGCTATTATACTTTCTAAGATCAAAGCTATGACTTTTCATATTGAAATCCATATGGGTTTTTATTATGTTTTCATGACCAGTACTATATATATTTAGATTGGGTGTAGTCATAATGATTTTTCTTATAGACTACATGGTCAATCAAAATACTGAATTTTCTACCTCCTGGGTTGACCTTAAAAGTCAAAAATGTTTCTTACAAAAATAGCCTTGTTCTTTAGGAACAATTTTACTTTCATGTAAAGACCATTCCTTTAAAGTTGAAATCAACATGCTTTTATATCAGTTTCCATTGTTATTACTTTTTATATATAAGTTCCTATGTGGATTTAATAAATGTGTTGGAATCTTTATCTTTTAATTGACCTTAAAGTCAAAACTCATAAGACACCATATGTGGCTTATTTTATCTTATATGGGCCATGAAAAAAAAAACGCTATATTCAAAGAGAATAAATATAGTTTCTATCAGACTAAATACATTTTTAACCAATTACCCTGTCCAGTTAGTCCTTCCTATATCCGACTATAAAAAGAAAGTGGATCCAAAACAAAGCTTAGTGTAAGTAGATTCTCAACTGTTTTCCAGACTTTCTATTTTTCATCATTTAAGAGAATAAGTGTATGCCTTTGAAAATTAAAAATTGAGATGAATATTTCCAAAGTTGTACAATAATTTGAAAAAAAATAAAAGAAACACAACATCGACTTTTTTTTACAAAGTGTTACCAGTATTAGATCATGAAATAAAGGAATCATGTACCTGGATATCCAAGTTTTGACGGGTCAGATGTTCAAAGCTTTCTAATACTTACTCCCAATTTTTTTAGTCGATTCCTATACAACAAAAAAGAAAAAAAAATATAAACAAAGTGTTCATTTACAATTATTTTTAAGACCACATCCTGTATCAAAAGACAACACAATAAGAACAGGCAATAAACACAGAGCATGACACTCACTCAACAATCAAAACATCCTGATGGATTAATTCAATATCACTTCCTCACAATGCTGCCCCAAAAAAGGAAAAAGAAAGCCAACTTTGAGTAAACATGGCTGAAGGCTACATGTATGAACATTATAAAGAATGTGTCCAGTTAGGAAAGCCCATTTAGGCTTCTCCCTACAGCTTTACTACCAATTCAAACTTAAATGAAGTGAAAGAAAGAATTGATTAGAAATATCTCTCTAAAGTCAAGTATATAAAAAAATAACTCAGAAGAATAAAGTTCATAAGACTTGTGTAGTTCAGTTAATAATAAGACTTATTGAAGCCATAATATGCACATTCTGAAATCATAGAATCCTGTAACCCGATATAATGGTAGCAAACAATAGGCCCACTATTCAATGAGATGGCACACAATATCCCAAACAACCCTAAAAAAATGTAGCTATTTTACATTAAATTATGTAACAATTTCATAACTACAATAATTCCTAACAAATCATGGCATGATAATTCATCACCATAAAAACCATAATGGGGACAACACAGGGGAACTTATATATATGCACACTTTCCTGATAGATAACGAATTACTGCAAACAATTTTCTAAAATCAGTTTGAATGCAGATTGTTGAAAAATTACTTTGGATGCGAATTGGAGTGCAAACAACGAAGATTGCGTTCATAACCTGTAAATATACCAACATTGGCGGAAACTGTTATTGGAAATATGATGCAATTTGTCGTTATCGTATATAAAAGCTCAAGCTCAGCACGTTCAGCTCAAAAATTGACGAGTTGTCAAATTTAGCTTTTCATCGTAAAAAAAATAAAAAATAAAACCTTACGTATTTGTGAGGGTAACAAAAAGATAAGTCGGAATGCTACCACTACTAAAGTTATTACTGAACTCTCTACAACCAAGTAAGTGGAGTTATTAATCAAACATTAAGCCCTAAAACACAACCACATTCACACACACATACAATAGACTCAAGCCTAGTTGGGTATAAACTACAAATTATAATATTAAACAGTAACTTACATTCTTTGGAGTGAAGAAAATGCTTCTAACTAAGGTATCAGGCAATTCTCCTCTGAAGATAACACAATGAACAACCATTTAAAAATAGTCAAAAGATTAATAATACCACAAACTAAAAAGAAGGGTAGAACATACATAAGCAAAATCAAAATTATATATTTTCACACATAATAAAAGAAAATTTTACCTCTTCCATTCCTCTCAAGTTTTGTAGCTCTTGCTCTTTCTTCTTCAAAGCCTTAAACAAACTTTCATTTACGTCAAGACCATTTTCGCATTGTTAGTTGTTAAACAAATATTCGGACTAATAAATTTCAATGATACTCAAAACCATTTTCGCATCATACATGTCAATACGATGCCCTTAACCGACAACAATAAGTAAACAATAATCAAATTCAAACACAAACTCACTCTTCAATGAAGAATCCCACACCGGAGCAGCCGACACGTAAAGACTGAACGCGGAAATTATATCTCGGAAAGCCCCAATTCCCACGTCTTAATTAGGTTTTCTTTCCAAAAGAAATCCCCATACCTAATTGATCGGTTGGCGTCGATTGTTCTTCTGATTTCAAGTCAAAACGAAAAGGCACAGATCTTGGAAGCATCTGTTGAGTGAGGGGATCAGATTTTTTGTTGGAAGATCTGATTCTTCACAATATAAAAGGAGAGGGGAGATTGGTTTTTTTGTTGAGGTTTGTGAGGAAAATCAGGAAGAAAAAAAAAGCAGCGTATAAGGGAAGGAAGAGTGCTATGGTTAAATGAGCGGGAAAAATAATCTAAGAAGCCCTCAGCACATGCCAAGTGTCCCACAAATGGTTTCATTTATATATTATAGTAGATATATATATATATATATATATATATGTCAAGAGTATTTTCGGTATAATTCTATATTTATATTTGATCGTACAACTTCCTTGATATTTTATCTCGATATAAATAATAAGTATTTACCACGTTCTATAAATATCTCTTTGGATATATATAGAGAAACCTCAGCCAGATGATATATTCGGTCTTTTCTTCAGAGAATTAAGATAATATTTTGAACAGAAATATTATTATTTTGAAATTCTCATGATCAAAAATAATTTGGAGTCTCTTTAAAGAAACCGAATTCTACTCGTTCGATTATGCAACAATATAAGTACCATCCTAATCCTGTGACTTGAGCAAGTCAAAGATTAAAAGATTGGATAGTTATATTGTACATCTTTTGGCGTGATCAAATTCTTGAACGATTGACAGTCTATTTCGTTAGACTCGGATCAATATGTTTTATTCCGGAATAATATAATTTCAAACTTAAGAGAAAATAAAGAACAGAATATCAGAATAATATGTGAAGGACACATACCTATTGTGATTAAAATAAATAAGTACTGGAATGTTAGGTGAGGTGGAATAGTAATTATGATCGCGACATAATTATGAATGCCACAGGCACAGTAACATTCGAGTAGAAGTTTATCGAGATCACAGTATGTTTGTATCATAAACATATTAAAAGAAATAATAAGAAATAAAAATAATAAGAAGAAATATACAGTCGAATCATCAGCGTATCATATGTGGAGAATACGACCAAAGAACCGGCAATCTAGTTGAAATTCCTTTGTGAAATACGACTAAGAATATGTTCGCAGAATAAAAACCATGGATTGGTTAAATTCTACGAATTATAGAAATCGGTATATTGATTTCTGATTGCCAACCAAAGATAATTGTATATCCTCTGTGCAATCTCCGGGGCAAATGATATCTGGACCCTTACAGAAGGTATATCCGGACATTTGTCACCAAGTCACAGAATTCTTTATAAGGATATATACTACTATGAACAAATCTTCGTAGTCACTTTGTATAAAGACTCGTGCGAGTTATAATACAATCAAATTGGTAAAACGGTAAAGTGTTACCAAGTTGAAAGTCAAGAAGTGATGGAGGAATTGTTAAATCCTTAAAATATAACAGATATAAATTTATATGGATTCAGAAACCGGAAACGGTAGAATCCAACGAATTATTAAAAGAAATAATTGAAATACGATTGATACCAAGCGGAATCGCGTAGAGATTCGCAAAGTATAATCGAAGTGAAAATGAAAAATGAATAGAATTATGCTCATTTTTCCAGTGAAACTCTCTGGCCAAGGAATGACGGAATTCTTGTTCCGACTTAAAGGCTGAGAGAGATAAATTAAGAAATCACTGTTCTGGCAAGAACTATCTACACGAATATCCAGATGAAATAAGCTTCGCTTATAATAAGTTGGATTAAGAATCTATGGTAGATTGCCTATATATAAGTTTATCAGAAAGTGTTTTCAGACACTGAAAGTATAGACTTTAAATGAATACATAAAAGAATTATTCCAAGCATATATTATAGAAGTGATGGAATTTATAGTGTGTGCTATAAATAGTATCAGTATTTGCTTGGATATAAAGGAATATAATGAGATAAATAATAGAATATAAATCGAAGAATAAAAAGAATTATAATCTAGAACAGACATCCGATATGTCTGAATAAAAGAAAGGCATAGGAAATGCCAGGTATCAAGAGAAGGCATTTGAAATGCCAAATATTATTTAGAAGGCATCTGATATGCCAGAAGAAAATATTATAAGAATATAAACATTAAAAGAAATTATAGAATATTTAATCGAGAGTGTCAACGAATCTAGAAGTGATATCAAGAAGGAATAGCTGCAGGAATACTTAATGCAATAAGTGTTCATGCAGTAAACCTGAATGATAATCATGATTTTGAGAAAGAATAATCGATGCATTGCTATCAGAATCCTAAAGTCAAAGAATCGTAACAACGACTGTTACCAGTAGATTCCGAGACTATAAAGATAAAGTTACATATATTTGACTGTAGAATTGTGAAAGACCTCATTCACGATAATACATTAAGAAAAGTCAAATAATATGTAAAGAGATACAATGCAGTTAATCATCAATGAAATAGTCAGTAAGACTATTATCAAAGATTTAAGAGAAATCTTAATAATCGATTTCAGTAAATCAAGATGATAAAAAGGAACTGTTGAAACAGTATAATTCAACAAGTTCAATTAGTCTTTTCCGGCACCTTTAAACTCCGGATAAGATACATCTAATGATTTAAAGAAATCATTTCTACTCTTTAAGAATCGGATTTACAATGATGACAGATTCTAAAGTTCGAATATAAGAAGTAGTAGCTCGGATCCCATTCAAGTCATGATAATGAAGGGACTTCCGTATCTATCTCTTAAGAACCAACTAGAATCCATCATTGTAAATGAATCCAACGATGAATAAATCGTATCGATTTGAGACTCTAGCGATGGTTGCTAGAAGATTGTAAATCTTTCAGAAGAAAAACGATTAGAATCCCAAAGTATGTTCGAATCGTCTTTATATAGGAATAATATTCAGTCTGTTTCTTATTCTAATGAGAAATAAGATAAGAAGAATATTCGTAGTATAAAGAAAGATATCAATCTATATGGAAGACCTTTAATAGTCATACCAGAAAATACAGATAGTCCATGTATCTGTATTAACATGACTATAGCAAGAAAGGTTAAAACGTAGATGTGAATTGATATAAATATCGATTTCCTCGCAAACCACGAGTACTGATTATGACTCGTGACGAGTGTTCAAGTTTGCATTATAACATCCTTATCGATCAAGGGTGTAAAATACAAGATCGCTCAAATTTCGGGGACGAAATTTCCTAAGGGGGGGCGAATGTAACGACCTGAAGTGTTACGGGTCTCTTAAACGGGTCGGATCGTACCCGACCACCCGATTACTTATTAAATTATTTAAGTTCGAATCTCGCGACTAACCGTTTTAATTGATTTTATAAATAATAATTATTGGATTTTTATTATCTCGTTAAAACGCTCCTTATCTTCTATTTAAACGTTTCTTATTTTAGTACTATACTCGTTACCAAACACCCGTGTTTCAGTTATTATCCTTGTAGCCAAACACCCCTTGTATTATTATTCTTTTATAAACAACTCTTTCTTGTCTCTCGCGTCCCTCTCTCCCTCTGTACACAAAACACACACATAAAGTGTGTTGATATAACCCTCTGATAAGAAGTCTTCGCCGGAAACCACCACCGCCGCCGCCGGCGTCGTCTTCTTCCTCCTCTCCGGCCACCAACCCACCTCTCCTCTGTCTTGATAAACCACCAAATACCACCGCCATATTCTTTCCCTCTACAATCAGTACCCGATAATAACCTTCACCATAAACCACCATCTTATTCTTGTGATAACAACCATCCGGTAACCTCTGATTAACCCAAGATAACCCGATAAAACCCCCGGTTCATTCCTCTGTTCCAGTTAAAGGGGCCGGACAGTCACCGGTCTTGGTGACTGTTATCAGTAAGCCCTAACCTTCACTCGTCTATGACGGTCAGCGGCCCTGGTAACCCTTTTCCGATCCATCTGTTAGTCGAACCCAACCCGTTAACCTGCTGTTACTGTTTAACGAGCCAGACAGTCACCAGATATGGTGACTGTCATCAGATCCTTATGTGCATATCTGCTCGGGAATCATAACCGGAGTGTTCGTATATTATAACCGGGTAGTTTGAGACCTTCGGTTGATTCCCGTTATATTCTGGTTTGTGTTATATTCTCTGTCGAGCCTCCGGTTAGCTTCCGGTTAGTCTCCGGTAAGGTCCGGTTGACCTCCGGTCTCATACCAACGATTATCCGAGAGATCCATCTTAATCTGATACGATTCAGATTACTTACCCGAAAGGTATAATCTTTAACAGTTGTTATAAATATGTTGGTATTAATCGTTGATACCCGATTATAATACTGTTTCTGTGATTATTGCGAGGTACCGTTAATCCAATCGGAGAGTTAAACCGATACCGAGTCGACTCGGTGACTCGGTCAACACCCGGAATAGAACCCGGTCCATTGACTAGACGAGGATTATTAGAATTATACGATTATATATATATAATACGAATAACGTACGGACTTGATAATAATAATAAGAGAATAATAATCATATATAGAATATATACGTTTATATATATAAGATTTGATATATAAAAGATATACTAGACTCGGGGTAATCATAATATTTTCTATTCTTTTATTAGCTACGAGTGCCAAGCTGTAATGGCCAGCTTATGAGTGCCAAGCTGTAATGGCCAGCTAGATTTAGGATGTCCGTGTCGTGTCAATAATAAACCCGGGTTTAGGACTATCTAATATATACCGAATTCTATATATATATATAAATTGTATATACGATATATATCCTAAATAATACAATCTAACGAGTCCCACGCGTAAAACGTATCAATATATATATTTGACATATAATTGTAATAAAAGAGACTATAGAAGATTATAACGCAAACCTGTGAGTATCGTGAACTCCCCTCTTTTATTATTTTATTAAACGTTTTAGGGGAAACACATGTCATTTATTAGAAAATATAGAAATGCTTTACATAATAGAATTAATAAAGGAAATATAATAGAAAAGGGGATAATAGAAACGACTAGGACAGTACTGACCGGTATCTCGCCATTTCCTTTATTGTCCAACTAGAGGATAATAACCAGTCTTACCCGAGTAGAGGGTAGGAATAATTAAGATTTACCACAAACAGAGTGGTACCATCGATAGGAATGGCAACTAATAGAATATAATAGATTGACATATAATCGGTACAATTTAATCGAATTGGTATAATAGAATATATTTCCCCCTCCAGAATTAGAATAGTAAAGCATGTTTTATAGAAATGAATTACAAATAAACGAACTGGCCATTCGCTTTATAAAATACACGACCTCACCAACTTTATGTTGACAGAAACTATTTTTGGCATGTGTTCAGGTAACCCAACAGATAAGATGACGTGGATCCTGGAAGAGTCAAGACTGTCAATATCCTGAAGTCCGCTGCGTAACTCCGATAACCCAACCCGATGACCCGGCCACGTCAGGCTGGGTCGTTACAGCGGCGCTGCCGGCCATGGCGCTGTCCGGACGCACCCTCTTTCTCCTCTCCAGCTGAGAGGACTCAGCCTCATCTTCATCGTCCGAAGGCGGCCCATCCTTCCGCCGTCGGCGTCCCTTCACAACCTCTCCTGCTGAAACGGAAGAACCCGAGTCAGAAAGGGCAACCTTTGCTCGATACCTATGTTTCCGCGGCGCGTGTTTCCAACGTCCACTCCCCACGGATGGGTTCAGGTGCGGAACGATCTCTACTGAAGAATCAGTAGAATCATCTCCGAAAACGCTAGTGACAAAGGGATCCAAAGACTCACCGATTGTGTAATAAGGTTTCGGCGCGCTGGAGAGATCAGGATAATAGAAGCGGTCAACAAACGCGTCCAAACAGGAAGTTTGACCCTCCGCCACCGGCCTCCACTTAATGCCCTTCTCCTCGCGGGCAGCATAAAACTGGAACTTGTTAACACCTGCAACAACGAACAGTCAGAAAAATAGCACAAACATAAAAGAAAAAGAAAGTACGTACCCTCTATTGCAATGTAGGGTTCTTTGCCTGAACGGATGCCAAGGCGGCTCATCCCCAGAAGGAAGAAGATACCCTTTGTTAAATTCTTAAACTCCAGCTTGGTGGCGTTGGAGGTGAGGGTAATAAACCAAGCCTGCTTCCTGAAATCTTTGGGCACGGCCATGTCAGCCATGCGCTGCCCATCCCCAATAACCTTCCAGGGGAGACTAATGGGGATCACCCCCCTCTTCACAAAGAAATTTTTTTCCTTCGCCCAATGCAAGGACTTAGGATTATGGGTGGCCATTGGCGGCACCCTCGGACACGGCTTGAACGAGAACCACATCTCGTCTCGCGCCATAAAATAGAAGACATTGAACCGCTCAACGGTGGGCTCAATGTCCAAGCCTCAACGAGACTTATATACCCACCGCATTAATGGCAGTGGGACCCACAGAGGATGAATCAACCGTTACGCCTTTTCAAATTCAAAGAACGAGATGACGCCACGTGTCAATGGTGTCTAATAGACAGACCAGATCATAGTGGAAGACAGCTTTGTACTGCACACGCACCGGATGAACGACACGTGTCAACAGATCTCACATGTTAAACAAATTGGGCGCGTGGAAGCCCACGCGCCTGACAGGAAGCACGTGCCTACCGACACGTGGCACAATCTCATCCACGAAGACGGATTGTCAGGCGCGTGACGCCACACGCGCCTGACATCAGACGAAAGGTTGGTAACTGCAACAATGATGTGACATGTCTCAGTCTGTACAACAGGCAACAACCTGACACGTCAGCAACCACTGAACTTCCATCAGAAGGAAATGATCATTCGACCTCCAGGCGCATTAACTTCAATTTATGAGAGACAAATTGAATGCCAATGATTTAAAATTTATTACAACTTCAGACCCGCATTAACCACCAGCAAGCATTCAATTCCACGGCGCAAATTTGACGTAAAGTTGCAAAAGACATTCCCCGCCCAACTTCTGCACAGGTACGGCGGAACACGTCCTCCCCGGCGTCAATTTGACGTAAAGTTACAAAAGACGTTCCCCGCCCAACTCCTGCACAGGTACGGCGGAACACGTCCTCCCCCGCGTCAATTTGACGTAAAGTTACAAAAGACGTTCCCCGCCCAACTCCTGCACAGGTACTGCGGAACACGTCCTCTCCGGTGTCAATGCAACGTAAAAACGAAAAAGACGTTCCCCGCCAAGCTTTCCAACATTCCATGACAAGGCACGTCCAATAAATTGCAAGACTCACGAGCAGATGAGCTCTCATCCGCGAGCAAATACTTTGAGTCTATCGCTCCACCTTCTCGCCAACGAGCAGGAGAAGCCCTAGACTAGAGGGACTTGAAGGGATAGGGAGCCTAATCTAAGAGGAGGCGTCCCTATCCCCATAAAAAGGGATCCTCGCACCAAGACATGGCGCAAGGATCCACCTGCGCGCAAACAACACAACAAGCGGCTCAGCGCGCTAAGCCAACTTATAAGCAGCAGGCTACATCTGATAAGCGCGGAATCTTCCCTTAACACTTTTAGTACGAGGTACAGAAGATAACAAAGGAAGATTCACAAGGATTTGTGTCAGAGTACTCGCGAACAAGAGAAGGACATGTGGCAGACAGTCCAACTACCAAACGGCTCCACTGTACCCATGCTGCCATCCACAGTGACCAACAGACATACCTTGCCAACTGTCAGACGTCACATCAGACGCCGATGACAGCCCCAACCACTGCAGCAAGGACAACATCACTGGTCACCATCCAAAACCCGCCACGTGTCCACCTATAACAGCGACCACACTGTAGCATGACGTCATCAACAGTGTCCGGCTGTTTCCCGCCATTTCCAGAAAGAACATGGACTTGGGCCTTGACTGGGCCCAAGTGGACGACACGTCTCATGGGCCTCTTCCTTCGGCCCACAACTATGCCTATAAATAGGAATATACTTCTTCTTGTAATGGCATTCAGAAATCAACCATTGTAGTCCTATCATTTGTAACATCTCTTTCGTAATAAGATTTCGGCAGTTACAGTGGACGTAGGTCGTTTCCGACCGAACCACTTACATCTCGTGTTCACACACACTTTACTCACACTCACCACACTCACTAAATCACCTTACGGGTTAACCAATGAGGTTTGGGTAAAGGATTAATCCTGACGTAACGTAGGTATAAACCACACGGTAATTAGTCATAATCACCGTGATATCTATTGTTTCTTCAACAGGTTGTCGGTCTTCTTTCTTTCTTTTTTTACGATCATTTCATTCTCAGGTTGGTGTAATCTGATTTCCTTTTAATTGAGTCAGATGAGTTTATTCTACTAAACGGGTCAAATACTCAAATGGGGTGCATTCTTACACGATTAACTTTATGTAGAATACATAAAATTAAGTTGATACAAATAAAAACTATTTTATAAATTTTTATTTAAGAACTGAGTAAAACTTTGAAGGATTATAAGTTTGCTTTTGTAAACACAATGTTTTGAACTTTCTATATTAATCTGTAACAATACAGAAAGTCGTGAAAGTATTTTTTTTTATGCGGCTCGAACGGTGGGTCAAACAAGCCAGTTTTAAGAGGCTGGTTAGTTTTGATAAACAAACACACACTTGTGATTTATTTCATCATTTTAGTCTTTTACAAAAAAAAAAAAAAAACGTGTGTGTGTTTGTAAGTTGCATATTTTTAAAATTTCAATAAACACATCTAATGGGTCAGCTTTATAGAACGAGTCAAACGATTTTGGTACGATTTGATAAACAGACACCCACACTTTTGATTTGTTTCCATAATTTTAGTCTTATACTAAAAATTATATGTTTGTAAGCTGCATATTTCAAATTATCGGATTTTCGTACGAAAATCGGATAATCCGACTTTGAACACCCATAGTCAATCATAGTGGAGTTTGGTACAATCATGGCAATAAATTATTTCATGTGTAGACGAGTTGACTGTTGAGATGCTACACCAGTTGAATCAAAACGGTTCGGCCCACCAATTTATTGCAAACTGTTTAGCTCATTTATAAAAACTTATTAAACCATTTTGGCTCAACTAACTAAATGAATTAGAGAAGTTGTATTTGGGTTATACGATAAGTGTTTGGTTTACGATTGAGATTTTTAACATCAATAAACATCGAATGGTGTTCGATTTCAACGATTCAACCCGTCAATAGTAAATCAATCAAACCCGACACCATTATTATCTCTCATTTCCCCCTTGTTGGATTCATTGAATGAAAACGGCACACGTGTGATTTCAACAATTTGACATTTTTGGCAACTTATGTAGAAAACTTTTTTAATTGCACCACAATTTGATGGGATATGTCCTTAAATCATAATATATCTATGTTTAGTGTATGTCAAAAAGATAAAAACTGGATTCATAATTAACTTTATAAGAAAAAAAAAATTCAAAATAAAGTAGATATGAAAAAATAAATAGTTTTTTTTATCGGCGAACAACTATGTGGCAATCACCCTTGCGGGGCGTCGTGCCCAAGAATCGACTATTCGACCTCCAGCAGCCCCCGCCTTCTTCCGATGCGCGGAAACCCGAGCCTCACCCGCCCGAAGGCACGGCAGTGTTATAGAACTCGGTAAAACCTCGCCGCCCGTCAGATTCGAACCGGCGCCACCCGTATTCGATCTTCACCCGGATACCAAACCATAAATGTTGGAAGTGGGAATTGAACCCATGATCACCTAAGTGAACATAAGGCCACTCCACCACTATGAAAAAATAAATAGTTATTCTGGTAAGATAACTTAACCCAAAGAAGTATTCTACATGAAAAAATATAAATAGAATATCTATCTATACATATAATAAACCAAAGCCATTTTAATGACATGACACTTAAAGAGGCATTCTCTTCCTTGAGTGTGCCATGTGTCATCCCATGTGGCATTGAGATATTTTAGGAAAAAAAATAGTTTAAAAACAAAATTGGATTTTTCAGCCTCATGTTTCCTCCCATAATTTTTAAACGTTAATATCTTTAATATACGAGATTTTTTAAAGAAAAAAATTACAACAAATTAACGTGCATTTTATTATCTTTCTAACGAGTACCATAGTGCTATATAAAAAACGGAGAAATTTTTTTGTGGGGTTTTGTTTATATAGGAAAAAAAACACAAAGTGTTAAGGTAAATCATTAATCATGTATAGACAAGTCACTAATTATGTTTAAATCAGTAAATATGAATTTTTTTTCAACCAGAGCCGAATAGGTTAATAGAGTTATACGTTGTTTTAAGTTAGGTATCAATATTAGTATGTTAGAGTTGTGCATTTGTTTAGTCTTTAGGATATGTATTAATATTAGAGTTACATTAAAGTTCTACATTCTTTTAGGTTAGGTGTTAGCATTGGAGTTGTACATTGTTAATTTGTTTTAGATTAGATATTAATACTAGAGTTATACATCAGTCTATTTCATATGTAAAATTAATGTATCATGTTAAATTTCTCAACCCGGGACGCTCCCGGAGTATAATCTAGTATCAAGATAATACATTTCAAATTATGATGTTACATGAATATAATGACTAGTAGTATTGGTATTTTTTACACTAATAATTTTAAATTGAACCTTGTCTATGTTTTAATCCGGGACAAGTAGACAAGTAATAATTTGATGATTAGTTTTATTAATAAAAATCGTGATTCACTCGAACCTTCAAAACATATTAATTTGTTGAAGTTTATATAAACCAATGAGCATTGAAAGAATCTTTTAGAAGATGGTGGGCCATGGAATAAGCAAAGCAACAGTGGTTTTTCAATACCGCTAACATGCTAATCTGGAAACCGGTTTTTGTTTCTCAATATACGTTTGGCTTTTTTTTCCCATTTTTTTTTTTCCTTAACTATGTCTTTTTAAGAAAAAAAGTTTTGCCAGACATACAATTTTAGCAACCTAATACATAAAAAGTAGAAGTAGAACATCATGAAACAATTTTTATCTTTTAGTTTGTTCTAGTCGTTAAGATCCAAAAACTAGTCCTTGATAAATGGGATGAATAATCTATACAAATTGTGTTAGAGTTGAACAGAAAAGGAATCTGCAAAACAAGAAAACGTTAGGTTTGTCACAAAGGAATAGGGAGTGCTTTTTTGTAACCACCCTCAGGCTTGAGAATAAGTATTTATGTAGAGTGAGAAATTATAGTTTAGAGTGTGATAGCATGTGTGTTTACTTAAACTTAAAATGATAGTATTTATACTAGTTAGAAAAAGTGTACTTTCATTATACTTAACTTTGGTGGGTTAGCCACATTTCCTAGGCCGAAGCTCTTAGTTCGGTCGAGGAACCTTTACACCTCTTCAATTGTCATATGCAAGACTAGTTAAAGTCTAACTTCGCTTCTCTAAATTCTACGTATTAAATACAATTCTACAGAGTTATCTACGTATAAAAGGTTCTTTTACACAATTGACACTTGAGTATAAAGGGAAAAAAGAAAAAAAAAACAACTAATCTTATAATAGTTGTTATTATTATAATATAAGGAAATTAATAATAAAATTCCCATATGTATGGATAGTGGATAGTTTAGTGTTTTATTTAAAACTTTAAACGGTGGGTTTAATGTCAAAGCATGGAAATAAAGAAAACCAGGTAAACCAAAACCTGGTGGCTGGTTTTTAGTTTTTTACCTCCTGTTTTAATAATTAGATTCTACAAACACAAATCAAACTCTTTCACTCAATACTATAAATACCCATTTGCTCATGAGACCACATCTTCATCTCATCTCATCTCAAACAATAACAATCAAAACAATCTAATCTCATTTCAAGATTCTCTGTTCAAGTGATCAAGTAACAAGGAACAAAAGTATGTCGACCACTACAGGCCAAGTGATTCGATGCAAAGGTAACCAATTAATTCATTCTTTATCTTTCATATCATATATATCTTTTTATTTTTAAGCTGTATTACTTAAACTCTTAAAATTTTGTAGCCGCGGTGGCATGGGAAGCCGGAAAACCGCTGGTGATTGAACAAGTGGAGGTGGCCCCACCACAGAAAATGGAAGTCCGAATCAAGATTCTCTTCACTTCCCTCTGCCACACCGATGTTTACTTTTGGGAAGCCAAAGTAAGCTTTTTAAACTCTGTTGTTATTATTATTACTATTACTATCACCGTCACTATCTGTCATGGGCGGACCCAAGTGTAACTCAAAGGAGGTGGGCGCACCCCATAAAAAAAATAATTAATGTATTTTACAGGCAAAAATCCCGAGCATCATTTAAAAGTTTGGTGTACTTTATAGGCATAAATCTTGGGTCTGCTACCGACTAGGGATGAGCTCGGGACAGTATCAGTACCAACCGATACCGATCCCGAAAACTCCCAAAACCCAATACCGATACCGAAAACATACAGTACGGTATCGGTACAGTACCGGTATGGTGTCGGTATATTACCTTAAAATACCGATACCATACCGAAAATACCGAAAACCTTTAAATGTAAGTACCGATACCGATACCAAACACCCTCGGTTCGGTACGGGATCGGTATCGGTTCGGTATTCGGTGCCGGATGCTCATCCCTACTACCGACTACTATTACTATTAGTGTGCAAATCTAAAATCTTGAATAATTACTGCAGGGGCAAAATCCTGTATTTCCTCGGATTTTAGGACATGAAGCAGGAGGGTATGTTATGTTACATTAATTTATGTGTCACGTTCAATTATTTAAAAGGGTGTGTAAATTTATATCAATTAATATATGATTAACATGAATGAAAACAGGGTTGTGGAGAGTGTAGGGGAAGGAGTGACTGATCTTCAGCCAGGGGATCATGTGCTCCCTGTGTTTACAGGAGAATGCAAAGAGTGTGCTCATTGTAAGTCCGAAGAGAGCAACATGTGCGATCTTCTCAGGATCAATACTGATAGAGGAGTCATGCTTCATGATCAGAAATCCCGGTTTTCGATTAACGGAAAACCGATTTTTCATTTTGTTGGGACTTCGACTTTTAGCGAGTACACGGTTGTTCATGTTGGCTGTCTTGCAAAGATCAACCCTGATGCTCCTCTTGATAAAGTTTGTGTCCTCAGCTGTGGGATCTCCACAGGTACAAAATTTTAATTTGGATACTTTTTTTTTTTTTTGAAATTGTTTTGACCAAATATTTTGTGTTTTTATAGGGCTAGGAGCTACTTTGAATGTGGCAAAACCGAAAAAAGGGTCTTCGGTGGCTGTTTTCGGTCTAGGAGCTGTGGGACTTGCTGTAAGTTTTCTCAAATTGTGACACTTTATATAATATGTGATTTGTTTGAATGTTATTAAAATGTTAATGAATTATTGGTGATTAGGCTGCTGAAGGTGCAAGAATTGCTGGTGCTTCAAGGATCATTGGGGTTGATCTCAATGCCAATAGATTTGAGCTTGGTAAGTTGTTAAAAAAAATCCAAATGTGTATATTTTGTTAAAATCAAGTCGGAGGTCTCACTGTAAGCAGCTTCTTTATTCCTAGTTCCTACGGGATATTGTAAGGCTGTATACGTCTTACCCTCCTCAGACCCTACTTTAGCTCTACTATTAGTGGATTTACCGAGTATTATTATTATTATTATTATGATTATGATGATATTTTTGTTAAAACACGCAGCAAAGAAATTTGGAGTTACAGAGTTTGTGAACCCAAAAGACTACAAGAAACCGGTGCAAGAAGTGATTGCAGAGATGACAAATGGAGGAGTTGATAGGAGTGTTGAGTGCACCGGTCATATTGATGCTATGATCTCGGCTTTTGAATGTGTTCATGATGTATGCATTCACCTTTATACATTCCCTTGATTTCCAAAAAATATTTATATGTGCTTTTTATAATATATGATTGATTTCTTGTTGAATTAATTATGGTACAGGGTTGGGGTGTTGCGGTTCTTGTGGGTGTTCCACATAAAGACGCTGTGTTCAAGACAGGTCCTATGAATCTGTTGAACGAACGGACTTTAAAGGGTACCTTCTTTGGAAACTATAAACCGCGTTCTGATATTCCATCCGTTGTCGAGAAGTATATGAACAAGGTAGCTAACACATAATAATTTTTAGTTTTACAGTTCTTATTTAAAAAGGAAATCGAAAACTGAAGGATTTGTGGGTGAATTTTTTTTTGCAGGAACTCGAGCTGGAGAAGTTTATAACTCATGAAGTTCCATTTTCGGAGATCAATAAAGCATTTGATTTGATGCTTAGTGGTGAAGGTCTTCGTTGCATCATTCGTATGGATGCTTAAAGCGGCGGTCGTCAATCGCCATCTATTAATGTGTGGTTTGGTTCTTGTTTATGTTGTTAGCTGTCTTTCATCTTACCTGTAAATGTGCTCTTGAGGTGTGTTGTCAAAGATTCTCAGTTTGTGATGAGTTATTTGAATAATATTAATGTTTATCAGAGTTTTGATAAAGATAAAATATATTGGTGAGATTGGAATCGACAAATAGATGAATAGATCGGGCAACAATGATGCATGCATCTGAAAAAAGTGACAGCCAATGCAAGTTTAAACCCCATTGCCAGAAGCACACTTCATTAAGATATAATTTATGTTATTATACCTTATTATGCTTTGTACAAACTAAAAATTCAAATTTAGGGTTATGAAAAATACATTTTAAATGTAGAGTTAAAAAGAGTTAATAGCACGTTTGGTCCATGTGCTTTGTAGATAGTGTGGTTTAGTAATTACACTCCTAATGGTGAAACTTATTATTTAGGTGTTCCCTATCAATCTATGATTGAATTTTCATAACAATGATAGTCTTTGCCATGGGTGGTCGTTAATTTTTGTCCGTTAAATGAGTATAAAATGTCTATTTTGTTCATGATAAGAAACAATACAAATATACAATAAAACAAACTTATATATATTTAACCACCACCACTACCTCCACCTTCGCCATTGTCACACCATCAACATGAATCACACTCTCATCTCCGATTGTTTTCTATAAGTAGCTAAGTTCATTTACACCCAGCTCTAAGACAAGGGGTGCTACTAATTCACTGAATCCTAGCTTTTATGTATTTAATTTCCTTGGTTATATAAAAAGACAAAGTACAATAGTAAGAAATTTCTTGAGAGTCTTAATGAGTAATTTCTAATAAACAAACGGGTATAACCATACCTCACAAGTAATGAATAATTGGGTAGTGGACTAGGTATAAGACACGGTTGCCAATGATCTTCAGCCCAGCTGGTTTGAGGTGGGAAGGTTTACCTCCTTGGAGGACTCCTGCCCGGGTTTGGTCTCAGGTTCGAATCTCACGCTCCACCAAAAAAATAACCGCTTGGGTTTGAAAGGAGAAACTCGTGTGGTGCTATGGGATTCAATCCTGAGCAGTGGTCGTTTTGCAACACATGATTTAGCGCTGAAACACTACTCTCCAAAAAAAGGTATAAGACACGGGTTTACAACTATCAATATGAGAATGAGATTACCAATATACATCCCTATAACCTTCAATCTTCCTTGAGCCTAACACAAGAATACAATAAGCCACACCAAACTATTAAATTATGTTTTAGCTTAGCCCGGATTTCTTTACAGGCCAACTTGGACCTCGCCCCCCATTTAATTAGGGATGGCAATCAAACCTGAACTCAATGGGTAAACCCGAAACCCGACACATTTGGGACGGGTTTGGGGTCGGGTAATCGGGTATGGGTCCGGGTATGGGATTAGTTTTTATTTTTTTCGCGGGTTTGGGACGGGTTTGGGATTTGATGATATACCCATTTACCCGACCCGGTTACCCGATAAAGTATGCCCGTTTACCCGATTAGATACCCGATGTAATTTCCTATATATCTTTTTAAATATTTATTCATAATATATCTAATTGTCCATCTAGATTGTCATCTTCTTAAAAAAAACCACCAATTATTTGTGTATAATATATGTTATCTATGTCTTTTAGTGTTTTTATATGATTTAGCTATTTTATATTTATACATTGTAATCATTTACATACATAGTTGTTAATGCTAAATGTATTGGTTAGTAGTCACGCAATAGATACCCGACATGTTTTTAGTCAGATATACCCAATGGATAAGTTTTTAAAATTAACGGGTTTACCCGAAACCCGCGGGTATACTCGATACCCGACGGGTAATTACCCGATACAAACCCGACGGGTTTGAGACAAGCATACCTAATCGGGTATGGGGTTGGAATTACCAAAACCTGTCCCAAGCCCGACCCATTACCATCCCTACATTTAATCCATTTAGCCTAAACTCTAAAGTCCAATAGCTTAAAGCCCAATAAGTAGGAAAACTGATGAAAGTGGCTTGATTTCTAGGTGTACATGCTTTAATAAACCGATGGAAGTAAAAAGTGAATCTTCATAGTATGTAGAAGGTGGTAAAATGATTGTATCTTAAACACTAAGGCCAATTATTATGGGTTTACCCCCCTCGGTTTAGAAAAGTTAATGAGAACTTGTATGATTTGAAAAAAAAATAAATAAATAAAAAAAGAACACCGTAAAAATGGATAATCTTTACATGGGCGTTGGACACTAGGTTTGAACCTAGGGGAGGGTAGACTGTTCGGGGAAAAGAGTAAAGATGAAGGGTCTGAGCCTCGACAGGATGAGCGCCGGAGGTTTGAAGGTCCTACTGGTTCTAACGGAAATTGAGAACCGCCGTAGCTTTGAAGTGATTTAAGAAGTGCAGCTCTGGACTGAAAGAAGTGGATTTATAGCCAATAGAATATTGTTGTCGGAATATTTAATTACTTTTTTCTAAAAGAAACTACATAAATTAAAATGAAACAAGCTACACAAATTGAACTTAAACAAATTACTAATCATCAACTCTCGAACCATCCGAGTAGGAAGTCTGGCCCACAAGTGGAAACAAGCGAGGATGGTTTCTTAGTAATTGTCATTACCAGATGTGAGTAAATGTTCTATTGTATGTTGACGGGTATTCGAGAAGGGTCTCGACAATCACTTCCGCCTATGTTCCGCCATCACCGTGAGCAATCACGATATTGAATAGTCGGTTAAATGTTTAACCTTCTTTCTCAAATCCCTAAACCTCGAAACAACTTGGTCCGAAGAGCGATTGACTTCACATACACATTGACAGGATTCATGAAGAATGGCACTTCCAGAAGATACAGTTCCAAGCAGCATTTACTCAGACACGTTAATCAAAAAGGTCACCAAAGCTATGTCTTCATCTTAATACCAAGGTCTCATTTGCCACTTTTTTTTTTTTTGAAAAAATAAAGAGAATAGTGTGTTAAAAATGGATTTGAGAAGTGTGTAATGGCATGAGCTGTATCTATATATTGTTTTTTAATAAATGGTAATATGACCGTTTGAATGGTGAGGAGGCACAAAATTCCTCCACCTTTATGTCGTAACTGCCACAACGCCCACCCACCTTTACCCCGTTAACGCCCCTTCAGGGCGTAAAATGTCCACCGTGGCATGGGCGTTAGACCATAACAAATGGTCTTATGATAAATAGACAAAAACAACGGTGAAAAGGAGCTATTTAGAAAAGCTTTATTTTGGATCCTAATTGGTATAACCGACTTAAGAGGAGATGCGCCACCGCTCTCCGCTCGCTTCCAACACAAACTTCATTGTCACTTCTCACTTCAGATACCAAGCGGAAATCTTTGGCATTCAAGCAGAAAGACCCATATGTGGTTCACCCGTACCAGTAAAATTTTCGGCATAAAAGTCGCAACAATATCATACTTCAAAAAAGATCGCAACAATAATCAACTTCAACCAACACCAACGGAAATTTGCTGTCAACAAAAAGAAAGACAACACCTTCCTTTAAACTAATTAACATAAAATTTAATAGCTAAAAATAAACCGATATCCCTCTATTTCCACTCATGTTTGTGCTGGCAGGCTTGTAAATGCCGAGTCACATCCATGACCCCAAACTTTCAGACGATTTAAGATCTGCTTCTTAGACCCTATGAAGTTGGGCGCTATTTGGAGCGTGAAAAGCATCATATCGCCCCCAACACCATTACATGGGGGCGCTATGGGTTAAAAATCAGCCAAAGCGTTATGTTTATAACGCCGGGCATCATGATTCAAAACCAATCAAATGTAGCCACGTGTACAATTCAAACGAAAATATTAACAAACGGTCAAAATAGGGGCGTTAGGTTTTCCCACCACCACTACACCTCATTTTGAATTCAAGCCCCATGCTGACTCAACTGCCACGTGAACCAATCAGAAACAGGGGCCTTATGTTTTTCAAGCCCTACTACACATGATCTTAAGTGTTGGTCTATATTTGCGTCAGCTCAGTCTTCATAGTCAATTTTTTGTATACATTACACACCGTTTGGTTTTGCTTAAGGAAAAACATATTCACCTTGCAAGACATGATATCATAAGACGAAAAGCGTTCACTAGGAACAAAGAAAAATTGGAAGTCACAAAACAACCCTATATTGTACAATCTAAACGTCTTTTACTCAACTGGTGATCACGAAATACCAACCTCAATAGTTACAAAAAAATAATAATAAATAACTAAATCAACTACAAGTTGAGAATTTTTAAATAGAATAATCGCCTTCGAAAAAAACATGTCACCAACCCATGTGATTATTATATACAAAACACGAGTTGACCCTTTCCAAACACTTATACAAGATAAGCTTGTACTCCCAAAAGACACAGGAAGTAACATTTGACTTTTGCTAATTATTAAAAAAACATGAAGGTTAGCTGCTTATAGGTTCAAAAAGCCAAAAACATATGACCTTGATGTGTGGATTTAGTGCAAATAATATGTTCACAATATACACACCAACCTTCTCATTCCATCCTTGGAATGCACATCAATGGAGGATTTCAAAGTCTTGTTATGCCTCCTAATCCTCCTCCATGTTTTTCCACCTTTGTTAGCCGCATCACCACACAACTGCCCGATTTCCTTCTGTGGCTCAAGTGCATACTCAATCCAGTTCCCATTTCGTGTCGTGGGTCAACAAAAAGACATGTGTGGCTATCCGGGCTTTAACTTACGTTGTGACAAACAAGGAAAATTGCTACTGAACCTCCCAAATTCAGGAGACTTTTCAGTCCGAGCCATTGATTATCGATCTCAAACTGTCCAAGTTTATGATCCATCAGGCTGTTCTGCTGCTAGGCGTTTGACTTTAGACCTTTCGGGTTCGCCTTTTTGGAATTCTTCGAGTAAAAACTACACTCTTTTGAGCTGCCCGGTTGAGGCCGATACATCTGATCACGTCACTGTTGGCTGCATAAGCAATTCTACACATTCAACTTTGGCAATTTCTTCTGAGAGTTTCGCTATGACAATGACTAACCAAACCTCATGTAGGATCATTGGTTCTATAAAGACCCCCATAGCATGGTGGCAAGATCAAGGACTCACATCTAACCTAAATATTGATTTAGTTTTGACATGGGATAACCCTAATTGTAAAGAGTGTGTGGTCCGTGGCGGGACTTGTGGTTACACAAATACCACAAAGCAAGATGTTACCTGCTATGAAAATACCAAAAAGGGTAAGACAGTCTTTCTCACTAAACCTTTTTTTTTTCAAATTCTCCTTGATCTGAATAAGAATGTAAGCGGGCCGATCTTTGATCAACTCAAATCTCACTAATTTACATTTTTCAGGTAATAAACATCAGATAATAGCGGTGATAATCATATCCATAGCCCTAGCTTTACCAGCCACAGCAGCCTCAATTGCCTTGGCATGTTATATCTGCAGGGACCGCAGAAGCGTAGCCACCTGGTTTGCAGGAAATGCAACACCCAGTGCGCCAGACACCGCCACCGTTTCAAATGGCGGTATAGTCATGGGTCTGGACCAATCTACTATAGAGTCCTACACGAAAGTAATTCTAGGGGAAAGCAAACGCCTTCCAGGACATGGAGACGCAGCGTGCTCCATATGCTTAGCAGAATACAGTGCTAAAGAGATAGTCAGATGCATACCCGAGTGTAGACATTGCTTCCATGCTGACTGTATTGATGAGTGGCTTAAAGTGAGAGGGACATGCCCCGTTTGCAGGAATGCACCTTCTCTGGCTCGTATTGACATAACAAATTCCTAGGTTTATTGTTTTGTTCAATACTTGATCTTGCCATTCGCACCCCTCCTTTTGTTCTTCTCAAGATAAATAATGAGAGATTGTATAGAAAATCAGTCTGTAATATCTGATCAAAATTCAAAATAAAACACTAAACTCGAATCAGATTGGAAATTCGAGTCAGTCCACTTAACACTAAACTAGAAGAATATTTTTTACGTATATTTTACCAAAAATATAAAAAAATCGCTATTTGTCGCTACCAACCATATAGCGACACATGAGCGATGCGCTGCGTTACGCTATTCGTTGTAGCGGGCGCTATGGTCGCTATTAACAACTATAGATGTATTTATAGATCTTTGTGTTCTCTAATGTTCTTTGACATCATTATAATGATTATGTTTCTTATAGATCGGGTAAATTTATTGCAAGTCTTTTGAGTAGTTCAAAGTCAGATGTAGTGCTAACGACATATACCTCACCAAATACGTATTCTTTTTTATTGCTGAACCTTCTATGATTGATTTCTTTTTTATTTTCGGAAAGATTCCTTTGCAATTTATCTACTTGCCCATTAACAATGATTACAAGATACTGATGAGATTGATTGCGGTTAAGAATTTATTCTTAATTTTAGCTATGTGTCTAAGTCAAATATTGTATCTTTTTGGGCAGTAGACGGAGTGTTGACAGTTATGTGTTTATGATCTTGGCCAACCAATTGTGTGTTTATGATCTTGGCCAACCGCCAACCAACAATCATATTTATGTCTTGAGAATGTTAGGTCAAAACCGCGACTCAGTAGCGGAAAAGTCACCGGTTGACGACTGATGCAGATTTTAGGCAAGTATGAGGATCAACATTAATTGTCTATCACCAAATACCACCCTCTCTTGACAGACTTGTTAGTGGTCTTTTGAGATCATTGCCTGCATGCTAACACAATGTTCTTCCATCAACTATGATAAGATCAAAACAGAAAACAGAGGAAAGGTTTAACCACATCAAGCTAAACTCTTATTATTATCATCACCCTTATTTATAGGCCAACGACTATTAACGGTCATCAACTAACTATAACAACATTTTACACATCTAGTCCCTCACTTATTACAGCTATTACAATTCAGTCCCTGTATATTATTTATACGTAACAAACTACAGTGAAAATCCTAGAGACAGTGAGATTTTGATCTTCGTCTTTCTTCTTCCTTCTAGAAGGGTTCTTGAGATACCAGAAAGACCAGAAAAAGTGTTCCATGTTCTCCTTCCATTCTTGTTTTTTACATAAATCACGCATCGGACGTTTTGAGACAACAAGAAAAACACTTTAGGCTGCATGAGGCGTGGCATCTACATGAAGCAGCCTGGAGTGGTGGTTTTGGCGGTTGGCCTCAAATTTTCAACAAGAAACAGGCAACTGTTGATTTTGGCAGATTTTGTCGACTGGTTAATTTTGTGCCGGTTAGTTTGATTTTGGCAGATTTTGTGCCTAGGATTGGATTTGAAGCCGTTGTATATATACCACGATACTTACGCTTGTAACTTGTAAGTTGTACGTATAGCTTCTTAGGTAGTACTTTTATGTTTAAGTATTAACAATGTACAAATTGTCATGTGTAATTAATTTATTAGTACTTTTGAATAACTGAAGGCTCACGTGAAGCTCTCGTCTCACCCTTTCTAAAACTAAGATTTACATCAAATCATAGCCATATTGATCTTAGAGCATTAGAATATTGAAGGCCTGAGAGCAAGCAGTCTATTCTTGCTCACAATCTTGCTCAGGTACAAACTAGCTATAGATATAAGCTATTTTGGTTCCTAGCCTCAGACATAATCCATAGTTCCATACACCAAGTCAATTTCATCTCTACAACCACCAAAGTGCAATAAAGGTCAATTTCTAAACTCCCTATGAATAAAGTTTCCTTATACCCAGCTACTCTGCCAAACACCAAAATATATTTAAAAAGCTTCCAGCTACCAGCCTGTTTTGCCAAACATACCCTTAACCAACTCAATTACTCAAACGGAGCACAACTACAAAAGCTAGCTTACTTTTAGATGATCGCTAACTTCCACATAGGTGACTAGGATAGTTACTTCACTTAAGAGTAGTGATGTTCTCCTTTAAAAATAAGATTAAAAGCATCCACTAGGAATAAAGCACAATCAAAACTCACAAAACCTATATCCAACGATCTAAACATCTATTACTCGACTAATAATCAGAAAGAACCAATCTTATTAGTTACACAAAAACATAAATAACTTTTTTTTAAAAAACTACAATCTACTTTTAATAGAACGTTCACCTTTGGAGAAAAAAAAAGAAAAGAAAAAAAAAACATGTCACCAAACCATGTGATTATTATATGCAAAACACTAGTTGGCCTTTATCATAAACTTATACAAGATAAGCTTTTAATCCCAAAATACAAAGGAAGTCATCCTTGACTTTTGTTAATGATAAAAAATTGTAGGTTAGCTCATAGCTGTTTAAAGGTTCGAAAAGCCAAAAACATTTGACCTGATGTGTGGATTTAGTGCAATGATGTTTTCAATATACACATAAATCCTCTCATTCCATATTTGGAATGCACATCAATGGAGGTTTTCAAAGTCTTGTTATATCTCCTAATCCTACTTCAACTTTTTCCACCTTCATTAGCAGCATCACCACACCACTGCCCGATTTCCTTTTGTGGCTCAAGTGCATACTCAATCCACTTCCCATTTCGTATGGTGGGTCAACATCAAGGCATGTGTGGCTATCCGGGCTTTAACCTACGTTGTGACAAACAAGGAAAACTGCTACTGAACCTCCCAAAATCAGGAGACTTTTCAGTCCGAGCCATTGATTATCGATCTCAAATTATCCAAATTTATGATCAATCAGGCTGTTCTGCTGCTAGGCGTTTGACTTTAGACCTTTCAGGTTCACCTTTTTGGGGTTCCCCAAGTAAAAACTACACTCTTTTGAGCTGCCCAGTTGAGACCGATGTGTCCGATCACATCAGTGTTGGTTGCATAAGCAATTCTACACATTCTACTTTAGCTATTTCTTCTGAGAGTTTTGCTATGGTAATGGCTAACCAAACCGCGTGTAGGATCATTGGTTCTATAAAGAGCCCCATAGCATGGTATCAAGATCAAGGAGGGCTCACATTTAACATAAATATGGATATAGCTTTGGCATGGGATAACCCTAATTGTCAAGAGTGTGTAACCGGTGGCAGGACCTGTGGTTACACAAATACCACAAAGCAAGAAAACGGTTGCTTTGAAGAATCCAAAAAGCGTAAGACAATCTTCCTCACCAATCCTCTTTTTTTTTCTTTCAAAAACTCATTGATCTGAATAAGAATGTAAGCTGGCCGGTCTTAGTTTAACTTAAATCTCACTATTTTACATTTTCAGGTAATAAACATCACATGATAGCTTTGATGATTGTATCCATCGCCCTAGCTCTACCAGCCATAGCAGCCTCAATTGCCTTGGCATGCTATATCTGCAGGGACCGTAGAAGGGTAGCCACCTGGGTTGCAAGAAACGCAAGACCCAGTGCGCCAGACACCACCACCGGTTCAAGTGGGGATACGGTCATAGGTCTGGACCAATCAACCATAGAGTCTTACACGAAAGTGATTCTAGGGGAAAGCAAACGCCTTCCAGGACAAGAAGATGCAGTGTGCTCGATATGCTTAGCAGAATACAATGTTAAAGAGATAGTCAGGTGCATACCTGAGTGTAGACATTGCTTCCATGCTGCCTGTATTGATGAGTGGCTTAAAGGGAGAGGGACATGCCCCGTTTGCAGGAATTCACCTTCCTCAGCTCGTGTTGATTTGTAACATATTCATACGTTCTATTGTTAAGTTCAATACTTGATCTCGCACCCCTGCTTTTGTACTACTCAAGAGTCAAGATACAGAATAAGAGATTGTGTAGAAAATCAGTCTGTAATATCCATATCCAAAATAAAACACTAAATTCGAATCAGATTGGGAATTTGAGATCGATTCTGTAACAATTTTACAGAAATCTGTTAGCTATAACTTTTTTAGACAACTAGATTATTGGACTTATTATGTCCATCAGTCCATGTCAACGATAATAGTATGCATTTCATCCACATCAGCATGTAACTGGTATCAAGGGTAAAAAGGACCTCTCAGTTAAAAATGAATAACGCCAATTTAAGCACAATGTATTATGAATGCATTAAAATTTAATTCAGCGCATAAAGTGAAAATATTTGCACTATGATAAATCTTTATAATGATGAAAACTGATAGATGGGAAGAAGATCAGATAACAGAGCCTGAAATATTTGAAGAAAATCATTAAAGAGGCAACCAAATGGTGGTTGCTAAGATGACTGGTCCAAAGTCAGATGTGGTGATGACATAAACCTACCAAATATGTGACGTAGCATCTACATGAGGAAGCCCAGAGTGGTGGTTTTGGTCTCGAATTTTCAACAAGAAACAGGCACGTTTGATTTTGAAATTTTTGGCGATTGGTTGATTTTGCACCGGTTGGTTTGATCTTTGCAGATTTTGTGTCTGAATTTGGGTTTGAAGCTGTTGTAAATATACTTAATACTTACGCTTCTTAGCTTCTAATTTGTACATATAGCTTCTTACTTCTTAGGTAGTATTTTTTATGTTTAAATATTAACAACATACAAAATGTCATGCTTAATTAATTAATTAACTAGTACTATTGAATACCAGAAACCTCACATGGTTAAGCTCTCATCTCATCCTTTTTAAAACTAAGTTTACATCAAATCAGTAGCCATATTGATCTTAAAGCTTTAGAAGATCAAGGGGTTGAGAGCTAGCACTCTATTTTCCTGCTCACAGCCTTGCTCAGGTATGAACTAGCTAAAATGGTTCCTAGCCTCATATATTGGGAAAATGGTGTACGCCCCCACTAGTCTTAAATGTTATCCATACGCCAAGAGGATTTCAGCTCTACAACAACCAGAGTGCTATAGAAGGTCACTTTCTAAACCCCCATGTTTATAGTTTCCTTGAAATTGTGAGTTTTGTTTTCTTCCATTGCTTCCTTAAACCTTTTAACCAACGCAAATAGAGCACAACTACAAAACCTGGCTTACTGGGTCGCTAACTTCCACAATCCACATAGGTGACTGGTATAGTTACTTAATGGTTTATTTATATTGTTTAATATTCAAGAGAAGTTGAGCAATAGTTAGTTGATGTGTACAAATTAATATGTATATACTGAGCCTTAACTCACGCAAGCAAAATCCCCTAATGGTCATAAAGCATAAAAAGCTACGAACTAAAGAAAGAAATCAGTAATTCAGTATCAAAATGCAAATGCAAATTAAGGGACCAAAAGACAAGTACCAACTATTAATCATGACAAATTAGCACAGGCTTGGCATGGTAGAGAAACTTGGATATTTAAAATTCTTACAAGCTGAATTTGCATAACTAAGAGTTTTAATGCGTAAAATTCGTAAACAGAACAGAATTAACAAAGGAACCTTCCAATATAAGATACAAAACCAAGTGAAGCATCCCGGAATCACTTCTTAGCGAGCAGCTTCTTGGGTAGCATATCCACTGGAGTGGTTTTCAGAAGGTAAAGCCTGGCTGCGCGTTCTTGCAAAGTACCACCGCACTTCAGTCCCCTTTCCTGAAGCTCAGTTTTAAGCCTTTCCATACCAAGAACCTAAAAGTAAGCAAAAATAAATGAGGTCAATACAGGAGGCCACTTCTACAAACTAATTACATCGTCAGGTAAAATATAAAAACAAAACAATAGCAGATGCTGTGCTTAAAAAGAAATCCCTCTCCAAATCTTATATCATTTTTCTTAAATATAAGCCTTCTCTATTGGATAAATTAGAAATATGGAATAAACAAATTGCAGCCTCCATTAGAGAAGAAAAGGAATTCACTAAGACAGTCACAAAATAGAGTTATGTCCTAAATGAATTACTGTTTGAAACAATCGATCCGGGATTTTTTTTCCCAGAGAAACCATCAAAAATCAAAATAGACAAATGCAAAGCGCAAAATCAGTCTAGATTTCTCATACCTCCAACTCTGCTGCTGAGTTAAACTCGTCAAAATTCAGTGGCTTCACAAAGTCGACACAATCACTCTTTGAACACTCTTTTTCTTTATCGACTAACACTTTAGAATCAGAGAGTGTAGCTTCTACATCAGTAGTTCCAGCCTCTTGCCCATTAGTAATGCTCTGAAGTTCACACTGTTTCTCTTCTACGTTATCAAACTCAGATTTGGTGCAATTCTCCATTTCAGGATGAACCGAATCAGTTGAGTTCTTCGCCGTGCTCTCATCATGTTTCATTGATGCATCAGCAACTTCATGAGCAGTAATTTTATCATCAGAATCTTTAACGAATCCCAAATGCCCTTCGGTAACAGTCTCCCTTTCCTCCTCTGACGCACTCTCAGATGAACAGCCAACTGAAGATTCTCCTTCAACTTTCCCACCAGTTACAGATGCCAAACTTCCATCGGCTTCCTTATTGGAGTCCGATTGGTTTTCATTGTTTGTAACAACAGATTTCTCATTCTCTTCACCCATTTCATCATCATCATCACTATCTTCCTCATCCATGTCATCACTGTCACTGTCATCCACTTTTCTCTTACCCATCCTACAAAATGAGTACAAATGACTGTTTTATAAATTCACGCTTAAATATAACAACTTGCTTTTACATCTAGCATTCAAAACTTCATATTCTGTTAAAAATTATCTCACTTGACCTCTCACCAGAAATTCTTTAGGCAAAAACTAAGTTATCATCAAACACAAGACTAATTCTTAAACTTATTAATATTAAGTTATTAACACTAGTTCATTGTGACAATGTGACATGTTATTTACATTTAATAATAATAATAAAAATGATGATGTCTAAGCAATCAATATAACATTATTGATTCAATAACCCTTACCAAATCTTAAGCTTCTTCGATTTCGAACCATCTGCATCCTCCCCCAACCCTCCACCCTTCCTCTTCGAAGTTAAAAACCCGCCTGAAAGCGATTCCCTAACCGACTTATCAACATCCTCCATACATTTCGCCGAATCCTTCCTATACTTCTCGACATACCTCTCCGCCCCATCGCCACCGCCCGCCTTTTTAACCTCCTTCCCTTTCTTCTTAATAAACTCCTCCGCCACCTTCTCCAGCTTCCTCTCCTTCTCCTCAGCCAACCACTCCTCCATCCTCTTCTCCGCATTCACATGCCTTAACCTCCGTCCACTCATATCCCGACACGCGTCGAAGTTATTCGTCTTCTTTTGGCCGGCTTTCGTCGCCGCTCCACGGAGCAATGACCCGAACCCGCCCTTGCCGCCACGTAAGCGGAGCAGAAGGTGAACAAATGATGGTGATGAAGAGTCATGGTATAATGAGGTGTCGTCGGTTAGGGTTTTGCCGTTGGATAAGAGGAGTTGGTGGTGTGGTGGGATGGAGGTTAGGGTTTGGATTTGGGATTTGATTGAAGAGATTGGGATAATTGGGGTTGTGAAATTTAGGGTTATTGATTTGCTGTCTAAGAGCTTTGTGATTACTTGATAGATTTTGGGTTGTGATTGTGATTGATCCATTGGAATCAATGGGTATGGTTCTGATTGATGAACGCTTCGATCGATTCGATTGCTCGAGTTTCAGTCGAAGAAGGATTTGATATTATTGATCGAGTAGGAGAGAATTGGGTAAAAGGGTTATAAATTGGGGCCGATTGGGATATTTGTATAAAGTTTTTGCTACGTGATAGCAACGTCATGCGTGATAACGTCGAAGCTGTTTACACGTGTGCATTGCTGTGAAACTGTGAAACTTGTAATCACCGTACTTGTACTGATCGGTACAGTTCTTCAAAGACGGTAAAATTAGGTACCAGTAACTGTACCGAAAATAATCACTAGGGTACGTTAGTATTTAAAGGTAAATCTACAAAAAATATGTTATTTTACCGAATCAGCCCCGATACCAAAAATACTATTACAGCTATGGTCCAAAAAAAAAAAAGTAAATAGGTTTGTGTGGAAAAAAATGGGGCATATTAGCAGTAAAGTTGTGGTGCATCCGAAGGGTAGTAGGAAATAGGTAATGAAGGGAAAAGTGAGAAAAGGGAAATTGTCAAACGAATAGGATAAGACGATTATTAAAAAGTGTCTTTTTCTTAAGTATAGATACAATAAGAGTGAATTACACGGTTAATATCACTGTTTTAAAAAATGGTAAATACCGGCCGGTTATACCGGTACTACTGGTTTCGGATGTAAATCCGATACGAAATACCCCGGCAAATAGGGGAAGCGGCATCGACTTTGAAGTTACCACCGAATCTATTGGGGTCGGTTCCGTATCTATAATATGTTTCATATTTAATTATTATTGCATGGTGTTTTTTTTTTATATTAGGCTAAAGGGTGTGGATGCGGCAAGGGGGCCGGCAAGGCCCGACATGGTGATGATGGGCCGGAGTACACCACCCCCTCTCCCGGCATCGGCAAGAGCGGCAACCATATGACTTTTGTGCCGGGCCAAATGTGGATAAGAAAGTGGGATTTTTATTATTTTTAATAATTCTGGCCAATGAGGAGCCCCGTCATCATAGTGCACACCACCCCCTTGGACGCCCTTCATGAAGATGCCACTCCTACGTGACGCCTACGTGGAGGCCAATCATGAAGATGTCACCCCCCCCCCCCCCCACCCCACTCCTACATGACGCCTACGTGTATGCCTAAATCCAGGCAGTTTAACGAAACCAAAAAAAAAAGGAATGAGAAGAAAGAAAAGAGTTACAGTCGTTGTAAACAAAAAGAAAACAAGTGATTGCATATGTACAATACAACATATTCAGACATGTTAATGTGTGGGGGGTGCAATTCTCTCCGAAAGTATAGGCTAACTGGCTTACCGCCGATAGATCTTATTTGGAATACTACTAATTACTTGTCTGACGATGACTTGGAAGTTGACTTTCATGGATTTAACGATGCTTCTGATATAGCCCCATGAAGACATCTTATGCATATCATTAAATGCTTGATGTGTAACATTTTGTCTTAGATTAGTAACGTCTGCAGTGTTTTGTCTAACTAGTGATACCCAGATGGATGGTCAAAAGTTGTTTCCGACATGCCATGGTTCGACCTAAGAAAACTACTCCAGGTGAGGGGTGAAATACACTGCCTAAGAGGAGTAAGGCCCAAAGCTTATGTACTCACTCTCGCCGTTCGAGTAGACTACCTCTTCTATCTGTTTTTCTAAAAGGGATACCGGGTGTTTTTCTAAAAGGGATACCGGTTTCAGTGGTTCCAGACACATTTCATACTCGCTCTAAGATCACTCTAGTGGTTTCGAATATCTTCTATGAAATTACGAGAGCCAAGCCTAGAGAGGCGCAGGGCAGGAGTGCCCTTTACCCAGTGTTATGAGTAGGGCTGCAAACGAACCGAACTTTCAGCGAACAGTTCATGAACCGTTCGGCGGGAAGTTCGTTTGTGTTCGTTCGTTTAATAAATGAACGAACACGAACAAAAATTTTCGTTCGTTTAGTTAAATGAACGAACACGAACAGAGGCCGCGTTCGTTCGTTTATGTTCGTGAACGTTCGGTAACGTGTTCGTTTGTGTTCAATAGTTTAATAAGGTTTTTAATTTTTATAATTTTTTATATTCTTTTATTTTTATTTATTTTATCCTAATAAATAAATGAACAAATAATTTATGTAGGTAATATATGACTATATGAGATCAATAACCATACTTTTAGTCTTCACGCTCACTCCTAAGTATATGTTTCGTTCTTATTGAAAGTTAAAATAGATTTGTTTATGTTTGTTTCCGTTTATGAACACTTCTTTGTGTCTGTTTGTGTTCATAAACACTTGTTTGTGTTCATTAACGTTCGTGTGCGTTCGTGAACAAACTTAGCAAACGAACACAAACGAACATGAACACGAGTATTGTCTTAACAAACGAACACGGACAAAAAATCTCGTTCGGTAAGTGTTCATGAACTGTTCGTGAACACACAATTTCCTTAACGAACGAACACGAACAAGGCCTTGTTCGTGTTCGTTCGGTTCGTTTGCAGCCCTAGTTATGAGAGAGGGTAACCATAAGAAACATGTCTCCCAAAGGAATTGAGTGGTCATTTATACTTGTTCATTCAGTACCATTAGTACCAACTCTATATAGATAATAGATTATTTTCCAGAAGGCAGACATAACAAATAACAGTGCATCCTATATCAATAAACATTCTGTGGCAGGTATATTTACGCATAGACATGCACTGACACTACGATTATAACTTCTTAGGGGGTGTCTGAAACTGATTATGAGAACGACTTATTGTTTGTTAAAACAAACAATTTGGAATATAATAGATGAAATCACATAAGCAGTTTTAATAAAGAAAATCCTGCAAGTCAGATGACAAACATTACACGAAAACATAAAACAGATGGGCACAACAACCCCAAAGATCCTGTGTTCAAATGCCATACCTGAAGGGAACAGAATACTAAACAGTTTTAATTGCAAACTACATATTTTATAAAGCCATATGAGACTCCAGTTCATAGACGACTGATAACAGCTTCAACCTCAGCAGGGGTGTATAATTGATAAGTAGGAGCCACCTTTGCAATATCCACATTATTAGGAGTTACCTGACCCAAAACCAAATCACAATCATCAAGACTATTTCTCATGCAAACTGCTTGTCATCATAAAGCATGATGAGATACAAAATATCTAATGCTTTTAAGCATGGCGGAAACTCACCTTTTCTTCCATCACTTGCTTCAAGATGGAAAGAGCAATTGTTTCAGCTTCTTTTAGACTCAAGTCCTAGACGTCAAATGCAATCACAATCAGCAAGGAAATTCAAGACACTACAAGAAAATGATAAAATGAACACTAACTAGATCAGACCTTGTTAAATTGCTCCTGCAGAGAGCTGTCAGCACCTTCAGACCCTGACCCTATAGCTTTTGCATTGCATTGCCAAAATGTGCCTGATGGATCCGTATAGTATCTGCAAGTAAACAACTCCTAAGATCTTTGTCCTATGTTCCTTTCCTTTTTTTTGTTATTACCAACTGTATAGATAACTAACATGAAGAAATAACCCAGAAAAATCTTGGTACTTACAGACTAGGACCATTTTCATCATGGCCTGCAATAAGAAGAGATACCCCAAATGGTCGAGACTGCAAAAAAAGTTGGAATTGAAAAGATATTAGTTCATCACACTCACACACAAAGGCTGAATACCATCCCAATGGATAGTAAAAATGCAGGCACGTGCGCCACAAACTGTTAAAAGAAGAGAAAAGAAATAAAACTAGTGTAATGGTCATAAGTTGAATCACCAACCATGGATTCTTCATCTCCTTCACCAAATCGCAGTGCCAGATCACACAAAGCTTGGGTGGTCGACTCAACAGTCATCGGCTCACCATAGGAAAACCTATGATTCTAAAACAAAAATAAAAAACATGAATATTAATGCAGAACTTATACAGTTGTACCTAGTAAACAAAATAGTTATTAACGCTGCTAAGGTCACCTGAGTCTCAACCCGTGCATGTTCAACTAGTGTTCGGGCATCTGCAATTAAGCCACTCATGGCACAGCCAATGTGTTCATCAATTTCCATAATTTTCTCAACACTACTGGGTTCCTGCAGTTAGTAATACGTGAGATTTTGAGTACAAGTGTTGCTTTAATAGCAGTAAACTGAATTGTTCATCTCTTCCACACAAGTTTCTAGCCACAGTAAATTATATAGATAGTCAAAGCCACCTAAACATTTGTTAAAACTTGTTACTGCAACGTCACAATACTCGCAAACTATCTATCAAGCCAAACAGTTGAAATCAATATAAAAGGTTATTGTTATCCAATTTCTGAAACACCAGAAGCCTAGGAATGAACCAAATAGTTGTGTAGTGAAGTATTGATTTAAGATTACAACTATATGACATATCATGAATTGCTTTTAAAAAGGAGGATTTTTTTGGGGCCAAATGTTTGTGGGTTATGCTATGCTGCAGCCGAATCAGTGGACCATTTGTTCACGCGTGTGGCAAAATATTAGTGTGTGGTGCAAAATCCCACCGATATATGCTTTCCCCTTGAACGACTTGCTGCAAAAATCCATCAGTTCGTTAATGGTACGGGGATAAAAAAAGAAGGCGATTCAGTCCATTATTTTAATAGCTTGCTGGAGTATTTGGTGCGCAAGAAATAATATGATCTTTTTAAACAGCCAGGTAAAGGTGGAAAACATTTTGGGGGAAGTCAAGGCTCAAAGCTTCTGCTGGATAAAGTACAGAGCAAGGAAACGGGATTTAGAGTGGTGTAAATGGAAATCTTTTCAATTGTAACTTGTGGTCTGTTGGTCTGTTTTGCAGCCTCTTGCTAGCTTCTTGCTAGTAGGAGGTTGGCTTCTTGTGTTAATGAAAGGTTGCAGTCAGGGCCGGCCCGTAAGGGGTGCGGGGAGGACTCCCGGCCCGGGCCCAATTTCTCGGGGGCACATTGACCCTCCGACAATTCAAGTTTTCCTAATAGTGATGTCTTTAATTCGATGGATTTTTGTATCTTTGAGCCCCAAAATTGTTAATCAAGTATTAATCAAAGTGAATGGTAGTTTATATAAAACAGAAAGTAAAGAAATGTTGAGAGAGGTTAATAATTAAAAGAGAAAATGAAATGGTTTTAGAAAAAAATTGCAGGTTTAGTAATGAGTGTACGACTAGAGAGGATGAAGAAAATGAAAAGAAAAGGCTCACACTTAGTTGTTTTTGCTTTTTATGGTTTTGACTTCCTTTTTAACTTTTAGTTTTGTTATGAAACAATTTTTTTTAATTGCCAAACTTTCATCCGTTTATATTTTCACCCTTTGTGGGATTCGAACTCCCAACCTCTCCCAAGAGGGTTTGTTCTCTCTACCGTAAGACTACAACCTAAGTGAGAAATAAAATTTGATCAATCAATTTGATATTAATTTAATCGTAGCTTAAAAAATCGTTTACATTATTTATTTCGTTAAGGCCTAAAGTTAAGGGGCACAATTTTTACAGTTCGGCCCGGACACCTGAATTTTCTGGGCCGGCCCTGGTTGCAGTTCAAAAAAGAAAAAAAAAAACAGGCCTAGCATTAACATAGCAGGCATATCCTAGTTGGTAGTTTGATTATGATTATTACAAATTTCAAATATAGGAAGGAGATCCATAACCAGTTTTCTTTTGAATTAAATTTGCAACTTGCTTTACTAATTTCCAAATTACAAAGTAACGAGAAATGTTCAATAATAACAATAACAATAACAATAACAATAATAATAATAGCATAATAATACCAAGAGTGGGGAGGTGATACGCTTTTCAACAGCAAGAACAACGCCTTCCTTGGTCTTGAGTCCAATAGCAGTGGAACCCAGCTTAATCGCCTCAATCGCATATTCCACCTGAAACAACCGCCCTTCCGGAGAGAAAGTGTTCACACCCCTGTCATACTCCGTCCTGTCGATATCCATAACATACATACATACATTTTTTTCTTATAAACAAACTTCACTATTTCAGTAACCCTAAGGAAATAGATAGATCTGTAATCAAAACACATTTACCAACCTGGTTAGAAACATCTTCGATTCAGGATGATGATTTTAGATCTCTGCAATCAATCGCATACATAATAATAATAATTAAACTAATTACCAGATTTTAATTATCAATTAAGCACTCAATCAAAAACCTACGTACCTTTCTTCTTCTTCTTCTTTTGCGTCTGTCTGCCTGTCCGGTTAACTCTATTTATTGTTTGTTATTCGAGTATGTATGTAGAATCCCTTCTTGCGAAGCAAGCCACCTGCCTTCTTTCACCTAAACCCAACCGGGCGGGTCGGTATATTTAATAATATTGGGCCCGCCAGAGACCTTTTAAGCCCAAATATTTCAACAAGTTGTTAAGCCATGTTATAAAAAATATACGGTGGATTTCTTTTTTTCTTTTTTTTAACCGCCAACGAATCAATTCCGAGCACTCTCGGGCACCTTTTTGGAGAATCAGATACTCGAGAGTACCCGGACCACCAATTGCCACCAATTCTTGGGAAAAGCCGACCACTCACCCGCCCGAAGGCACGACGGTGAAATAGTCGGTAAAACCGGTCGGGATCAGGACTCGAACCCAAGCCAATGGCCGAGTCATCCCTCATTTCCCATCCACCAATGTTCTCCAAATGTAGCTAGTGGGAATTGAACTCAAGTCTCCCATAGGAAACTTTAAGCCCTCAACCAACTAGACTACAAGTGTTGGATAATATACGGTGGATTTCGATCCAAACATTACACGTTTAACATTTTAGCTTTTTGGTTTTGATTTTTACATTTTATCAGCACATCTTCATGTTTACTACCAGTTTTAACCCACCCGGCCACTTTCAATATTTCATCTCCCTCAATCAAAATTCAAGCTAGTAGTCGTTACGTTCACTCCGGTTTTTGTTTCCTTTTCTTTTCTCTCAAAAAACTAGGTTCTCGGTTGAGAATATTTTCGGAAGTTTTGTGAAAAAAATTGTATTTTTTTCTCGTTAGTCAGTATTGATCATGATCTTGTTTTTGACGCATGTGGAAGGAAAAGAATATAAAGCATCGACTCTAGCTTTCACCAATGTGAAAGCCTTTTATTTTATTTTTGTTCGAGTAACGCATGTGTGTTGTTTAAATGACTAATGACTTACAGATGTACTAACCAATGCCACGTAAAACACAGTTTCAGTAGACATATGGGAAGTTTATATGCACCATAGACAAGAGCTCAGATAAAGCTTTACTTTTATTGCGAACTCGTTACGCTAGGATAACATATATTAACTGTAAATACTACAATGACAAAAGTATACATGGGAATGAATTGGTACAAAGGTTTTTTCCTGTACTTGAAAAGCCCTAAGGATCATCAGTATAAAACATGTGTGACAAATGTATAAAAAGTTATTGCACTCGCGGCTGCAGTCCCTGTATACGAGAAAAAGAAAAAAAGCGTACACGGGCCTTGAGCGTTGTACAATTACATAAAATCACCGTGTGCTTGCTATTGGTATCCCACGAACCATAATCAACCAGTGAGTAGATTTGTTGGAACCACGAGCCGCTTCTTTGTCTATTCCCAAAAGGTCACCTTTTTGCAACTCTCATATAAGCAAGCGAAGTTGAGCACCCTAGGTGGCGGAAAGACAGTCATACCCTCCTGTGATGAAACAGTTGATAATAATCTTCAAGTTTGAAATTCAAGACTACTTTTCACTAAGCATGTGGCACAATGAAAAAGAGGCATGATATTTATAATAAATGATAATAAAACAGGACATATAAGTGGATACAGTTAATCATTATGACATTATATGTATTTTGGAATAGCATATTACATATATGCAATTTTAAAAGCTTAAAGTACTAAAGCAGCAGCTTATAATTATATGAAGCCAAACCTATACAAACTCACAGAAACAGAGACAAGACAGAGGCTAAGATAGGCCTAAGCCCACACAAACAAGCCTATAAAACAAGGCCTCGAGTGAAGCCACTGAGACAAGCCCAATGTTGCAAAAATCGGCCTAGGCAGAGGTAAAAATCGGAATTAGGCCCTAGTTGGAAATCTAGGCGTTTTGGCCATTAGGCAAACCTAGGCGGTGATTTTTTTATTTTTATTTTTTAATTTTTTTTATTAAATTTCTAAGTATTTTTTAGTATTATGTGTATATATCTAAGTATTTCTAAGTATTATGTGTATATATCTTAACATATTTTCAAAAACACCTAAATTTGTGTGTGTGTATATAAAATACGTATAAAAATACCAAAACGCCTAATTCCGCCTAATTTTCGCCTAGTCCCTAGGCTGGACCTCACCGCCCGCCTAGCGCCTAGCGACTTTTGCAACCTTGGACAAGCCAACGCTTACATATTTGCAGAACGAACCTCGTACCAGAAAAGCTTAGGATCAAATTTAATTCAACTCAATAATACACATTTCTGACTACTATGATAACATGACAAAATTATGAAAGTAGCATATGATAGTTACCTTTGATGATGGTTGATCTGGTGAGTATAACCTATGTTCCTCTAGCACTCCCCTATAACGACTTCCCTCACCAGAAAACCCTACGGGACCCAAGTTCAACCTACTCATTTTGAGAAGCAAAGCCAGCATTTTGCTCAAACGGATACACCATCACAACAGGACCGTCAGACCCGTTGGGTGGGACTCCTGGTAAAGGATACATGCCATAGTTCACATTGGTAGGACCACTTTGACTTGACCCAGGATGCAATATACCATTTTGCGTTTGGTATGTAGAAAATGACTCGTGTCTGCGTGAGTTCATTGACCAACTTCCACTTGATTTAGCCGTTGATTTATCCATTTGATTACGGTTGTGGTTACGTCCCGAACCCCGTGATTTCGAGTTATTGTCTCTATGACCATGATTATCACTTCTATCATGGTTAAAGTTCCCTTTACGAGGGCGATCCCTAACATCAACCTTCTGAAACAAGGGACAAGAAAACAAATTACAAGACATAAATGCAACTAATATGCAGTAAAAGATAAATAACAAAATATTATATTTATTTTAATTTTTTTACAAAGACAAACTCACACAAAAGCATAATCTGTCTTGAAGCTTGAGAAGAAAACACAAAAAAAAAAAAATACTGAAGTAAAGTTAAAGAATCGCAAACAGATTGCAGGTTCCATCTTTGACACATAATTAAGTAAAATATTTAATTATTTGTTAAATTGCTTAAAATGCTCTCCAACAATGATAAGAACTAAAAAAAGCAAAAGTTGAAAACTTTGGCAAACACACTTAAATATTTTGAATATAGCTAGGGTTCTATGAAATATTTTACCATAATCGGACATGGATTATAACTGGAAAAGAAGAAAGGAGATTTTCTTACAGGATTTGGTAAATATGTCCCGGTACCACTACGATATCTGGGCATATCTTCAACATAATGCTGGAAGACGTTAGGAGGTCGATTGGGGACAGACTGAAGAGATGGAACAGGTACAAGCCGTGGTCCATATTGCATGAGCTGTGTGACTAAGTTCATGTTTGCCAAGGGTCTTCCAGGCCCGTCCCATGGAACACGGCCCTGTAAATAAACCGGTGGTACCATGACCGGTGAAGGATACACTGTTGGTCCATGATGATGTGGACCTTGACAAAACCGCCCAAACTGCAGATTCTGCCAGTGGCTATCAAAGTCGCTATTAAGAATATCAGACCTGTGTTCGTCTGGTGTCTCATGGTGGCCCACCCCTCGAGGACTAAAATCCTCAGATTGGTTAACACCTTCCGGATGAATATTTTGACCAACCTCACCATTTTCAGTACCCTCAAAATGACTAGCTGATGCATCTGATGACCCATTTTCTGATGGTACGTTATAATATGGAAGCATTGTGACGAACGGGACAGGTGGTCCGGTGGGATAAAAAGTCAGTGGCGTACCCGCGGTATTGTTTATCTGGTGTCGCGGGCTGGGCCTGATAATCACCGGTGCCATTGGAATTACGGAACCACTTGTTTGGGCCGGTTCAATGCCGGTCACGTGAGATCTTGAAGTATGCATTGGAGCAACAGCCTGAGATTCTGACTCAGACCTCAAACTCGTGGATGGAACCCTGTCCATATCATCATCCTTGGACTGAAAACGGTCAGACATAGACAAATCTATAGGATTGACTGTTTTCTTTCCCTTTTTTTCCTTTGCTGACTGGTTGACCGTTGACGTTTCATCCCAAGAACTCTCTGAGGAAGTTTTACTTCTTGCAGAGCTACTGTGAGCAGCAGACGAGAATCTTGAACTCGTAGCCCGTTCATTTGAACAAGCATCGTTTAATTTATTTTCTAGAGAATGAGAATAATCCAAATGATTATTCTCTCTTAACCTGTCTCGTTTTTCCTTGCTATTCTTATGTTGACTTCTTACTAACCCGCCAGACCCATCCACACGACGAGGTGGCGGGATATAATTCATCCTAGGAGAAGATGACTGAGATTTATTTTCATCCTGCGAAACAATTTCAGAACTCACCCGATCGGCTTCCCGCCATATTTCATGGTTATAATTATCATCACCAGAGTTAGTTTCCACAGACCCGAGATGACTTTCATTTACAGGATCTTCGGAATCGGATGTCACATTAACCCCAGGAAAATAATGAGGAACCGAACCATGCGGAAAATGCATACCCGCAAATTGGGGATCAATAAACGGCATATTTGACGGGATCATTCCGGCCATATTCCTTTGCGTGTAGCCTAATGATGCTAGAAAGGAGGGCGAGAATGGAAAAGGTAAATGACCCGACGCTAGATTCACATGCCCGTTAAAACCATGAAATGCAGAAGATGCCATCATGTTCACAAGATCTTGTTCCTCTTGTTGCATATCTTCGAGGTGATATATACTTGTTTCTGTTGACGGTTCGAAACTTTGCTTATGTGGCACATGGTGTAAAGATGAAGCCTCGTTTTTTTCGACTTCAGTTTCAACGTTTTTCCTCCTGTTACAGGTTTTTTCGTTTTCAAGTGGTTTATTAATGGTTCCTTGAAAAGGAACATATTTGTATGTATCGGTTAATTCAGGGCTAGACCGTGTTCTAGCAAACGGAGACCGTTGAATGTCATTTACCAAAAGACCGGATTTCAAATTCCGTTGACCTTGGTTAGCAAGACCAGGAGTGGCAACACGAGCCTTAGGCGAACCTTCTGACTGATTATTGGTAGAACAAGTGTGGTCAAAGTCAGAATCTTGACCAACAGATTCTGCCGTTTTGCCACTTGAAATACTCATTTTAGTATCAACTTTCGAAACCATTGAATCAGTAATGGGTGCATCAGGACGAATACCATTGCCATGTCGGTCCCACGTGTTAGTAAAAAACCGGTTTACTTCAGCAACAAGATTTTCCTTTGGGCAGTCCAGGAATTTCGCCAGCCTTTTGGCCCCAAGCGCAAAAGCACTACGTATTCTGAAAAAGTTACCTAAAAACATGATAAAGAAACATAAAAAGGTATAAACAAGAACCGTAATTTATACATTAAAACATATAAAAAGTATATTAGAAAGAAATGATAAAGCACTTTGTTTTCAAAATCTAATATATAAAGTCAGTGTATATACCTTTATTCACACTTCTTCCAAGATTATTACTCACACGTAGCGGATCAATAACGTTAAAATGTTTGGAAAGAAAAGGCTGCCCGTGATTGTCCTGACCGTTTGGAAACACAGCATACACAGAACTACAAGCATCAAGAAACACTTTGTTAAGCAGCAATTCTTCACTATCCTTACGAGGTGGCTCCGCTGTAACATTACAAAATACAAAAAGAAAAATCACTATTAATATTAATACATTTATACAAAATACAGTATTGCTAATTAGTTGATTATCAAGTAGAGAATTGCTAACAAAATTACCAGTTATTTCTGGTAGTGAATTTATGGGTACAGGGCCCCACAAACTAACACAGAAATTGTCCCAATCAAATTTACTAAAGAATTCCAGAAAACGGTAAAGCACCTGCAATAACAAAGCCAACATTCATAAGACGTTGGTTCTTTACGGTAAAAATTATCATTAAAAACACACATAAAAAAAAAGAAACATCACAGCGACAACCTCAAGTGGACCTGCAAAAGAATTGTTGAAGACGTGGAATATGTAAAGAACCAATGTCTCAAGGGCGTAAGTGGAGATAAGACCATGATGAGCCCCGAGTATACGGCTCTCGTAGTAACACCAGGCTTTAATTAGTATAATGCTACGCTTAAATAAATGATTCTGATTTATCAAATTGTCAACCTGCACAGGTAATATAATAAAATTAAAAGTAGAATAAACATGTGCGAAAACAAAGGCACTACACTAACCTCCTCTAGAAAACAAAGGGTACAAAGTCCTCCGAGCTGATTAAAGGATATATCTACCACAATGTTCTCCACCAAACATTTTATAATCTTCACCTACAATTACATGACAAATGTTTGCTAAATACGTAAGTGAATGTATAACAAGCAACCGTTGTTGACGCAACGTATTTTTACAGCGAAAAATCCAAAACCAAAGTTTAAAAGAACGGAAACGAGCCTTGAGGCGAACCGAGGCGCAAGCTCGAGGCGCAATCAAAAAATAAGTATGAAAATTATGTGTCTATAAAAAATAAAATACTTGACCTAGAAAAGTCTAAAACATCAAAAATAAAATAATTGACCCAAAAAGTCTAAAACACCAAAAAAAACACATCAAAAACACCCTAAACTACCTGAGGCGCACCTGAGGCGCACATTTTCTTAGCGCCTCAGCCCTTAGAGGCGTATGTACAATCTGAACCCCATGAGGCACGCCTCAGACTCGTTTTCTTAGAGTTTTGCCTCGAGGTGCGCCTTGAGGCGCACGCCTCACCCGTTTTTTTAAACCATGTCCAAAACTAGAAGACGTGTTATCATAAAGATGTGAAAATTTAAAGGGATATGAGAATCAACTTGCACTAAGAAATAGATATCAACATAAAAGAATAAGCGTACTTCTGCTTGAATGTATTGAACTTCCTTTACATGAAACTCTGCATTCTCATTCTTCTCTTCAGCCTGCAATAAATCACAGACCTCAGTGGCCCATGAATCTTTTAAGTTTGAATTGCTACTGAATGCTGTTAGATCAATATCCCCATCTGGTAAATACGTTTTAAGAGGTACAGACCCAAATGTAAAAACCTGCAAACCACGATAGATCACGTAAACTTCAAGAATCAGATTTATTGACCCAAAAGGCCAAATTTACGAAAAGACTAGAACCAAAATTAAAATTTGCGAAACACTATAAACTTATTATCACGGCTTCAACTTGTAATAATAAAGCTTTAATGCCCATCCATTCATCCAAACATCCCTAAAATCCTCAGTTCCATAGACCCTCTATTTTTACCATAGTTGTCAATAGCAAATAGCGGGCGATAGCGACAAGCTACCGGTACGCTACGTAGAGATAGCAATAAAATAGCGGGCGCTATTTCACATTTAGCGATACACTAGAATAAAATTTTAGAGATATTTTATATGTATATTTTACCAAAAAAATAAACAAAATTACAAAAATTTCGCTATTTCCCGCTATTTGTCGCTATCAACCATATAGCGACACATTAGTGCTACGCTACGCTATTTGCTACAGCGGGTGGCCGGGCACTATGGTCGCTATTAACAACTATGATTTTTACTATGTTCTTGTCACCACTTAACATCAACAGAATCAAGTTTAACAAATAACATACGAAAACAAATCAAGATTCAGATAAGTCCTAAATTAGAGCATACAGATTATCACAGTTCTTGTTCACATAAAATAAAGTAAAAAAAAACAACAATAACAAAGAGAAGACAACCACCTTACAGGGAAAACACTTCATAATAAGCCTTTGTACATAACCTGCAACAGCATTTCTACGCTCTTCCGAAGGCCGATTCGGTTGAATGCAAGTTATAAGCTCAGCCGTTCTCTCTTCGGCCTTTAACCATCTCTCCGAATCTAAACTATCTATCAATGGACCAGCATTGGGCAATAGCCCATTCGGCAATAAGCGGGCCCCACTGTCCATCTGTGACCATCCCTCAATTTCGCCCATACACAATAACTCAAAAAAAACTACTAAACCACACACAGAAAACCAACAACCTCACTTCTTACTTCCTTCAAAATAAAAATCCAACCTTTTGCTTTCCAAAACTAGCAAGCCAACATTATTATTCAGATACCAAATACAAACATTCACATATACATTTGCATAAAATATTATAAGTTAAAAGGTTGCAGAAAATAGATTAAAAAACATACAGTGCTATCAATTATGGCTCTTTAAATGTCACCCACAATAAAAGTTTTAATCTTTTTGTCTCAAGAACCCTAGAAAACATTCAACAACCCCTATAAAGACATAAATTATATTGTTAGTTGGGAAATGAAATAAAATAAAATAAAATAGCCTGATCATAAATATGGATAAAAGGAAAGATTAACAACAAAACCCTTAAAGCATAAAGGGTTGTGTAACATTATACCATACAAAGCAATCTTGGAACAAAGATGGAATCTTTACAACAACAAATATGGGTAAAAAAAATATGAAATAAAAAATGGTTTGTGAAATTTGATTGTTGGAAAAAAGGGGTTTGGAAGAAATGGATGGAGAGAGATTAAAGTTGGGAATTTGTGCAAATTAATAAGAGAAGAAAAGGGTTTATAGTGAAGGGAATCTGGGGAGAAAAATTGTTATCTTTTTGTCAACAAAATCTATGCAAACTAATGTTGGTTTGTGTTTGAAGATATGAAATTGGTTATGTTTTATTTCTTCATTTTAAAATTTTGACATTACATACTATTAATGTACGAACGTATTGAACAGTAATGTGAAAGTGAACAGTATATTAATGGCATATTTGTAATTTTTGGTTATTAACATCTATATGCTCCTGCTCCTATGTTTCTCTCTCATTCGATTCCTCTCTCCTCTGGTTCTCCCCACCGCCATCTCCATTTTGTGGCTGTAAAAAATTAAATCTACATATATGTATTTATGTGTGTCTTGATATAGAAAAAGGTGGATAAGGGGAATTGTAAACATAAATGGACACTGAAATTCTGTTATGGTGGTGGAGCCGATTTTAGGTTAGGTTGATTCGTTCGAAATCGATTCAGGCGAATACCACTACGGTTGGTGACCTCTCGGTTATCTAAGGGATGGTTTCGAATCTCTTACTTAACTAAAGTGCAACCCGACTTTAAATGATTTGCTCGGGTCTAATTAAAGTTAAATGTGCAGGAAGACGGTCAACTTATGGTAGACACAGGTTTTGAAGCTTTGAGATTTCTATTTCTTGGTCCAGACTAATCCCATGTATCCTAACTTATTTATTTTAGTATTAGTTATTTAACCAAATTTTATTACTTATGCCTATCATGCTTATGTGTAATCTTTTTTCATTGCATTTTATTATGTGCAGATAGCAGAGGACAATTAAATTTGAAGGGATTATAATACTGCAATGAGTTTTTGACAAGTTTATCACCCATGGTTAAACATAAGTGAATTATTTGGTAACAGTTACCGCTTATTTTTTAAGATCATCTTTAAGTATTGAAGTTTTAAATATTTTCTGTTCTAATTCTTTCCACACGTCATGTGGGTGTGCATATTGAAAGAAGAGGGTCTATGTATGGTTGATCTTGCTCAAGAAGTACCCAGATCTATTGAAAGGGTGAAGGTAAAAAAATCTCTAATTTTTAACCATGAAAGTATCTGATTAGCTGTTTGCAAATATGTTTATGGGCTGATTCATTATATGTTGTTTCGTTTTAAAAAGCTTTAAACCAACCCATCTGTGCTGGCTGGTCCGCCCAGACCAGTCAATGCCGTCTGGTTGGTGTGCTCCGTAAAAATTGTTGGTTGAATAATTATATAACTAGAATATGTTCTTGCTATTGACTTGAGCTGGTTGGTGTTGGTGGTTGCAGAATCGGAAGTGGAAAATTAAGGCTTCTTCGTTTTAGTAAGTATTGTTACACGACTACTTAGTGTTATCAATATTTTAGTTAGTACATGATTCCAACATCATTGTGTTTGAGGCAAACTTCATTATTGATTTGTTTCTCCATTAGACATGTTTATGTGGTTACAGCCGATTGATTTACCATCATTTGTTGAATATATTTCGAGTATTCAATTAGAGGTTAATAAGATTTGTTTATCCATTAGGCATGTTTATGAGGTTACAGCCGATTGATTTATCATCATTTGTTGTATATATTTTTAAAATTGAATAATTATAGTTGTAAGTAAAAAAAAAATTAGCTGATGTCCGTGAACCCATCCAAGCTCGCGCTAATCAACAACGTCTCGAACACCACTCATGTTTTCCCACATGACAAAGAGGTCATAGCTCCAGTAAACTGTTCTTGCAACCAACAACATTCCTACCAAGCCCCGTTAATTTGTAACCAGGTTTTTAAATACTAACTAAAAACTTACTACTCCACATTTGTTGTTGTCTGATGATGTTTGAATACCGTCTTTTAAGCGAATATAAAAAACGCGCAACGCGCGTATATTAATACACCTAGTTTTGGTTAAAGAAAGAATATGTACATGTTGCTGACCCACCATCTCTAACTTATGGCCCTAGTCATGAAAAAAAATGAGGATGGTAAAATTGAATTTATGATATGATGTAATGGATCAAATTCAAATACTTAAAATTAGTACATGTTGCTGACCCCACCATCTCTAACCACCTGTCCCGTTCGGATTAAAATGTGAATGGGTAAATTTTGCATGTCTTTTCTATTGATAATAAGCAAGTATTTATAGAGGGTACAAGGATCTCTCATGGGAGCATGTCTCTCCGTGATTTCAGCCAATGTTTTAAAAACCGATAAATACCGGTCGGTTATACTGGTATTATTGTTTTCAGATGAAAATTCGGTACGAAACACTTCGGTAAATATACGAAACGGTATTGATTTTATATCGTCGGTAAAATCCGGTTTGAACCGTTATACCGGTACCGGCATAGGTTAGTTTTTGGGGTTTGTTCAATGTTTTAAAAACCGGTTTTTAAATCATATGGGATTTGGCGTAAAAATGGTTCAACCGGTTGAACCGGGTTGTATCGGGTGGTTCAACCGGATTGACTTGTTAATTCTACGAATCCATCAATTACATAATGAACTCAAAATATAATCTTAAAAGTGAATGATTACATATTAAAAGATAATCCAACATATAAAAAATAATCCAAAAGCATTCAATTTTTTAACAAATTTCTTTAAATGAAAGTGTACGTTATGTCCAAGCCATTGAAGTATTGAATACATCAAGTTCACAATTCTTAAAATATGAAATTCACTAACAAGGTCTTCCTCAAAATCTAGAACATAACTATTTTTCATCTAGAACATTCACTATTTTCACGGGTTGTCCGGTGTTTTCGGAAGTGTGGCATGTGGTTTTTTCTTGGTGTAAAGTGCCGAATCTCTTCGCCTTTCATGTTCGGGATTTACTCAATTATCACTTGGTTGCAAAGAATGGTATTCGGCCTAGAAAGGCGTTTTATGGGGTTGTGCTCACTACCATTTGGAGTATTTGGAAGGCGAGAAATGATTTCATCTTTAACCAAAAGGGAGTTTCGAGTAGGCGTATTTTGGAAGAGGTAAAAGTAATGAGCTATTTGTGGATTGTGAACCGTGGTAGCATGACGGATATGTCCTGGGATTCTTGGGGAAAATTCGATTCGGTGAAGATGAATTAGTGGGGTTTTTTTTCGGTTTTTTGTGGTAACTGTTTCGGATTTTTGTCTTGTTTTTTGCGGCTTATGCATGTGGCTCGGAGTATGTTACAGATTATGTTTCCTGCTAGCCTCTTGTTAGCAGTCAAATGAATAAAGTTGATCAAAAAAAAAAAAAACTATTTTTCATCTCCTACATTATTACATAAGAAGTTTTAGTAGAAATAACAAACATAATATGCTTAAATTACGAAAGATAAGTAACATATATAACAAGTAATAGCATGTTTGAGGAACCGATTCGTGCTCTTCCTCCCAAACATGTTATCTATATCATTACTATGAAGTTCTCCTTCTTGCTTTTATTGAACCGCAAAAAATCAATAGTCCAAAACCCAAATTTTTACCTTGTGTCGGTACCGGTATAAAGGTTCAAACCGGTATACCGTATTTTACCGGCGGTACGAACTTGATACCGTTTCGCCTTTATACCGGGGTGTTTCGTACCGGGCTCACATCCGAAAAACGGTATTACCGGTATAACCGCCCGGTACGTACCGGTTTTTAAAACATTGGTTTTGTTTAGATTATTTTTTTATTAAGGAATAACTTTTAAAAAAATTAAAAACTTTAGATTATCTTTTGGATTATTTTTTAATTATTTATTAACTTTTTTATAGTATTTTAATATGTAATTATGTATTTTTAGAATTTTTTTGTGTTAATGTTGTAATTTATGAAATTATATAGCTAACTAGTCAACCCGGTTGAACCGGTCGGTACAACGCGGTTCAACCGGTTGAACCATTTTTTTAGACAAATCCGGTATAATTAAAAAAAAACGGTTTTTAAAACATTGATTTCAGCCAATAATTATGATACAAATGTATTACAAATAAATTACAATAACTCAGAAATACTTTCCGCTAATAGGCCCCCGCAGTCGAAGCAGTAGCCGGCCGAATGCAGAGACTGGACTTGAAACGATCAAAGAGTATGCGTGGTAACCCCTTAGTGAAGATGTCGGCGTATTGATACTCCGTCGGAACATGAAGCACACGAAATTCACACGATTCGATTCTGTAAGTATCTTTTTTTTATGGGTTTTGATCTTCGGCCTATACACAACAATAACCCTAAGTTCAATTGAGTTATTGTTGTGTAATTTGTATTATTGATAGGCTAGGGCTCTGAAGGGATAGGGAGCCTAATCTGAAGGGCGTCCCTATCCCCGCAAGGTAACAACCCTGCGCCAGGTCACGGCGCAGGAGCATACTCGCGCGAGGACAGGCAATCAACATCCTCGCGCGCCGGCACAGATGATAAGCAACAACTAATACCTGATACGCGCGTGCCACCACACGCGGAATATTCCCTTGGCACGTCAGGGGAGGTACAAGGGATGACAAAAGGAAGATTCACAAGGATCTGTGTCAGAGCATACACCAACAGAAGAAGGACATGTGGCAGATAGTACAAAAGGGGAACGGCTGCACTGTACACGCTGTCGTGAACAGTGACCAGCAGGCATTACCTCGCCCACTGTCAGACGTCAAATCAGCCAGCAGAGATAGCCTGGACACTGTAGCAAGTACGACATTACTGTGCACCACCAGAAGGCCGCCACGTGTCCAACTACAACAACGACCACACTGTAGCCTGATGTCATCAACAGTGCCTCGTCCTTTCCCGCCATTTCCAGAAGGACCATGGGCTTGGGCCCCGGTTGGGCCCAAGCCAATGGTGTCACTTGTGGGCCTCTCCATGCAGCCCACTACCAAGCCTATAAATAGCGCCAGATACAACTCATGTATGCATTCACAAATACAACCATCACTACTATACTCTCTACTTGTAATTCTCTCTTGTTAGTAATAATATTCCGGTGTACTTACAGTGGACGTAGGTCATTAACGACCGAACCACTTAAATCTCTTGTTCGTAGCACACACAATACACATCACACTCACCTTAACAAACTCTCGGGTTACCATAACGGTTTGGGTAAAGGATTAGACCTGTAGTTACATAAGTACTAACCCCCCGGAGGTCAGTCTTAATCTCCGGTGTACTTATTGTTTCTTTATTGGCGCCATCCAACGGTTAGAACAGCTCTTTTCACCCATCTTTTAACCCACCCATGGCTGAACCCAACCCTAACACCTCCGGCATGCACCGAGCCGGAGACGAAGATGTCCAACAGCCGGACAACCAAATCACACCTAACACTGTCGTCAAACAACCGACATCCCGGCTCGACAGATCAGCTGTTGAAATCCGTGATGTCGAGTCAGATGACAACAGTCAAGAACTCTCCGAGGAGGACCCAGACCAGTGGCTCCTCCGTCAGAATGCCAGAAGTGCTGCAATCTATCAACGAAAACTGTTGCAGCAAGCAAAAAAGAAAGGTAAAGCACTTGCTTTTGATACTCCGTCAAAAGCAAACTACAAGAAGAAAGACACGGCCGGTCACGGTGATGGTCGTAGCGGGGAGCTCGGCGGAAACGTCAGAGCTCGGGGCTGCGCCAAATCACGTGACGAGCCAGACGGTTATGAATCGTCAAGCAGCGACTCTGGGTACAAAGGGAAGAAACACACTCCCACGTCGCGAGACAGGGAGATAGACGATGACTTGGTCAAACCATTTCGACCAAAAGCTTTTGCCGAGAAATCCAAGTTTGTCGCCCGCATCGCGGCTGCCAAAATACCCAGAAAGGCCAAACTTCCAAGCAGCATCGGTAGATACGATGGCCTGCGTGATCCCGACGACCATGTGCACGACTTTGAGTGCGCGGGTATGTCCGTTGACTGGCCCGTCCAAGTATGGTGTCACCTTTTCGCCCAGACCCTCACGGGTGCCGCCCGGGTGTGGTTCGACAACCTCCCGGCGGGAAGCGTAAAAGATTTCGACGACCTTACAGAAAAGTTTGGCAGTCACTTCTCACATTTGCGGAAACACAAGAAGGACAAAGCACACATCTTGCTATGTCGTCGCTATGATCATGAGACAATTGAGGACTACATCGTCCGTTTCAACAAGGAGGCCTTGCAAATAGGCTGTGGGGAGGAGCTCACCCGGGCCGCGTTCATTCACAATGTGCGCAGCCCAGATCTCATGAAATGTCTAACTGGCAAGGATGGCATCCCAGAATCCTGGGATGAACTCATTCGCTCAGCAAAGATATATGCATCCTCCGAAAGATCTTTTAATCAACTACACGGCTTCCAACCACAACACCATAATAATAATAGTAAACATAAAAACAAATCTGTTTGGAGCCGCATCTCGGGCGCCACCGACGAGGGGAAATATTCACCCGCAGGGGACGCCCGCCAAATCATTAGCTCGAAGCAAACGCGAGAACAACGTGGACACTCCAAGAAAAACCACGATTGGACTCCGTTAACTAAAACTCCTTCACAGGTCTTGAAGACCGAGCAGGTCACACTCAAGGAGCCTAACCCCCTGGGGAAGCGCCGAAATGTAGACCGTAGCAAGTTCTGTGAGTACCATAATGACTACGGCCATCTCACAGACAACTGTTATAGTCTAAAAATGGAGATAGAGGCAGCGCTGAAATCAGGCCAGCTCGGCCACCTGGTTAAAAATGTTCACCGAGCTGGCAAAAGCCAAGGAAACGAGGAAACCCAAGGCGAGGGATCACGGAAGAAGATCCGCGACCTTAACACCCATGCTGCAACACTAATTCCCCGCCATCAATGCAACATGACACGGCGGGGTAAGAACACCCAACATGGGAAGCGCACCTGAATACAGCCTCTAGACGACTCCTGGAAGGAGGTAGACATCCTCATGCCAAGGGTCAGAGGTGGCGCCTCTTGCACAGCTCCACTAGTAATCACTGCCGTCTTTGGACATTACCGCACGCGGTACATGTTTTTAGACGGCGGCAGCAGCACAGATATCATGTATGACCAATGTTTTCAACAGCTAGATGAAGAAGACAAGGCGAAGCTCATTCCGGTCAATGAGCCAATCTCTGGTTTCATCCATGAAACCATCATGCCCCGCGGCATGCTCTCTTTGCCTGTAACATGGACGGATGGTACACACGAGCGCACAGAAATATGCGACTTCATGGTCCTACCAGCCACATCAAACCATGACATACTCCTAGGAAGAGAAGGCATTGCTCACTTCAACGCCAACGCCTCCACGGCGCATGCAATGGTTGGTTTTCCCACCAAAACAGGCGTTGCCTTCATCCGGGGGAACAAAGATTGCCATGTCACGGAGACAGCCAAACCGCCAAAGATGGTCAAGACAGATGCCCGCACAGAGCCGGAAAAATGGGCGCTCAACCCCAAATTTCCGGAGCAAACGGTGACCATTGGCCATGTAATCTCCGAATCCATATGAAATCATTTGAAGCAACTTCTGATCAGCAATATAGACATTTTTGCATGGCAACCGGCAGATATGGTGGGTGTTCCGCGGGACATAGCGGAACACAGGCTTAACGTATATCGTTCCGCAGAGCCAATTGTACAGAAGAAGAGAAGTATGGGCCCGGAGAAAACAAAGGCCATGAACGAACAAGTCACCGAGCTGCTCAATGCGGGCATCCTCCGCCCCATCAGATATCAAACTTGGGTGGCCAATCCCGTCATGGTCGCCAAAGCGAATGGAGGATGGCGCATGTGCGTCGACTACAAAGACATTAACAAAGCGTGCCCAAAGGACTGTTATCCCCTACCAGAGATCGATTTGAAGGTGGACTCCCTCGCCCCATACAGATTCAAGTGTTTCCTGGACGCCTACAAAGGATATCATCAAATACAAATGGCGAAAGAAGATGAAGACAAAACAGCGTTCCGCACAGACGCGGGTATCTTTTGCTACACAAAGATGCCTTTCGGCCTGAAAAATGCGGGCGCCACATACCAACGCCTGATGGATACAGCGTTCGTAAAAGAAATCGGCGTACGGCTTGAAGTGTACGTCGATGATTTAGTGATCAAAAGCAGGGAAGAAACCGACATGCTGCAAGACATCCAACAAACATTTGACCAGCTACGAAAGGTCCGCATGAAGCTAAATCCAAGCAAGTGCTCGTTTGGAATGGAAGAAGGGAAATTTCTGGGAGTCATCGTTACGCGGGACGGGTTCCGCGCCAACCCAGAAAAGGTACAAGCAATCGAGCGGATGCCATCTCCAGCCTCCGTCAAAGAAGTGCAGACATTGATGGGCCGCCTGGTCGCCCTAAACCGTTTCCTATCCAACTACGCTTCAAAGTCATTTCCTTTTGTCGACACCTTGAAGAATTGTCTGAAGAAGAGTAACTTCCGCTGGACAACCGAAGCTGAGTCAGCTTTTCAACAAATGAAGCAGTGTTTGATGAACCTTCCTACACTAACAGCCCCGCTCCCTAAAGAGCCACTCACGCTCTATCTCTTAGTCACGGAGCGGGCAATCGGCGCAGTCCTGATGGTCGATCGTAAAGGCGTGCAAACGCCTATCTATTACATCAGCCGCACGTTGTTAGATGCGGAAACTCGGTACACCATAATGGAAAAACTGGTCCTAGCTTTAATTCACGCTTCCCGAAGATTGCGCAGATACTTCCAAGGCCACCCGATAAACGTCCTCACGGACTATCGGATTAACGACATCTTGGCCAAACCAGAATTGTCAGGAAGACTGGCGAAGTGGGCTATTGAGCTCGGAGAACACACAATCAGTTATAAGCCCCGACCCGCAATCAAGGGACAAGTATTGGCAGACTTCGCAACCGAGATCCCAGCCGACAAGGTTCAAGAGTGCCGAGAAGAAGAATCGCCTGCGCCAGCGCACGACCCATCGCAAAAGTGGTCCTTATACACTGATGGCGCCTCCAACGGAGACGGTGCTGGCGCCGGTTTACGCCTCATCAGCCCAGACAAACATGAGTTCACATACGCCATCCGCCTCGAGTTCAAAAGCACAAACAACGAAGCGGAATACGAAGCGTTGCTGGCAGGCCTCCGCATAGCGGAAAAAATGGGGGCCAGGCACGTAGAGGCACATGTAGACTCCTTGTTGGTAGCACGGCAGATCAATGGGGTATACGATGCGAAAGACGAAACCATGGCTCTATACCTGGAGCAAGCCAAACAACTCATGCGCAAGTTCGACTCATGCACAACCGAGCACATCCGACGCAGCGAGAACAAACCCGCCGACGCGCTCAGCAAAATGGCATCCACGGTTTTTGAGCACATGGCAAAAGAGGTCCGCGTCGAAGTACGAGATAAACCATCGGTCCCCGCGCGCCAGGTCAATGTCACTCAAACAGGTAACGCGTCATGGATGACACCGATCAAAGCCTTTTTATCGTCGGGAATTCTGCCCAATGACAAACTAGAGGCCCGGAAGATAAAAAACAAGGCCCTGCAATATCAACTGACCGATGACATCCTGTACCGCCGCTCCTACTTGGGGCCACTCTTGCGCTGTGTTGACCCGACAGAAGCCTCCTTTCTTCTTAAAGATATACATGAAGGAACGTGCGGGTTACACGCAGGCCCAAGAATGGTAGTGGCAAAGCTGATGAATGCAGGATATTACTGGCCTGGCATGCACGTTGACGCAGTTAACGAGTTACGCAAATGTGACAGCTGTCAGCGCCATGCCCCAAACACCTTGCGCCCAAAGAACAATCTCGTACCAGTTACCGCAGCTTGGCCCTTCCAAAAGTGGGCTATTGACCTAGTCGGACCATTCCCGGCGGCGCCGGGTAATGTCAAATATTTGGTCGTCGCTATCGACTACTTCACTAAGTGGGTCGAAGCGAAACCTCTGGCAAAGATCGATGGCGCACATGTCAAGAAATTCATCTGGGAGTTCATTATCTGTCGGTTTGGGTTGCCGATGCAACTGGTCAGTGACAACGGAACACAATTCGAAGACCAGGCCCTCCAACAATGGCTGGCTCAAATGGGAGTCACGCAAATCTTCACATCCGTTGCGCACCCGCAAGGCAACGGCCAAGTAGAAAGAGCCAACCGCACAATCGTTGAAGGCATCAAGACAAGGCTCGGAACCAGGCGAACAGGGTGGGTAGACGAGTTGCCGCACGTCTTATGGGCCTACCGTACCCTCACGAAAACAAGCAATGGCGAAACCCCGTTCAGCCTAACATACGGGTCCGAGGCGGTAATCCCTGCAGAAATAGCTTGCCCCACGGCAAGGGTATTAATGGCAAACACAACCGACAATGATAAAGAACTCCGCATGAACCTCGATCTGTTAGAGGAACGCCGCGACCTCGCGGCAATAAAAGAAGCAAGTTACAAGACCCAACTCGAGCAATACTACAACAAGCATGTGAAGGAGCAAACCTTCAAGATTGGGGACTACGTCTTCCGCAACAATGAAGCTTCCAACGCCGAAAAGCCTGGGAAGCTCGCCCCAACTTGGGAAGGCCCTTACAAAATTGAAGAAGTGCTCGGAAAAGGCGCCTACGCATTAGAAAGGCTCGATGGCACCCCTATTCCAAGATCATGGAACGGCGCTCAGTTACGGCGCTGTTATTTGTAATTTAAAATGGCTACACATGCCATATCATTAATGAAAGCGTTTCCTATATCTGTGTTTCTACTTGTACTTTCCGCGCCAGGGTCTTCAAGACTTAGGCAAAATCACATCGGACCAAACACGCTAGCAAGGCATGCCTTCAAGGCGCGCCACGTGCGTGTCGGGCGCCTACTCAAGCAGCGTAGTCTTCAAGACGGATTTACTCGCCGGACCTACAACACCGCATAACAGCAATATGCGCCCCAACTCTTGTCTTCTAGAGTCATTGCAACTCGGACAACAGAGTAGCGCGCCACATAAACGCGGTAAACGGGTCTTCAAGGCGAGGCGATCACGCGCCTAAGTCGGACTCAATGGCACAAGTCGCCTCCGCTACAATCTTCAAGGCGAGAAAGTGTTAAACACTTAGACGTCGGATTGTCTAGCCGAGCGCGCGCTCTAACTCTTACTTACACACTGGGTGACGACTTGGTTAAATAAGTAAATTAGAGACGAGACAACACGATATAACAAACAAAAGTTTCATTAACAAAGGGAATTAAAAACCCTTCTATATTTACAAGGAAAAGAAAAGTTACAAGTATTAAAAGGCCTAATCACTGGTCAGCTGCGCCGGAAGGCCCCTCACCAGAAGCTTTCGCCAGCACATCAGACGTTTCTATAAAATATCTAAGGGCCGCAGGTGGATCCGCGTTCTTGTTGCAGTCCGCAAGTACTTGGAGGATGGGGAACTCTATCTTCTCGAACTTTTGGAGTTCCGCCTCATACTCATCCTTCAGTGGCTTGCCATAGTGTTCCGCATCCACGATGCGCCCATTATTTTGCGCATGCAAGAAACCGTCTTCATAGCCCTCGCCATAACCATAGGCTTGGGCACTGGCAGCAATGGCGGCAACCTGGTCTCCGAGCAGAGGCTCCTGCCAAAATCTCTTGAAAACCTGCGCATCGAAACAAAGTTAACATATGGAAAAGACAAGTCTCAAAAGCAGAGAAAGCGCGAAGACTTACCCCAGCCATCCCGTCTGTCATCAACCATTTGATGGAGTCCTGCATCTGGGACTGGGCAGTGACAGCTTCATCCAGTAGCAACTTGGCCGCCTCACCTTCCTTCACAGCAGCAAGGCGAGCCTGATCACAAGAATCCAGGTCTCGCTCCAGGTCCTCCTTCGCATTGAGGACCTGGACCCTCTCCCGCTCCAGCGAAGAGACGCGCTCAGTAGCCGCAACAAGAGCTTCGTCCTTAGACTCGAGCTCCTTGCGCATCTCCACATACTTCGCCGTCCTCTCCGTGAGGGCCTTGCTCTTCTCTTCAAGGCTCTTCACCGCCGTCCGCCGCTCCTCACGCGCCACTGACAGAAGCTCCTTGAGATCGGAGATGTCAGTGTTGGCCTTCTTCCATGATTCTGACCAACGGCGCCTGTCAGCAACCGCGTCTTCTTCAAGTTTGGCAACCTTGGCCTCCGCGTCATGGGCACGGCGGCGGTATTTGGCAATCTCGGCTTGGAAGGCAGCCTCTTTTTCAGCAAGGCTGGCCTTCTCCGCCTCCACCTGCTCCATGTCCCGCCACAACGCCGAGTCACGGCGCCGCAGCGAGTCCATCATGGATAGTTGAGTCGCCTGGTTAACGCACAAGGCGGCTATTAGGTCTTCACGACTCAACATATCCTGGTGAGTGCGCTCATAGGGAGGCACCACCTCGCTGACAAACTCCTCGGCAGCCAAGGAGTTGGAAAACAATGTGTTTTCCCTTATTGCCCAGCGAGGGCGCCAGATGGCGTCACCACCAGACCAACAAGAGCCGTCATAGACTCCTGCTGATTCCCCAACCCTGGAAGACTCGCGCCGATCCCGACGCGAGCCGCTCGCACCAGCCCCAGAGGCGCCCTGCTGGAGCAGAGCCCTCTCGAAGGCATCCCCTCCTTCATCGCGAGCCATTTCCCGGCTCTCAGCTTCGGCGCGCTCCCTCGCAACGCGCTCCTCCGCCAGCTTGGTTTTTTCCTCCAAGAACCTTTGCTCTTGGAGGCGAAGGCGGTCCGCCTCAGCCTTCTTGTCTGCCTCAGCCTTTTTTGCGGCTTCATCGGCAGCAGCCTTCTTCTCCGCCTCAGCCCGGCGGTGGGCTTCATCGGCTGCCGCTTGCTTGGCAGCAGCGGCCTTCTCAGCCTCAGCTTTTTGCAAGGCTTCCTCGGCTTGCGCCTGCTCCCGCGCAAGCTCCTGCTCCCTCCACAAAGCATCCTCCTCCCTTCCACCCGCTTCGGCGGAAGGAGACAAAGGGGCAGTTGGCACAATCTTCGGCGCCACTGCAAATCAACAATAACTTATTAATAATAATACAACTCATAAAAATAGAAAGGAAGAGAGACGAAAAAAAAAAAGAACAACTTACCAGGAGTCTTCTTCCTCAGTAACTTTTGGAAGAGTGGTTGGCGCGTAGGGGCGGCACCAATGCCCATGCTGAAAACGGGCCCGCCATCGCCACCACTCCCAAGAGGACCCTTGGGAACATTAACTGGTTCCGGACCAGGAACCGATCCCTCACCATCTCCAGCGCCAGGCGCGACTGGAGTCTCCTTTACCGGGCCAGCGGTCCGCGGCCTCTTCCTCTTCTCCAGCTGAGAAGATTCCGCCTCCTCGTCATCCTCGGAGGGTGGGCCATCCTTCCTCCGCCGACGCCCTTTCACAGCTTCTCCTGCTGAAACGGAAGAACCCGAGTCAGAAAGGGTAATCATGGCTCGGTACCTGTGCTTCCGCGGCGCGTGCTTCCAACGACCACGCGCCGCGGACGAGCCTACCGGCGGAGTCTTCCCTACGATATCATCTCCGAAAATACTATCAAAAAAAGGGCTGGGAGACTCACCAGTTGTAAAATAAGGCTTGGGCGCAGCAGAAAGGTCAGGATAGTAGAAACGATCCGCCAACGCATCCAAGCACGAGGTCTGGCCCTCCGCCACAGGCCTCCACTTAATGCCCTTCTCCTGGCGGGCAGCGTAGAATTCAAACTTACTTACACCTGCAAATGACACATCATAAGGAAAGGAACGCGGGAGGCAATAATGATAATAACTAATATAAAATACTTACCCTCCTCCGCGATGTAAGGCTCTTTACCCGCCCGGATGCCGTTCCGGCTCATCCCCAGAAGGAAAAAGATTCCCTCTGTCAGGTTCTGGAACTCCAGCCTAGTGGCGTTGGCGGTAAGGGCAACGAACCAATCCTGCTTCTTGTAATCTTTAAGTAGAGGCATGTCCGCCACGCGCTGACCATCCCCTATTATCTTCCAAGGGAGGCCAACAGGGATGACCCCCTTCTTCACGAAGAAGAACTTCTCCTTTGCCCAGTGAAGGGACTTTGGGGTATGGGTGGCCATGGGAGGCACCTTGGGGCGTGGCTTAAAAGAAAACCACGTTTCATCGCGCGCCATGAAATAAAACACATTGAACCGCTCAACAGTCGGCTCAATGTCTAAGGCGCGGCACGACGCCTCAAAATGAACTAACCTCAGAAGCCCGAAGGCGGTTAGTTGAGTAGGCCCGACGCCATAGGCAACCATGGTATCTATCTGGAAACGGGTGCATGGAAGCCGGAACCCACACTTGGCAAAGTGGGCTTCATAAAGGGCCAGCTGGCCACTACCAGCAGATAAGACGGTGCTGGTCGGAGAAGGAAGCATGGGCTCCCACTCCGGGAGGATCCCATACATAACGCAGAACCGGTTAAAGGCCTCCTGACCCCAAACACAGAATGTGTTGGTCATGAGTTTCCTCTCCTTCGTTCGGCCATGCTCAACGGTGGTCTCCTGCACCACCTCCTCCGTCTCCTTACCCACAACCTCACCGGAAATGCTGTGACTGTCAAACATTGTGGAAGTTTAAAAAAGAAAAAACCTGGAAATCTCACCGGAAAACTTGAAGATCAACCGGAATCTTCAAACAAAGTGAAAAAGAACGGTTGATGAGATGATTAACAAAGAGAAAACAAGAGCAGAAGACACTCTAGAAAGGAAGAAACTTGAAGTTTCAACAATGAATCTTCAAGATCAGAAAGATCTTTGAAGATTAAACGGAAACTTCAAAGGAAAAGTTGACCGGAAGTTGAGAGGAAATTGAGAGTAAGAAGGAAAGAAATAGGAGAAGTAACCGTTCATAGCAACATTGCTAATCCTTATATACTCATCGCATTAATGACAGAGGGACCCACCTGGGAAGCGTAAACCGTCACAACTTTTCAAATTCTATGCACGAGATGGTGACACGTGTCCGCAACAAAAACGAGCGGCCTGGATGATAGTGTATGACAGTCGTACACTACACAGGCGCCGGATGATCGACACGTGTCGACAGATCTCACAATATCAACCATTCAAGCGCGTGGCAACTCACGCGCCTGACAGACAACACGTGCCCATCGACACGTGGCACAATCTCAACCATAAAGACAAAACGTCAGACGCGTGAAACCCCACGCTCCTGACACAGACGATATATTGATAACTGCAACCACGATGGGACGTGTATCAGTCTGTACAACCAGACAGTCACTGACACGTCAGCAACAACTAAGCTTCCATCAGAAGTAACTGATCATTCGAATTCCAGGCGCATTTATTCCAATTTATGAGAGACAAATTCAATGCTAATGATTTAGAAATTTATCACAACTCCAGACCCGCATTAAATTACTCCAGCAGCAGTAAATTTCTCAGCGGAAAGTTGACGTAAACTTTCAAAAGACGTTCCCCGCCCAACCACTGCAACGTTGGGGCGGAGAACGTCCTTCCCAGCAGAAAGTGGACGTAAACTTTCAAAAGACGTTCCCCGCCCAAACACTGCAACGTTGGGGCGGAGAACGTCCTTCAAGCGGAAAGTTGACGTAAACTTTCAAAAGACGTTCCCCGCTCAACCACTGCAACGTTGGGGCGGAGAACGTCCTTCACGGTGCAAATTTGACGAAAAACGGAGAAAGACGTTTCCCGCCTAAATTTTCTCAAATCAGAACAATACCCCCAAAGGCTACAGCACAAGCAGATGAGCTTTCATCCGCGACTTCTATATTTCGAGTCTAGCACTCCACCTCCTCATCAGCGAGCAGGAGAAGCCCTAGACTAGGGGGACTTGAAGGGATAGGGAGCCTAATCTGAAGGGCGTCCCTATCCCCGCAAGGTAACAACCCTGCGCCAGGTCACGGCGCAGGAGCATACTCGCGCGAGGACAGGCAATCAACATCCTCGCGCGCCGACACAGATGATAAGCAACAACTAATACCTGATACGCGCGTGCCACCACACGCGGAATATTCCCTTGGCACGTCAGGGGAGGTACAAGGGATGACAAAAGGAAGATTCACAAGGATCTGTGTCAGAGCATACACCAACAGAAGAAGGACATGTGGCAGATAGTACAAAAGGGGAACGGCTGCACTGTACACGCTGTCGTGAACAGTGACCAGCAGGCATTACCTCGCCCACTGTCAGACGTCAAATCAGCCAGCAGAGATAGCCTGGACACTGTAGCAAGTACGACATTACTGTGCACCACCAGAAGGCCGCCACGTGTCCAACTACAACAACGACCACACTGTAGCCTGATGTCATCAACAGTGCCTCGTCCTTTCCCGCCATTTCCAGAAGGACCATGGGCTTGGGCCCCGGTTGGGCCCAAGCCAATGGTGTCACTTGTGGGCCTCTCCATGCAGCCCACTACCAAGCTTATAAATAGCGCCAGATACAACTCATGTATGCATTCACAAATACAACCATCACTACTATACTCTCTACTTGTAATTCTCTCTTGTTAGTAATAATATTCCGGTGTACTTACAGTGGACGTAGGTCATTAACGACCGAACCACTTAAATCTCTTGTTCGTAGCACACACAATACACATCACACTCACCTTAACAAACTCTCGGGTTACCATAACGGTTTGGGTAAAGGATTAGACCTGTAGTTACATAAGTACTAACCCCCCGGAGGTCAGTCTTAATCTCCGGTGTACTTATTGTTTCTTCAGGCTCGAATGCTTCGATTTGGGGAAGAACACCATCCCAGACTTGTATACTTATTTTAAACTGACAGAAACCAAACACAACCACTGATCTAGATCAAGTGGTTGTGTCTGGTGCTTGTGAGCCGGACCGCATGGGTTCGAGTCCCATACAAAACGGTTTTGTTCTTTTCTTTTTAAATGAATGTAAATCAGATTTCCCTTATAGTATATAATTAAATTAATTAAAGATTAATCGTTCTCAGGGTCCAGACCAGTTGGTCTGGGCTTGTGATTTAAAACAAACGAACCGGCCAAGGGCCTGGGTTCGATCCATGGCATCAACAAACATTTTTTTTCATTAAGTATATATATATATATTCCCTTGTATTTTTTAAAAATTCATTTTTCAATATTTTTGCACCAAAATTTTATATAAATTATTTCTATTTATTTGGAACAGAAATACAATTTTTAATTTAATAATTCTTTAATTTTAGTATTTTTAAATATTAAAGTTATATTTTGACAATTTGTAATAAATAGTTTTAATATTCTATTTTTAAGAAAATAATTTTATAAAAATTATTTTCATACTTAAAACTTATTATTGTGACCATCTTTAATTTAAAATTTACAAAAAGACTTTTGTTTATTTATTTATCAAATTTCTCTTATTTACTAAACATTTTATTTATTAATCAAACGAACACTTATCCCCAATTCGAAACCCTAGAATATATTTGTAGACTAGAAAGACTTAGACATATTTATTACCTTAATTATAGGGTAATACTTGGCATTGTTGGGCAACACATATTCTATTTTCACGAGACATAACATTTTGCTAAGGTGAGTTTTACATAGCCCCTTTTCTATTTCACTATTTTTGGGGTGAAACATGTTACAACATTCTATATGCAATTCAATCATAAAGTGTCTATGTATTTTTCTATGTTGCATTATGTCTTAAACATGACTAGGGTAAGCACAATATTCTAGCATAATCATTAACATTGATCAGCCGACGGTATACAATGATAGATCTATTGGACTGACAATCCCACCCGGATACATGCCTCCTACATAGGTAACGTGGGTGATTGTTATCTCATAACATAATCGAGTGAACCATGAGCGTATGGGATGGACCACAATATTCTAGTCACAAGGGTTGATTATGCACTCGATTTACTTCTAGTATGTTTTCACATATGGACTAGACTTGCCATGACACTTGAATTGTACAAGCTTTATTCGATTATCAAAACCTATGTAATTCTCACCAACTTTTGTTGACCCAAAAATATTTTCAAAATTAACATGTTTCAGGTAACAACGAAGCTGAGGCTTAGAGTATGCAATGAGGGATATTATGAAGTTTATTTTGAAGTTATTTGAAGTTATTGCTTTATTTGATATCGTGTATTTGGGATTTCTAGACATCATTTCATTTTGGATATTTATGTTATGAATAAATTCTTTAAAATTTCAATTTATACCATGTGCTACTGAAACAATCATCAATACGTGACATCCCGATGTTTCCGCCATCGGTTGGGGTGTTACAAGTGGTGTGGGCTGGGTGATGCGTCTGGAGTATGTAATTGGTGGGTTTGGGGGTGGATGCGGAAGGTGTTGGGCACTGGAGGGGGTGGGTTTGGGGCCGACAGAGACGTGGGAGGTGGGCTATGGGCCAAAGGAGATGTGGACGTGGAGTTTTGGTTGGGTTGGTCAGTGGAGGGGGTGGGTTGGGTAAAGATAATGGGCGAGGGATCACTTTCAAGGAAGGTGTAGGATTGTGGAGTGGGTTGGTACTCTTTGGAGTATAGGAATTCAAGCTCATTGAAAGTAACATGTTGGGATAGAATGACTTTGCCCGTGGTGCGATCTAGACATCGATAACCACGATGCAGTCATATAGCCAAGGAAAACACATGGTGTGGAGCGTGGGGCCAATTTGCGAGGGCGGGTGTCGGATTGGTTAGGATAACACTCACAACCGAACACACGAAGGTGTTCATAGTCGGGGTGCTTTAGGTATAGGGCAACAGTGGGGGTACGAAAGCAAATGGGTTTAGAAGGGAGAATGTTGTGTAGGTAGACAAAGGTGTGTAGTGCTTCCACCCAATAGTGCGGGGGTAGAGAAGTATGGGTGAAGGGAGACAACATGATTTCGTTGAGGCGGCGAATCATGCGCTCAGCAGTTCCATTTTGTTGGGAAGTATGGGGACACGAAAACCGGAACCGTAGACCATTTTCAGATGCAAATTGCTTAAATTGGCATTGTCAAAATCCCCACCCATGTCATATTGAAAAGATTTAATGTTGCGATGAAATTGGGTGGAAATTAATTTGTAAAACTGAGTGAATTTTGAGTAAGTTTCGGATTTGAATTATAATGGAAAAACCCATGTAAAATGTGTAAAATCATCTATGATTACCAAGTAGTATTTGTACCCCTGCTTGCTTAGGACGGGAGATGTCCATAAGTCACAATGCACAATATCAAACGTACACACAGTGCAAGATTTAGATAAATGAAAAGACAAACGCTGATGTTTAGCAATCTGATAAGAGTCACAAAAAACCGTACGAGCATGTTTATTACATGAAATAAATTTATTCGAATTTAAAAAATCTAGAACATGTAAACCAGGATGTCCTAGACAATTATGCCACGAGCCTTGGAGACTTGTGGAGACAAAAGCAGTAGCATCAGGAGAGGTGAGAGCAGTGAGCGTGTAGAGAGTACTGGTGTTGTCATGACGACTCAAAATCATCCATATTAAACTTCATTAAAATTAGCTTGATATTAAACTTCATTTGCTAAATGTTGTGCATTCAGATTGTGTTTATGGGCTAGTAATTTGTTGCATATATGGATAATTGTTATATGGTGTAATGGATCACATTCAAATACTTAAAAATATTAACACTAAATTATTTATGATTAACTTTTATTTGAGTTAAAGCCCTGGCCCTGAGGCAAGGCATTTTCTGAAACGAGAGTAAAAGGTGATTCATAGTGACCCACAGAGCCTTAAAAATCAATGGTTTGTATTTAGCAGGAAAAGTTTTACGATTTAAAAGGGGATAGCAGTGCAGCGTGTTACCCACTTACCCTCGATCCTAATGTAACTTGTTTTGGATATGCAAAAAAAAAAAAAAAAAAAAAAAGTAACTAACTACTTGTTTAATCTCTTTAATTTTTACTATATACCTCTTGAAAATTTAAATTGAAAAAAAAATAATGAGCACCAACTACATATCTAATTATTGTGTCTCGTTAATTACATATTTAACTACCAAAATTGTCAAATGTAACTAGTTACTAGTTATATGTATCTATTTTGACTTGTTTTAAAACAAAATGTTTCTAACAAACAATCAAGTCCCACAAATCAAAATCATTGGTTTTTGCTTGATTTTATTTTCTAGTTTTGAGAATTTATCATTTTGCTCGACAACTTGTAACATCTGAGTGTGATTTGAACAAACATATATATATTTTTTTTAAATTAAGATGTTATAATATATATAAATGACAAATTACATAAGAATAACAGATAGACGGACAACAAACTGTGTCATCACCCCCTTTTAAATAGAAACCTTAAATTACTAATCATATCCCATATATGAAAGATGTATAGTAAGTGACACATGAGTCCAACCCTTCATGGGTACGAGAGAAATGGTGCATTTAGTAGCACCCTTTTTTAACAGAAAACCTTACACCCTTCTTAATTACACCCATTTAAATTTTTTAATATTATTTACACTATACTATGATTGAACCTGTTTTCTCTCCAAAAGCATCCAAATGCTACTACCACTGGGGCACAACCCAAATGGGTAAGGAACACTCATTTATAATATTGTAGGAATAGTATGAGCATAAATAGCCCTTGGCGTCTATAAAGTAGTATGGCAATAATGTTACAGCATGAAATCCCACTTTAGTGATCTAGCGTGTACAAAAACATAGCATTTGTATGTGTAAGTAAAAATTGGTTGTCCAACTCACGTATTTACCTTCGAGTGTCTAGCATTTTCATATACATTACAAACATACTATGATGGTTAAGTGACTAGAGGCATGCAATAAAACGAATTTAGTTAAAATTTTAGCCTATAAAATGTGTATCCTCTGTGTGATCATGGCATTTCGTGTAGTTTGGTTGTGGTTTATGAAATGTATATCCCTCGTTTGAAAATAGCATTTTGTATATTTTTGGTATCGGTATCAAGTTTTGGCGAAAATTGGGATTGGTACGGTATAGTACCGAGCTCATCCCTAAAGATACCCGTGACCCCCCCCCCCCCCCCCCTTGTAGGGCTGAGCAATTCATGATTCGGAACCGTTAAAACCGAGGAACCGAATCTGAACCTCTAGATTCGAACCGTATTCTTGTATTTAGGTTCCGGTTCCGGTTCTTAAATTTTGGTGAAAACGGTTCACGGTTTGGTTCGGTTCAGAACCACGGTTCTATTTAAAGAACCGCTAGAACCGGGTTAGTTTAAAACTTTAAATATGATATTTAAAACACTATTAATTTAGTGGCATGAAATTGTAAAAAATCAATTAGCTATGAGTTTGTGCCTAGCAAAAAAAGGCATTAATACATAGTAAAATATTATATTTACCTTGGAGTTTTATTCAATGTCCATTTTTTTTTTGGTAAAATATGTAATTCATGTAAGCACTGTTGTGTTGTCAGTTACGTTGGTTGTTGCACTATAAAAGTCATGACAAGTTATGTACGCTATTAATCTACCGTAAGCTAGTGATGTATAGATCCTAACCACATATTCAACACAAATTTTAGCGACGACCTCTTATAAATATAGTTAAAATCGGATATGTAATTGTAAGACGAATTAGCTCATGACAAAAAAAAATTATTATGCGTAATGTCATCATGTACTCCCTACATTATTAAGATTATGTATTTTTCATGCTTTAAATGGTGTATTGTGTAGCATCGACAAAAATGAACATACGTATATATATAATATTTTTATGTGTGTGAAACTACAAAGTTGTTAACATTTCGTTGTCATTAATTCAAACAAAGAAAAGAAAGTTGGTGCACTGTGATTAGTTCGTACAATGGAAATTGACACGATAAGTCAATATCGAATTCAAGACGATATAACTTTCTCAATGATAAGCCTCTAAGCGCACTTAATTGTGAACGCAATAACTTTGCTTAAATGTATCCATCGACCATCATCAACAAACTCGCTAATATGTATTAGGCTACCCGATATGGGGTAGCGCCCTCTCCACCTCAGTATTTTTTCAACGAATGACACCCTTCATCCATTTCCCAGACGCCATCATGGGGCCCTATTGAATCCACGCAAGCACAATAACGGACTTCAACGGGTGAATAACGTGGGGTCCTCATTTTTCGACCGTTTGCAACAGTCATTTGTAAAAAAAATAATTTTAAAATATTACCCCCCTCCCCCCTCTCCTCTATGATATCGATTCATCATCATCATCATACTCAGTTAATCTCACCTATAGCAAAACTAAGGTAGGGTCTGAGGAGGGTAAGATGTAGACAACCTTACCTCTACCCCTAAGAAATAGAGAGACTGCTTCCAGTGAGACCCCCGGCTCGATGTGGTTTGGTATCAAGCCTTAGACATAAGGCACGTGACACTTAGCAATCGGGACAAACCCGATCGGTGCATGTACCCCTTTGTCTTTTAACTATCCACGCCACCACATGATGCATGATTAACCGTCTGTCGTTTTTAACGTTATTTTCACGAAATTAGTAAAATAACGTTAAAACTAGTGCAACTTTACTTTTGCCCCCAAGGGCCACATATATATATATATATATATATATACACACACACACACACATTATATGCGCACACCGTAAGTGGGGTGTTATTAACAAAATTGATTATATATACAATATACTAGATCTTTGCCCGCGTTACACGCGGTTCACCAACGTACAATTATTTTGAGTGTTAAAACATATAAAAAAATGTAGCAGAAATATTTTATTAAGATTTAAAAGAAAGAAATACACATGTTATTCAAAATTGAACACATTGGAGCATTTTATCGAGAAACACATGATGTAGTGTGGTGTTGTCTTTGACCTTGAGGATTGATTTTTACAGTTGTGGCGGGAGTCGATTCAGCTGCAGTGTTACTTCATCAAATAAACAGATAGTTAGATGTGTTGTAGAGCCTTTTAATTTATAATTTTGTAACGATCCCTTACTCTCGTATAGGGTGACCAAGACCTTTTAACCGGTAGATAGGACCAAGACCTCGGGGACGAATGTATCGCTTTTACCACTTTTCTCCACAACCTTGTTTCTTCATTCTTATACCGCCACCACCATTTGGTTAGAAGACTTGTGTTCATATATTCCAACGAACCCAACCCGATCCCCCCTTATCAATGGGTCCGATCACCCTTTCCCAACAAATCCATGCGGTTTTGTGTTTCTCGTCGTTCCCACCCCAAAAGAATTGCTTCCTAAGTTTCTCTAGATGCTGAATTACACACTTCGGCGCCTTAAAGATGGAGAAAAAATACAGCGGGAGACTGAAGTTACCTGATTAAGCAACATTATGGCCAAGAAGTTACCTGGGTTAATTGTGTTCTTTTCCCAAAACCAGTTTCACATACAACCATTACCACTTGATTCGTTCTCACCACCTATTTTACCAAGAAAAAAGAAATAAAAGGTCAAATACATTAAACCGTTCTTGTTGACTACATGCTTTATTATAAAGGAGGAGGGGGGCCCACTGAAAATAGTGAGACAACACTTTTCAGATATAACCAAACCATGAACATATTCGTCTTTTTTTAACTTAAAAAGCTAGTTCAAGTTATGGCTAAAAAAAGATGATAAATTTGCCTAAAACAAACAATCAAGAACCTATTCTCAAACAAACGAAACTGAGAATTGATTTTTTGTCAATACCTTGAACCAAGTTAGGCCGATTCTCTTCTTAAAAGTTGTTGGTGAGCAAATGGGATAGCTTAGACCAAACAAAAAACCAGATTAATTTCAATTCTGCAAACATTGGGTTGAATTAACTTTTTTAAGAAATTACATGGAAAAAAAGACATCAACATCCTCTCAATACAATCCCTATGAATAATGACACGGTATGAAAAGTTAAGAACAAATAAACAGAAACATGCCAAGGACATAACTTCAAGGGCCAGTCTCTTCTCACTCTGTATCTAAAACATGATTCTAATATAGAATTCTTGAAATATAAAAACTAAAAAACAAAAAACCAATTAAGCTAACGCACAGATGTGATACATAATAGGCTTCAACAGTCAGACCACAACTCAAACCTTAAAAGTACATATACGTATAAACAAAAGAAGCTAAGTGTTTTTTTAACTTACAAACGACACGCCATCGTACATCTTCAATAACTCAACCATGCTACGTTTTTTCGCTCCTTCCCCATCAGCAAGCGGCTGTGACAAACATCAATGCATTATTAACTTAAGAATACAGTACTAATAAATAAGAATATAATATAATGGTCTTAGCTATAACAAATAAGCATCATCAATTTCATCATCAGAAAACATTATCCAACAAATGACTGTTTGGCGGATGATTGAACTTGCAATCAGTTTTTACACATCGTCCATACAAGCATTCTTTTCAAACTTCCCAAGAGATGCTCCAATCCCAGGCAATATCACCGCACCTGAAGAATTTGGAACAAAACCAACATAAGCCTTCAGTAACAACATATACTAAAAGCATACATAAACGTCAAACGAAACAGTCCGAAACTCTGTTTATTTCACCGATCGGAGTTCCGATTCAGTCTCCGGAAAACATCTCTTGCCGGAAGCCCCACCTACCAAAATCGTCGCCATCGCCGACATCCTCTGTCAGCACGAACATCGTCATCATCGATTTCCACCATTCCCACTCCCCTCTTCTGTAACATTTGCAAAAATTCTCCCCAAATTTTTGGTGTAAAAACCCTTGTATTTTTTTGTTCCATCGTTAAATATGCCTAAATCTCTATTTTTTTTTTTTTTCCTAACACACACCTAATATATATATATATATATATATATATATATATGTAATAATAATAATAATAATAATAATCACCATCATAATAGATATACCATTTTTTTACTCAAACCCAATATTCCTTTGTGTTATTAAACCCAAGTGAGGAGCCCAAACCCCTCTTCCTATTACACGGTAGCCCAGAAGATGCAGCCCAGCAGTCTGTTACTCGGCCCACAAGCCCAAAAGTGTTCCATCCCCTATCTGTTAAAAAAAAAAAAAATAGAATTAAAAGGGGCCGAGCCGGGTATCGAACCCGAGTAACCACACACACACACACAAGTTTACACCATCTGATCCACACACATATTTGATTTAAATCTGATCCACTTTATATTAATATACAACTTTTATCTCTTTTCCCTTCTCCTTCGTACAGCATCAGTAGCAGACATGAACCTTTTTTTTTTTTATTTTCTTTTCAAATTTGGCCATTCAATTCACATTCTAAATTTATATATGGATTAATAACGTAATTACCGGCCATCAACAACTTCGATTACACGCTATTACCAATTATCATTAACCAATTTGAATCAATACGCGTTTAGACTTTAACAATTGTCAAACTTTCCAATTAACCTAGCCATCGATCCCCTATATAAATTGGCCTACTGCGAAGCATTACAACTCGCTCACATCTCTCTCTCAACCCCCAATTACTTCTGAAACTCGCCAATTGTGCTACACGATCAACGTTTGACTTTTATCATTGACCGAACAATCTAACACGAATCAACACTGTAAGTACAATGTTTTTGTTGGGTTTTGATCTTCGGGATACACACAATGATAACCCTAAGGTTAATCGGGTTATCATTGTGTAATCTGTCCGATTGATTAAACTAGGGTTCATAAGTTTATAATTGGGGAAGAAGGCTCAGATCAGTTATGTTATAAAATAAATTCGAAACAGAATCCAACAACAAATCAATCCATGGATCAGATGGTTGTGTTGATGCCTGAACCCCCAGCAGACGCGGGTTCGAGACCCGGCTGCCAAACTTTTTGTTTCTTTTTTTTCTTGTTTACCAACTATATACATATATATTAATTATATCTTATAAATTCATTTTTAATTATTAAAACCCTTTTAAAAATTCTACAAAAATTACATTATGTTAAACTAGTGAAAAGATTTAACTTACAATTTTTAGTTTTCTGAAATTTATTTATTTAATATTTATAATAAATAAATCAAGTTTATTCCATTTTATTTATAAAATTCCATTAAAATATCAAAACGATCTTATTAATTTCCACAAAAATTATCCTGAGTTTTTATAACATTAATCTTTTCAGAAATGATTTTTATTTATGAAAAATCATTTATTTAATATTTTTAATCAATTTTTGTTAGATTTAATCATAATTAAATCATAATAAATCCAATTTTCATCATTTTTGCACCAAAATTTTATACAATTTATTTTTAAATATTTAGAACAGAAATATGATTTTTAAAATAGAAATTCTTTAATTTTAGTATTTTTAAATATTAAAGTTAAAGTTTGACAATTTGTAATAAATAGATTTAATGATCTATTTTAAAGAAAATAATTTTATAAAAATTATTTTTATACTTTAAAATCATTCTTGTGACTATCTTAGATTTAAATTCCATAAAAAGATTTTTAGTTATTTATTTACTAAATTTCTCTCAATTGGCGAACATTTTTAATATTAATCAAACGAGCAATTATCCCCAATTCGAAGCCCTAGAACTTATACATTTGTAGACTTGATAGACTTAGACATATTTATTACCTCATCTTAGGGTGATACTTGATACATTTGGTCAACACATTTCTCAACAGATATAACATTTTACCAAGGTGAGTTTTACATAGCCCCTTTTCTATTTATCACCATTTTTGGGGTGAAACATGTTTATAACATCATCATTGCAATTCAATCATCAATGTGTCTATGTGTTTTCTATGTTGCATTATGTCTTGAGCATGATTAGAGTAAGCACCATTCTAGCATAATCATTAACATTGATCAGCCGGCGGTATACATTGATAGATCTATTGGACTGACAATCCCACCCGGATACGTGCCTCCTACAAAGGTTACGTGGGTGTTTGTTATCGTATAACATTATTGGACCATGAGCGTATGGTATGTATCATTTTATAACAGTCATCAGGGTTGATTATGCACTCGATTTATTTCTAGTATGTTCTAACATATGGGCTAGATTGACATGACACATGAATTGCACAACATTTTATTCAATCATCAAAACCTATGTAATTCTCACCAACTTTTGTTGACCCAAACATTTTCAACTTAACATGTTTCAGGTTCTACTTGCTTGACGAATTGCTTGAAGATATGTGCATAGTTTATTCAATTTGATGTACAAATTCTAGAACATTTGTATGTAAGTCATTTAAATCATTTATGAAACTTATTATTCACCATGAGCTACTGAACAATCATCAATACGTGACATCCCGATGTTTCCGCCATCGGTTGGGGTGTTACATCTTCGACCACCACCAGTAACTAACTGTTAGTTCACATATAAAAATATATTACAAAAAACAATTGATTGGGTTACCTATATAAAAAAATGCTTCTATTTTAAAACATAACACAATTGAATCTACCAAACAATTTTGCGATTAATTGCAAAATTTAATATGTGCAATTGATATGGTAATTCATTCACCGGCAATTGATGCCAATGTTTCAGTCTTAAAGAGATAGACACAAGTGTTATGTGTTCACTACTTCAGTTTGCAGCATAAAACGCATCAGTTCCAAGAGGCCAGAAAACGTGCCTCTTTTGTGCTTCTGTATTTAGTCAAGGCGTGAAGCGAAAAAGCGAACAGCCTTGCGCCTAGGCACGCTTTTTAAAACCCAGGTCTCCAAATCGAGTTACGAATTCAAAAGTCGACCCGAATATCAGAACTCAAATCCAACTGAATGGCCGAACCAAGCTACAAATTTACATGTTTTCACCTAATTCTATTTCTCCAAATCACCCCTACTTCCAACTTTCAATTTTCAATCATTTTCTCTTACTTTAATTCAAACTCACTTCCAAAAATATCCCAATTCAATAAAACTGATAGTAATAACCCGAAAACCTTTTCAATATATGCAATTGTATCACAGTTTCTTCTCCATACCTGAACAGATAAAAGCTACAGAATTTTAGTCAAAACCTTCATCCGATTAGTCGCGTAACTGCAACGCTGGCAGCTGATTCACTTTCTTGATTCTTCATGAACTGCAGCCTTCTCTTCGTTTCCCAACTATTTCCCTCCACTTTTCATCCGTGTCATCATCATAACCAGACTATTACCAGAAAACATAACAAAATTAAAGTTAAAAATGCCATTAAATCCGTAAATTGCAAAATTGTTGTAAGTTTTGAAGTAACTGGTTCAAACCTTTGAAGCTTGGGTATGGTAGGTGATGTCATCAGATATAGAGGTCCAACATCGAACAACCCATCTGTGTTTGTAGTTGTTTCAAAAGCCAATTCATTTTTCTTGATTTGAGCATTTTCACTATCTCCAGAAGCTATGGTTCTAATAATAACATCTGGAAGTGGGGGAGAAACTGATCCTTCAATGTACAACCCAAGTCGTCCAGAAAACGAAGGAACCACTTGACAGCATCTTGTGGCACTTTAATCTGATTAAAAACGGTAATAATTAAAAGTGATGAATGAATTTATTTTTAATAATTCGTTAGTATATCTCCAAAGTTGAGTACCTTATGTTGTCTAGGATAAAATAAAATCTTTTTTTCACTCTCGCTCCTGCAAGACATCATACACAAGTAATATCAAAAACATATTAAGTGAAGGGATTTAATGAAGAACGGACCGATCCAGTTCATGTTCGGCTATCTTTTTTACTATGCAAGCCTCTTAGAACACTCTTGCAAGCATCAACATCCTTATGTACCTGGAGTAGAAACCAACCGGTTAATACAACGTTGTTTCACCACTATTTCAGCGAGGTATTTTTCGGATGATTTGGTTCAAGAGCTTCAACGCTGTTTCATCTCTGTTAACAACTCTGTTTCAGCGCTGTTAACAACGTTGTTTCAGCGTAGTATTTTTCGGATGACTTGGTTCAAGAGTTTTAAATCTCTTACTTTTATCAATACCGGAAAAAAAAATAACAACCTTATCCGTATGATGCTTAAGTGCAGCTTTATGGTATTTTTTTTTTTTAAATTTCTTAACCAGATTCCGGCCCTTTTACCCCCTATCATCGCAAAATAAATGAGAATAAATGTTGATATAAGTTAATACGAATTAATACATACATAATGAAAACCTACAAGATGAGATATAGATCCGAAGTTAATCCTTTTTTCATGTTTTTATTCATAGAAGAAAGATGTCGATGAGCAACCGTTAAATCATTCTCATATTTCCTTTCGCTTTGCTTAGAAGAGAGATTAGTTTCTGAAAGTCAATGGCTGCATTCTCATAATCTCTAATCTTCTCATGTAGTTATGCTCTCCTAGAAATTGCCTGCATCAGAATGGCAACATATAAATGCTTGATAAGAAATATGAGGACACTTTTCTAAACAAAAAAAAATAATACAAAAAACCTTCATGTGATCTCCATCAAGATTGCAATTTGCAATGGCATCAGTGACTTCACCCAATGGTTGGAGGGCAGTAGCGCAGTTGCATAAACAGATAGCAGTGAAAGACTTTGATTCTATACTTTTCATTATAGCTTTACTTACATGTTTCAATGCTTCTCTATAATTCCCACCTTTAAAAGCTTTATTTCCTTCATTTAATGATTGACTTTTATTTCTTTTAAATATGCCAAACCTTTATCGAAGAAATCAGTTGCTGTTGATTTTGTATATGAAAACGAAACCAATAAGAAGCTTGCTTTGGATTTTGGATGCATCAGCTGAGCAACCCCCAACGACAATCGAAACCAATCATGTCCTAGAATTAAACATTCAAACATAACAAATTCATCCAACAGTTGTCACAAAATCAAAATTCAAAAAAAAAATGCTTGAACCACCACCAAACTACACACCACATATTCAAAATTTAAAAATCACACTTATTTATAAAACCATCAATTTGCATCTCTAATAAACCAAACTATCGAACTCGAAGCCATTATATAACACCGACGGTTGTAAATTTCTAGAAAATTATACTAATAATAATAATAATAATAATAATAATAATAATAATAATAATAATAATAATAATAATAATCTATACTTACCAATCGACAGCGAACCAGAGTATGGATGAATATGGATCGGACGGCGAACCAGAGTATGGATGAATATGGATCGGAAGATTTTCAGATTGAAATGGTCTGACCATTGAAGTTCATCTGTTACATATGACGTAAAACCTAATCAGAAATTGATAATAAACCACAACAATCGAAGCGTACACATAAATAACTATAGAATAATATTCAGGGAACCTGGATCGATGACTTTAGGAGCAGAACCATAGGTTTCTTGATTTTGAAATCTGGATGAATGAGTGAGAGAGAGGAAGAAGAAGACAGAGATCGCCGATCTTTGTTGATTAGGGTTTTGGTTTCCAGGAAGGCGATTATCAAAGAAATGGGGGTGTAGGTTATACGCGTGTTGCTTATTTTGCTTTATATATTTACGGGATTTTTGATTTAAAAAAAAAAAGAAAATTTTATTAATTCTCTCATTGTGCCATGATGGATGAGCATTAATTGCTAGGGTGGTAAATGATTGACAAGTGTCCACAATTGCTCCTAAATATTATATGTGGGCCGATTTATATGTATAAATATATATATATATATATAATTTTATTAATCCGATTAATAAAATATTCCCAATCAGGATCCTCTGATGCACAGAAACGGCTAAGAGGTGTCGTACCCCGTACCCGAAACTCGCCGGGGACGGAAACGTGTACGGGGACGCCCAGAAACGTTTCTCCTCCGTTTCTTGACCGCTTCGAAAAGTCAAAGGGCGTTTCTGATGTCGTTTCTAGATTTGGAGACGTTTTTTTGAAGTTTCCGGCACCTTCCAGCGACGATTCCGGCCATAATCTATTTCTCCGGCCATGGCAGATCTGGTCTGGGTGCTGTAATTAGGGTTGGAGGATGAAGACGAAAGAGGGAAAGTAGTGGTTTACGTTTTTTTTTACTGGGCCTTTTTAAAACTAGTTTCTGGCCCACTTCCAAACCTAATACAATTTATGTAGAATTTTTGTTTGGGCTTCCACAAAATTTAGGACACCACTACAACATAAATTTATTATCACCTTGAGTGCATTTTTTTTCTTTATTAGTATTTACTAGGTTACATATTTAGTTATTTACTTTAAAACTGTTTCTATTTCGTGCTTTCTTTAATTTTTTTTAATCTAAAGAGTATTTTATTTTATATAGAATGAGTGTATATATTTATTTTTTTATATATTTATTTTCGTACCCGTGCCGTACCCGTTTCTTGATTTTTTGAGTTTTGCCGTTTCCCGTTCCCGTACCCGTACCCGTTTCTCGTTCCCGTACCAGTTCCCGTGCAACATAGTCAGGATCCCAGTTAGCGCGTATAAACAAATAAACAAGAAACAACCATAGGGGGTTTAGTAATCAACCTTTGACGACTACACCGGAATTGTAACACGCGGGTTACAACGAATCATCGCTAGTAGGAAGTTCACAACCGAGCACGAACCAACCAGGAAGCAACACTTTGCAAGAAGGGAGGCGACAATGGTAATGGTGGTGGGTGGCGGCAGCCAAGGGCGGCGGCCCTCTTGGGTGGCGGCCAAACTTGGGTAACTTGGGGAGGAAGGAGTTGTTTTGTGTTGAAAAGTGTGATTAGGGTTTACACTTTAATCCCCTTTTTATAAAACACAAACTTACACTAAGCCCTCTTACATATTCATATAATATTCCTTAATATTAATCCAATTAATATTAAGTCCCTCAAGTTCAAAAACCAGTATTATTTCACAAATAATAATCCACCTACTCATGAACTTATCTAATTTGTGTACCAACGTATAACTCTTCGGATCGTACCGGGTCGGGTTACGTTGACCTCAACTTTTAATTACATCGGACATACCATATATCCAACAGTTCAAATATATTATATCAACATGTAGGTGAAAAATATCGTAACATACATCAAATAACCGGAAAGTTTATGCTCTCCAAACAAAGTATGTAACATATGAGAGGTTCTTTAACAGTGCGTTGAATGACGAGGGGGTTTAAACAAGGATGGGGCGATTGAGGTGACTCGTACGCATTATTTTTTATATTGTTTGGGCCTTTGGTTGGCTTCGTTTTTTTAATAGAATCCGCCGTTCAAAAGAAACTTTTTTAATAGAATCCGCCGTTAAAAAAAAAACTAAGTGCAAGCAGTATTTCTGTGAGCATTGTGCTTTAAATGTTGGTGTTTGTTAGAACTAAATGATGATTTTATTTTTTTGCAAGCATAACATTAGCACAACACTTGAATTGGAAGTAGTTTATGAACATTTTGTTACTGTTACAAATGTTTAGGCAAATGTGTTTGTCTGTTAACAAGAATGTTATTTTATTTTTTGAAATTTGTTATCTGCATCACCATGCAAATGGAATGATCATGTTTTTGGCTCAACAATTTGTCTGCATTCATAGATGCTTATTTTTTTTATAGGATTCATGAACTCCACACCAAAAAAGACAGTTAATTTGTAAGAATAAAAAATACCTAGCCCGTATGGCTCGTACCACGGCTGGGTATTGTCAAAAGAGGAATAAGTATTAACACCAATCAATAATCAATAGTCAATAGTCAACAGTCAAAGAGCTATCTTTATGCCTTTGTAATTATTTATCTTTTTATAAATACTATAACATAATTCACAAGGTATCATCATACATCATTAGCAATGCTCCTAGGAAAGTAAGAAGTTGGAATAATATATAGGGGATTTTCATTATTAATATTTATTACTAAATACATAAGATAGTTTACAATACTTTAGTTACTAGTTAGCTGAACATGTTTGAGTCCAAACTTCTAATGAACATCATCAACCTGGTTAGTTTAGTTATAGTTTCCACGACATAGCGGATTTCAACTTTTACGCCGCCTCTGTAGTAATCAGTCTCTTTTGATCCAAAACCGTCAACTTGTTTTCGTTATGTTTTGTTTCTTGACTCCAAGAATGTGGAGACTGTGAAGTCAACAATGGCCACAACAAGTTCCTTTGTTCTTTGGGCTTCTTTATGAATGTCTTTGTGTGTTGTCTTATGATCTCATTTACAGCCTTTAGGTAGTTGCTTGAGTCATGGTCTTTAAGGATTGTGCCATCTGAACCGTACGCTGTTGGATGCTGCAAGGTTTCTATTGGATGTGGGGAGTTGAGAAACGCGCGCAGTGCAGTTTTGGTTGAACCACAGTTTGTATTCTCCATAGCGTATAGAGCACTTCCGGGTGGGAGTAAAGGATGATGTGGCGATGACTTTGCATCGGGTTGGATGATGAACATTTTTCCCATTGGTGTATATAGCAAACTCTGCATATGTAAGGACCCATTATAGGATTTCAGAGTTCATACCTACAAAAAGAGGGAGACAGAATGTATACTTACATTTTTATTAAGGCATGGATGAGAGCGGAATGTACCACACAAACGTTTGAGTAAATGAGCGACATGGTTTGGGTAATTGCATGAAAACGCTCTAGGCACGATGTCTCTATGCATCATGACACAGTGAACATGGTTCTCGTCTAGCCCCAGCTGATCAAGAATCTTTTGACCATTACAGAATACAAATGGTGAACCGTAGGTGACTACTGGTCTTAGAGCGGATGGTTTGACCACATTCCTGGTCAATAACATCAAGTTAACTAGTAGAGAGAGACTCCCCCCAAGAGAGTGTCCTGTGAATTGAAGCTTCGCTCTTTCACCGTATCTGTTCATATGCTCCAAAATATGTGGCATGAATTGCTCGTATATTCCCTTGGCCGCCTCGTATATTCCCCTATGAACTAGCACACCCGTTTCCTGCAACGTAGTTTTGTATTCAGTTTGTATGTTTTTTGTTGTAATTTTCAGGTGACATGTTTGACCCGTTTACATACAAATGATCGATTTGGGTTATGCTGTATCACTAACGATACAACCTTCCAAATATTTTATTTAAGTAAATTACTTATTACTATTACTAGAACATAAATTTTGCAAATACACATATAGCGCGAGCGCACACACATATATATAAATTAAATAAAAAAAAAAACTAATGAATAAAATAACTGTTTGTAGGTCGTCCTAACCTGACCCGTATTGACATCTTCCCAAACCCGGACCACCCCATTTTACCACCCTTAGTTATTTACTTATTAGAGAACCATCCTAGTTCCTACCTCGAACTTAGTTGGTTCAAAAAAGAGATTTGCCTGCCATGATGCGACTGAATCCGAACCCTGAATTTTTGAAGAGATAAAATGGTTAGCGATTCACATTTCCGCAGTTCCATATCAGTTTTCCCCATCAGAATGCATATTTTAGGATGTATTTAGGTACCTGGATGACAAAACACCGAGTGTATATACTTGAATCATCGCAAATAAACCATTCACAAGGTGAGGAATGAAGTGACTGAAGGTCCCTTGCAGCCTCCTGTTTTTCCTTCTCAGGTGCTGCAACAACCGCTGTGATAGTAGTAGCCGCCATATATGCAGCCATCTCTGAATTATAGACTCTTTGAGAAGAATCCATTTTATCTAAGATGATATCACCATCTTCCTCAGAGCGTCGTTCAGATTTAAGATTTATAAGACGACCTGCTTGTGATTGTACATATGTTGCTGCTGAGGCTGCTATCTCGTACGCAGCAGAAGTACGGGTTATGCGCTTTTCAGTCCTCTGCTTGGCTGCTGAAGTGGTCTCTGGTACACAAATCGCTTCGGCTATTGCTTTCCTCTCCAATGAAGACGTTACAAATGTCAAATCATAGTATCTTCTCAAGTCATCCTCCTACAAGAACCTCATACATTTCAACTTTATAATTCTTGACCCATTTGAAACCAAACGCGCAAGATATCAGAACATACCTCAATCTCTGGGATAACATAGGCCATGTTACAGAGAAAAGCCAGTTGTGATAAATGCTTGATATCAGACCAAGAGACGTTCTTCAACATTCCAGAGAACGTCTCCTGATTAATGACTATATTATCTTCATCATCGCTATAATCTACCTCACAACCATCATCACATCCTTTTTCTTCTTCTTCATCATCACCATCGAGTTCATTGTTTTGTTTTTGAACCCATCGGCTTCTAATTTCCATTAGCATCTCTATCCAATTAGCCCGTTTCTTCCCTTCCTTCGCCATTTCAATTTCGCCCACATCTGCCTTGAGTGCATTTGTAACAATCGAGCTTGATTGATTCAAGTTGAAAACGCTCATTGAACGGCTGCTTTTCAACTTCGGTTGATTCATTGTTTCCTGAACATTATTAGCAGAATAACACAGATTGTTGTCTGAGTATGCTCTTTGAATTCTTGCATGCTGTCGTAAATTTTGACTTGAGATTGATCGGTTAAGGATGTTTGGTCTGCGTCCTGGTCTTGGGCTTTTGGTTTTTGGGGTACTTGGCTGACTGGAAATCGACATAGCACCGCACGCCATTGCTAGCAACAATAGAAACTTCACCTTCAGATTGCCTGAGACATATTTTCACTAGAGTATCAGTAGAGAATATATTTATTATGTACTGATCCTTTGAAACTAAAACAATAAATCATTCAACATTTTTAAAGACTTTAAAGTGGACAAACTGGGACTTTGGTATCAACGATAGTAAACATATATTCTGAGGGATGTCCGGCATTTTTATTCCTAGTTATGCTAAAATATTTACAATACTAATATGAACATAATATGAACATGACACAGTATCTTGTCTATAAAACTTTGTTTCAAGTGTTCTTTTGCATACATCATCACTAACAAACCTTGACCAGATGCAGTCAACCGCTAACTACTCTTTTTACTCGACATAAACTAAAACAGATGATTTATATATCCAGTGGCGGATCTAGAAATTAATTTCAGTAGTAACGTTTTTCATTTTTTTTTTTCATTTTAGTAATAATGTTTTCCAAATATCGTAAAAAAAAAAACAAATTTTCCACTAATTTTCCACTACGCGTCTACGCGCACGAAGTTGAGTAGCAACGGACGCTGCACCTAGCTTCAAGCTAGGTCCGCCCCTGTATATATCGTTAAATATACTCTTACACCACTAAACATGTTACAACATATTTAAAATGGAATTTGTTATAGATTAGAAGTTGTTATACATTTTGTGGTTAAATGTATTGTTACTAAGCAAGAACAAGTTAGCAGTGAAACAGAATAATAGTATATTTGTATTGTAATTGTCATGTGGAGTTGATATCAATGTGTGAAGACTTTATTTTAGAGTTCTACCAAGGTCTCTTGCTTCAAGTATCATGTCTTGTCCAAAATAACAGGACACTTGAAAACAAAACACATATAACTAAAAACACTTATAGCTGATCCGTACAAGGTTTCTAAATAATTCTCATAATCCTTAAGGGGAACAGATAGCAAAACTTTAGCATACTTACCTGACAAACAATCACAATACTAAATGTACTTTAGTTTTAAATTTATAGCATTATACACATTATGCTTTTCATTTAATACTTGCAATATAATATGAGATTGTGACTATTTTGTGTAACATCTGGCCCCTCTCACCACCAATATTGTCCGCTTTGCCCCGATGGGTTGCCCATCCAGAGCTCACGGATTTGTTTTTGGTCGCCCCGGTGGAGACTTCCCAGGAGGTCACCCATCCTGATACTACTCCCACCTGAGCACGCTTAACTGTGGAGTTCTCCTCTCATCCACTAGCATTAAGCCCAAAACGCGTTGGTGATTTAAGAGACAGAATATTACTTATGAACCAAGGATCTCTCCTGGCCACGGCCAATGTGAGATTTGCCTAGGGTGTCATACAAAGGTCCATGTTAATCTCCCAGAAATCAGTACTGTTACATTTTGAGTGTTTAGTCATGTTATAAATTGTACCTAATTAAATGAGTAAGTATTGAATTTTAAGTGTTTTAAAATAATAAAGTTAAAATGAAATGGGAAAAAAATCGTCTTGTTTTTGAAAGAAAAGAGAACAAAAAAGTATAATATTTTGTTTCTGTCATAACAAATCCCCTATATAATATTGATTGGAAAAACCTATGTATGGTTTCGGTTAAAGAAATTCACTTTGAGTATATTCATAATATATTCGAATAAAACCCACTTTAATTCATATAATATATGGATTAAAGAAACAAACATATGCATATGGGATGATTGGTACAATATTATTTTAAATAAGAAATTTAACAACAATTATCTATTTTGCTTTAAGTGTAATACATAAGACATTGTTAGTCTCACTCTCTTACTCTCATATAATAACAACAAAATAGTATGTATATATGCATAATGTGGTTCTCTTGTATTTTCATTAATTTATCATGTACTGAACATCCCTGTATGTGTGTATATAGGCAAATACATAATCAATTTTAAGTAAAAAACTGAAATGCATGCATAAAGACATGTACATAGAGTTTAGCATGTAATGAAAGAGAAAACAAGACGGTATCTCCAATTTTTATGTATGGCCATATTAGACTAGTGGGAGTGGGGGCGGGAGAGGGGCGGGAAGGGGGGGGAACACCGCCGCCATAGGGGCGGGAGAGGTGGCGTGGGGCTGGGGGCGGGGAGGGGTTCACCGGCGTGGGGGGGAGTAGGGGGACACGTGGCACTTGATGGTTGGATGGCCATTATTACTTTAATATTAATTATGAAGACAATTAATTAAAAAAAAAAATGGGACAATCTGTTATTTAAAAAAAAAAATTAAATTAAATAAAAAAAATAAATAACAAACATTACATAATTAAATTACTTAATAACTATTACACACTAAAACAACCATTACATAATCCTAATAATTCCTAAATTACTTATTTAAACATTAATAAATCCTAGATTACTTATTTAAACATAAATAAATCCTAAATTAATTATTAATCCTAATTTTCTCCACTATGGAGAGTAGTTGTCCCAGGGGAAGTAGTACTCGGGTGAGACGGAACGTGAGCTGTCCCGTCCATCAGATCTCGCATCTGAGGGGAAGTAGTAGTACTCACTACGAGGGGTAGGTTGGTTATAGTAGTACTCCTCCTCCTCAATCTCCCTCAGGGCTTCCAAGTCCCCCTCAGTTGGGGAAGTCCCATGGTCTTGGGGGATGGGGATGGGGGTAGGTTGCTGTTGGGGGATGGGGGTGGGGGTGGGAGTAGTCTGGTGTTGGGGGAGTGAAGCAGCCCAGGGGGTAGGGGGCGACAACGTTAGTCGCTCCATTTGTTGATGGGCCATGAGGGACCCACAAGTGCCACATGGCGCTTCCCCCCACCTCTTCCCCCCCCACCACTCCTTATAGTCTTATGATTTTGGTCACAAGTCTCGTTAGTTACCGCTTAAGTCCAATAGTTTGAAATATGTAACACGTTTTGGGCCCCAATGTTTTTGAACTGCAACTTTAATTAGAAACCTGCTAGCCATAGGCTAGCAAAAACAAAACCAACACAAGAGCTCAAATTTGCCAATCTAAAGTTGCTTATTTTGATATGGTAATGATCCATAGGAAGCTTAGAAGCTCGATATCTCCAATGATTTTATTAATTTTGATCGGCTCCTCTTCAAAGATGAGCTTTGGGCCCCCAATGGATGTCATTACTTTTTTTTTTTTTTTGTTAAGTGCATGTGAAATGATCAAAATACCCACTAAATTAAAAAATAAAAATAAAATATAACCATGCATGGACTACACCATATTTAAGGTAAAAACAAATAAATAAACTATTAAATTAAATGTGGCCCACCTCCCCCTTTTTCCTTTGGTCCCATGACCACCTCCGTTTTTGACCCATTTGTCTTGTGTCACCGATGAAACCCTCTCCCCGTTCTCATATCCCTCGTTAGCACATGCAACCCCACCGGATTCACCTCAAGTTTCGATTCAACACCTACAATCCCCACCCATCTCCCAATTTCAAGCAACACAAGCAACCACCACAAAATCACAATTTTCAATAATTCTATAAGGTTAGGGATCTTTGTGGTTGATGTTGCTTTCCCAACTTGCTTACTATCAAAGATGGTAGAGATAGAGAGAATACAATTTTCAGCACTTTAGAAATCAAACGTGTTAAATTTTCGCAAACTATTATATTAAAGTTGCAATTAATTAAACCTGGTGGCCAACACCACAATATGATCATATACCATAAACTCACAAAAATCAACCGTGTAATCAATCTTAAAACATTAAAACAATTTGTAAGTGTTAATTTAATATCAACGGTCACAACAGTAACATACTATATAAAAATATGCATTGAAAATAAGTTATATCATATGAAAATAATAAATCAAGAATATACTACTATACTAGCTACTAGAAATCGCTAGAAACCAAATATAAACTGAATAAATTGACGTGTCAGATAAATAATCAGCTATGGACTTATGATTGTATTCAATTGCTAATTGCAAAGTCTTTTTATATACTTTTTTTTAAGGCTAACAAATTCGTCACATGTTTCCGTGTGAAATCCTTTATGACGAATTCAGGGTACCCACGGAATACCGGATCCTTCACGTCCATCAATCCAGAGAAAACACGATCACCCACTCGCTCGAAAACACAATAGTGAATAATCGGTAAAATATAATTACCATGCCATTTGAATAATCAAATATAAATAATAGAATTTAATTTTAATTCTGATTCTGATTTCAGTGCCAAGAAAAATCATACTTTATGCCTTAAAATACGGACATGCAAACAACACTCCATCATATTCTACTCGTACTTCACTCTACATCACGATATGAAATAAACAAAACTTAAATAAACCATTAAAATTATATCTAAATAATCATAAAACAAAATTCCGATCACATACCTGAAACCTTGAACACGAATCGGCTATCAACTCAAGCGATTCCGGCAACGTATTATATCGAATTTCGTACCAGACAAATCCGCAGATAAATTACACCTACAATTAACCAACTACACTTTCAATTATATTTAATTTAGAATTATTTGCATAAAGTAAAGTAATAGTAACATTTCTCGTTAAAAAAAATAAAAAATCTCCTAATTTACTACAAATTAATGTGCATTAAGATCATCAAGATCGATTCATTGATACATTTTTCAATATCTCCATCAATTGCATTAACAAAAATCATTACGAGCGATTTGATCGATCCGTATGATTAATCAAACGGTCAATTCGCTCCAAATTCTTCATAATTATACTTTATCATCATCATACTCATATCAATTGATTGTGTATATGTCTAGAGAGAGAGAGAGAGATAGGTGCTTACGCATCGCGACTGCTGCGAAAGCTCCAATGAATGGAGGACTCCCGCAGCAGGATTGCGAACGAATGAATGTATATAATATCTATGACGATGTGATCGAGGTATCTATCTCTTCCAAATGCAAGTTTTTCAAACAAATTTTGATCATTTAAACACGCATATACACATATTTATATATGTATATACAATTATACAAAACACATTCACAGGATGATGATGTCTTCTTGAAGAAGGAGAGATTAATTTATGGGTCACGCTCTTTCGGTGTGGTTAGTGAGGTATGGTAGGACTTTATATACGGTTACTTGAGAGAGAATCTAATTTGGGTTTTCAAGCTTGCCACGTATCTTCCCATTCCATAATTTCTTTTGACCCTTTCTTTTGAAACTCATGATCAACCATGTTTTTAGCTCGAGATCAATTTGTTAAAAGCTAAAATTTAGCTGAGTTTATATATATATATATTTTTTTAAATGCTTAGTTCAGTGGAAATCTTTGTATACTCCTAATCTAGCGGTCTCAAGTTCGAATCCCTACCCATACATCAGTGTTCTCCTTGTCTAAGCTTAAACCGTCACGGGAAATTTGTATGGATCGAATCTGTGACCTACCCTTAGGATTAAGGTGGTAACATCTAAAAAAAACTCACCCTACCTCAAATCAGCTGGGCTGGAGATGATTGGGAGTTTATATAAACTCTAGCTTAAAAATAAGTTGTTGAATTATTTAATCAAAACCCAAACTTTAACTATCGAGCTTGAGTAAATTCGCAAGCTCATCGCCTTTAATTGAATATTTTTATTTAATAAAATTTATAATTGTATATTAATTATTATAATACAAATAATATATACTACATTATATATAACAATAAAATTTCAAATATATATAATATTTTTTATGACTGTTTGATGATCCTATGTACCATGAAGATGAAGTCTGTTCAGTTTGCCATAAGACTTGTATGGATAAGTATCTGGAGCACGCGGTTCATTGCAAGGACTTGCCCGGTTTCAAATATCGACATGACTAGGTTTGGGATGTTCTAGGGGACATTTTAAGACGAGCTGAGATCTCAGCTAAGAAGGAGACCCGTGTGAACTTCCTTGCGGACTATACATAAGGGAGATCCACCACACGACCAGCAGATCTGCTTGTCTTAGGATGGGCTGGGGGGAAACACACTTGTGTGGACCTAACAGGAATATCTCCCCTAGTTGGTTTGAGAGATAATGGGTTTGTAGGAAGGCAAGCGGTACGAATGGCAGAGACAAAGAAAGTGGAAAAACATGTTAAAGTATGTGAGGAGAACCAACACGTTTTCGTCCCATTGGCTTTTGATACATCCGGCTCCCTGGAACCGGAAGCTACCCGTTTCTTGACCAGGGTGTCGCTTTTAGCACACTAGGGTTCGCCATATAAAACGGGGTGGCAGCGCAGCTTGTTGCTCACCCGCCTACTATCTTGATGTAATTTTCACATATATGGAATGAAATTAGATTGTTTTGTTTTTGTTTTTAATTAATAACTATACGATGATTAAAGTCCAAGCATAGAGCGTGCTTAAAAATTATTCACGAGGCGAGCTCTAGCCCGGAGTTTAAAAATAAACCTTAAAGTGAGTCGAGTTTGAGCTCATAGTCTCATAAGTTAAACGAGCCGATCTCAAGTTTAGATACATTTATTTGACTTGACGATGTCGCTTTTATTTCTACTTGATGATGTCACTTTCAACATAGTATTTAAATTATCTCAACATGGCGTTTTTTCTTGTGTCAAGAAGGTTTTAATAATGTCAACATTGTGTTTTACTTATTACAACGACGTTTTATTTGCGTTCAAAATTAAGTTATTCATGATGGATCACTAATTCACTGTTCCTTTTAGACATAACTGAGTTCTTAATATAACCCCACCCTGTTATTTAATTGTGTATTTTATATTTTTTTTAGAAGATACCTATACATGTATAGACTTAAATATAAGGGTGAGGCTAACGTAAATATACTATAGTAGACTTAAATGTGTGAAAATGACACAACTCGCCACAAAGTTAAGCGGGTTCGAATTTGAGTTAAATGAAATCGGGTCATTAAGGTGTTGACACGTTAATTTTTTCAACACACTTACAAACTCCTAAATACTTTATAGTTCTATTATCCACCTATACATGCCTCTTGCGGTATTTGAACCATCCACTTTTAGGACAGAGAAGAGGTACCTTATTACTACACCATTTTCTTTGGGGAAAGTCGACATGTTATCGACACTATTTTTTTGTCTAAATGGGTTCAATCAGCCTAGCACATTTTGATTAAACTCTATTAACTATTCGTATTGAATGGGCTAAGATGTAAGCGACACATGTATAACCTGTTTATCAAAACTATTTTATAGTAGTTAACTATATCAGTAACTGAATACACACATATATATATTAGGATTTTTTTTAAGTATATAATATACATAGAAAATAAACTCCTAAAACAATATAATGTTATGGTTTTTTGTTTTAACCATTTACCAATTATTCTTTTAAGATACTCTGTATTTAATTTTTTGATAACTTTTATTTTATGTTGTTATTTGTTAACCGTGTTAAACGGGTTGTGTTGAATCATGTCATGCCGTGTTTAACCCGTTTTACATGACTTTTTTTTTTTAAAGGTTTAGTTCAATGGAAATCTTTGTACAACTCTAACCTAGCGACCCCAAGTTCGAATCCTTACCCACACACCGGTGTCCTCCTTGCCTAAGCTCAAACCGTCACGGGTAATTTTTTTTGTGGTGTGTATGAATCGAACTTGTGACCTACTCCCAGAATGAGAACCCCTAAGAGAAAACTCACCCTACCTCAAACCAGCTGGGCCGGAGACCCGTTTTACATGACTGGACATGTTTTGTCACCCTAACTTCTCATAGTTTTGTAACATCATTTATCTAACTTGTTGACATAAATAAGCTTTATAATGCATTCATATCAAAATAACATATATGTGTACAACCCAAAAGGCTTGTTGTACAACAACTTGATTCGCAAATCAATCTCCATGCTCACACTTGGTCCTCATGCCTTTTTCGTGTGAAAAAGGGTGCTCATCTGCAAATTTTATACAACACTTGCCCTGCCATGTGCCTTATGTCATCTAAGCACGAGACCAATGACCATGTATCTGAGGTTGACTTACGCCTAAGCACTCATACAAGCTTTTTTAAACTAATTTCATCGTCACGTGATTGAGAAGGTGCTTTTAACCAATATTATCTCCATATATTTTTATCTTTAATTTAAGTGAGTATTTGATGGGAAGTTGTGGTCCGGTCAAAAATAGTATTTATAAATTCTTAATTACCTAAAACTATGTAGCTAGTGGTAACAAGGGTGTCAAACTACGAAGAGTTCGTGGTCGGTGAAAAATGGCTCTTAGTTGATTTAAAACGATTATTTATGAAGATATAGTTAATTACGAAGTTCATGGCTTTTGATCATTTAAAGTATTTTGATTTGAAAGTTTGTGAACCAACAAAGAATTCAGGATTATGATTGATATTGTAAAAATGATTAGTTTGATTAATAATAAAAATAAAGAACTAGATTGAAAATAATTGATTTAAATAATGATTACAAAAATGGAGATTACACTGGGTTCAACTAACAACCTAGAATTCTATCATAAATTGGGATTAATTAAATGATTACAATGAAAATTAACGGGTTAATTGTTTCAATATGAGGTGTCAAGTTTCATCAACATCAAAGATAGACTAAACTACACTTCATTACTCTATAACATACAAACCCTATTGACATGCTAAAGCATAATTAACTGAATTCATTTCACTAGTAATTTTTTTTGATCGGCAAACAAACTCGTCTCAAAAACCGAAAATATTGTACACCGAAAATGACTAGTAAGGCACTAGCCAAACACCACACAACACCTACACAAGAGCTACATACTAACTTCCTCAATTACAAAATAAATAAGAAAATACCCAAGTGTTTAAGAACCATAAGTTACAAGTGTTTAAAAACCCTAAGTTATAGAAACTCCTAAATACCATAAAAGGTGGCAAAAAATACTACTCATCAACATCCTAAGACTAAGATATAGGATAATTGGCATCGACTTTAAATAAAGCTTTTATGCAGCCTTGATTGGTACAAGCCCAGTTTAAAGGTTTGGTGGGGGATGGGAAGAATATTCGATTTCGGATTGACAAATGGTTCGGTGACACAATGCTTAAGGATTGGTTTGTAACACCCCAACCGATGGCGTAAACATCGAGGTGTCACGTATGAATGATTGTTCAGTAGCTCATGGTAATACATAAGTTTAAATAATCATTTGTTTCATTACAATAATTACATTAAATGTCTTGAATGAAATCTAATACATCCAATAATCAACAAAGCTTAAAACTTCAAATATCTTCTCATGCTAGCTCTAGACTTCAAGCATCATTATTTCCTGTTGAGTTTGGAAAAATGGGGGGGTCAACTAGAAGTTGGTGAGAATACATAAGCCGAGTCAAGCAATTAAGTTTTAAAAGAATAAAAGTTTAGCAATTCATATGTCTAATGTAAGTTTAAGTCTACATGAATAAACAATAAGTATAGTATGCACATAATCCATCCTCCGACAAAGTTTAGGTCCATCCCGCATCCACGGTTCTCCTCATAAAGTTTAGGTCCATCCCGCATCCACGGTTCTCCTTATAAAGTTTAGGTCCATCCCGTATTCACGGTTCTCTTTATAAAGTTTAGGTCCATCCTGCATTCACGGTTCTCCTTATAAAGTTTAGGTCCATCCCGCATTCACGGTTCTCCTTATAAAGTTTGGAACGATAACAATCACCCGCGCTCCCCATACAAGATGGTCAACGAATCTAGGTGGGGTTGTCAATCCAATAGATCTATCATTGTATATCGCCGGCTTGATCAAGGTTAATGATTATGTAAGTTTAAGTTTAAGTCTAATAGTATTTGTCTAAGTCATGAGGCATTAAAGTTTACAACTAGACATGTATGTAGAATTGCTTAAGTATAAAGTTTCAAGTATAAAGAATTGCATAAACATGGTTACGTAAACTCACCTGAAATTCACTGTACAAGTACTAGCAAGTAGCAACAAATCTGAACTTGGATAAATTGAACTCTTGTATCCTTCCTATGGATTAGCTCACGAACCGGCACGAACGAGTCTCAAACTGAGCGTTAACAGACCTGTCCGGGTTTGACCAGATCTGTACGTTTGACTTTTGTTGACCGGGACCAAACCAACCAGATCTGGCCCGAAAGAAATGTAACATCGCAAAATTTTCCCCAAAATTTTAATACATAAAAAGCCCTTATATATATATATATATATTTTTTATTACACCTTTATCATTAATATTATACAAATGTGCCTAAGTCTTTATTTATCCTAACTCACAACTTATATACATACATAAATGTATATAAATAATACTAATAATAATATGATTCTAAATTCTTTTTTTTTCACATACAAGATTTTTTTTTTTAAATAAAGCCTTGAGTCAAATAGTCAAAGTCCTAGTCAAAGTCTTAGTCAAACAGTCAAAGTCTTAGTCAAATAGTCAATTTATCATAAAACCTTACTTTATGGTGTTGACCAATTTTAATGGCTAATTGACTCCAAAACTAGTATAAAAACCCACCTATGACCCATTATACTTTGCACCTCTAAATCGATTGTTTCAATCCGATTAAACTTTCCCTCATACCTTTCTTCTATAGTCTATTACTTCTACAATTGAAGCTTTGATTATAAGCTCTTGTAATTGGCGAATTGGAAGCTTGATATTCTTTCTTTTTCGTTTTCTTCAATTTGGACTAGCTACGTTGTTGAGTCTTTGGGATTCGCCTCGCATACATTCACAACACATTATTCTATTTTTTTTACGAGACATAACATTTTGCTAAGGTGAGTTTTACATAGCCCCTTTTCTATTTATCACCATTTTTGGGGTGAAACATGTTACAACATCATTTATGCAATTCAATCATCAATGTGTCTATGTGTTTTTCTATGTTGCATTATGTCTTGAACATGACTAGGGTAAGCACAATTCTAGCATAAACATTCATCAGCCAAACGGTATACATTGATAGATCTATTGGACTGACAATCCTACCCGGATACGTGCCTCCTACAAAGGTTGCGTGGGTGTTTGTTACTGCAATATAAACGAGTGAACCATGAGCGTATGGGATGTACCACAATACAACAGTCACAATGGTTGATTATGCACTCGATTTACTCCTAGTATGTTTTCACATATGGACTAGATTGCCATGACACATGAATTGCACAACAATTTTATTCGATTATCAAAACCTATGTAATTCTCACCAACTTTTGTTGACCCAAAATATTTTCAACTTAACATGTTTCAGGTTCTACTTGTTTGAAGATTCGAATTAATGCTTGAAGATGTGTGCATAGTTTTATTCAATTTGATGTACGAATTCTTGTAGAACAATTGTATGTAATTTATTTAAATCATTTAATGAAATTTATTATTCACCATGAGCTACTGAACAATCATCAATACGTGACATCTCGATGTTTCCGCCATCGGTTGGGGTGTTACAGATTGGTATCAGAGCCATGGTTATAGGGAATTAGGTTATTAGAAAAATAATCTAGTCTATAACCATAGGATTTAACCAGTACTTGCTTCTTTTACTTGCTATTCTCTATCTCCCTCCTACTTCTTATCCCTACTTTCATCCTTACAAGAAGGCTACTCTCCATCAGTGAATCTACTCTTAGACTAATAGGATAAAATCCCCAGGTTTAACCTGAACCACCTTGAGATCTCGTCGAAGTTCTAGATTTTAATAACGAACACGTGCAATCTGGAAGGGTGAACGCCTGTATTCTGAGTCTTCTGTCTAGGCTGGCATTGCGCATATATCCCAATCAGACGAGGGACCCGGATGCCTACCTGGGAATTCTCGGGATGAGTGTTCACTTATAGGCTAAAGCATTTCTTCATATGTTATTAAAATCTGGAATCTTTGATAAGTCAACGTATTCGTTTATTCGTTTTAATTAATGAATAAATGATTACATTCCTTATATCACCTCATTCATTTCATGCCACATTGAACCTTCATTGTGTCCCTTACAGATCATGTCTTCACGTCGCAGCACTCGCAATAACAGTGGTGAAAACCAAGAGGAAAGTAACAACAACCACAACACCAACCACAACAACAACAAAAACAACAAAGGTGTTGATGCCCAACTGGCTGCGATTATTTCCCAACAAATGGCGCAACAAATCACAACTCTGGTTTCTAACTTGTTGGCTCAAGTCATCCCAATGAATGGGAACGGCAATGGAAATGGAAATGGCGATGGAAATCACATAAAGAACGAGACCTTAGTTCGGAAAGGCGAGAAAACAAGTATTGTGGCCGCGGTAACTACCGAGAACCAGAAGCGCAAGACCAGGGATCCTAATGTAAACCTCATTACACAAGCTTCTAACAAGAAACCCTATGCAAGAAACTTTCCATTGTGTAACACATGTAAACGACATCACCCCACTGTTTTCAGTGTGTCGCCTGTGCACCAATTGTGGTAGGTATGGCCATCTGGTCAACACATGTCGTGAGTCCCCAAACCCTAACACCAACCAACCAACCCTGCTCAGGTTGCTAATCTTAATCGTCCTGGTAAATACAACTATGGTCAATGCTATGAATGTGGAAACCCAAATCATTTCCGTAACCGATGCCCTAAACTAAATCGAGATCAAGACCCTCCAGCTACTTAACAGCAAACCCCACCATTTGAATGATGTCTACTTTTTAATTCTATGTATTGACACTTTTTGGTTCACGTAATAAATTCAAGTATTATCATAACATCTGAGTGCATGCTTGTTTGAATGTGAACTAATTGCTATATCTATAATCATACTTGCTTACTTGTACAACAATTAGTTGACTACCAAACAACCTACTCAACGATTGGTAGAGGTCATCATGTCTTTCCAACAGTCGGGAGAGGCCCTACAACCTGCTCAACGACTGGTGGAGACTATCGAACCTGCTCAACAATCGGTAGAGTCATAAAAGGACGCAAAACCCTAATGTAAGGTAAATTAATAATTACGGTCTGGAACGTAATCATGAATTTACAGGTACGTTAAGGTAGTGAGAAATTTTATCAAGGTTTTCGGTAGTCGACCAATTGTATACCTGGTGTTTTTCATTTAACTTCGGGACGAAGTTCCTAAAAGTAGGGGAGACTGTAATATCGCAAAATTTTCCCCAAAATTTTAATACATAAAAAGCCCTTATATATATATATATATTTTTTTATTACACCTTTATCATTAATATTATACAAATGTGCCTAAGTCTTTATTTATCCTAACTCACAACTTATATACATACATAAATGTATATAAATAATACTAATAATAATATGATTCTAAATTCTTTTTTTTTTCACATACAAGATTTTTTTTTTTAAATAAAGCCTTGAGTCAAATAGTCAAAGTCCTAGTCAAAGTCTTAGTCAAACAGTCAAAGTCTTAGTCAAACAGTCAAAGTCTTAGTCAAATAGTCAATTTATCATAAAACCTTACTTTATGGTGTTGACCAATTTTAATGGCTAATTGACTCCAAAACTAGTATAAAAACCCACCTATGACCCATTATACTTTGCACCTCTAAATCGATTGTTTCAATCCGATTAAACTTTCCCTCATACCTTTCTTCTATAGTCTATTACTTCTACAATTGAAGCTTTGATTATAAGCTCTTGTAATTGGCGAATTGGAAGCTTGATATTCTTTCTTTTTCGTTTTCTTCAATTTGGACTAGCTACGTTGTTGAGTCTTTGGGATTCGCCTCGCATACATTCACAACACATTATTCTATTTTTTTTTACGAGACATAACATTTTGCTAAGGTGAGTTTTACATAGCCCCTTTTCTATTTATCACCATTTTTGGGGTGAAACATGTTACAACATCATTTATGCAATTCAATCATCAATGTGTCTATGTGTTTTTCTATGTTGCATTATGTCTTGAACATGACTAGGGTAAGCACAATTCTAGCATAAACATTCATCAGCCAAACGGTATACATTGATAGATCTATTGGACTGACAATCCCACCCGGATACGTGCCTCCTACAAAGGTTGCGTGGGTGTTTGTTACTGCAATATAAACGAGTGAACCATGAGCGTATGGGATGTACCACAATACAACAGTCACAATGGTTGATTATGCACTCGATTTACTCCTAGTATGTTTTCACATATGGACTAGATTGCCATGACACATGAATTGCACAACAATTTTATTCGATTATCAAAACCTATGTAATTCTCACCAACTTTTGTTGACCCAAAATATTTTCAACTTAACATGTTTCAGGTTCTACTTGTTTGAAGATTCGAATTAATGCTTGAAGATGTGTGCATAGTTTTTTTCAATTTGATGTACGAATTCTTGTAGAACAATTGTATGTAATTTATTTAAATCATTTAATGAAATTTATTATTCACCATGAGCTACTGAACAATCATCAATACGTGACATCCCGATGTTTCCGCCATCGGTTGGGGTGTTACAAGAAAGCAAGCAAGATTCGAGCTAACAAACAAACGGACTCATTGTCGTTGCACCATGAATCTGACCCAGAACAAAAGACTAGATCTGACCAGAAAAGAAAGACGGACAAGGCTCGAGACCTGTCATTGCTGCTCTGTTTATTCACGGCCAGAACCTGCAAATGGAACCACCATCACCGCTAAGGCCTTTAAAACGAATATGAGAACCCTAAGTGACTGGAAACCACGACATATATTAAACCCAACCAAAAACAACTCCAATAATCTGCTTGTTGCCCCAGTCGGGTCCTTCAACCAGCGCCGCCACCACTAATCATGTTGGTGGCCGGCCGACGACAGTAATGGAGGGGGAGGAGAAGGAGGGATGATGGGGGGTAGTGCGTTATGGCGGTTGCCGCTGCTGTAAGGGACTAGAAAATGAGGAAGAATGATGTGGTGTTGTCAGAGGGGGTGGTGGCTCAGGTGGTGGTTGGTGGCGGCGGATTTATGGTGGTTGGTGGCGGCGGATTTATGGTGGTGGTCTGTGGCTGCCGCCACTGCTCTAGAGGGGGAAGGGAGAGTTGGACTTGAATGTTGATGAGGTTGGTTTAGTTTAGAAGATAAAATGGAGGTGAAGTAAGGTGGAGGCTAGGGTTATGAATAGGAAGAAGATAGGTAGGAGATGAAGGAAGAAGAAGAAGAATAAGAAGAAGATTTAAATAGGTAGGGTATTGGAATAGGTTAAGTGGAAGGTTAATGTTTAAACGAACTAGTCACCGATTCGGGTCTCGTTTATGAACTGGACTCGTTTAACATCTAGATAGTTATTTCACGTAACATAAATGTAAGACTAATTAAAACAAGTATTTGAACTATATATTAATTATATATATATAGTCGCGTTTAAAATTTACAAGGATAAGAGTCGGTTTACGAGCGTGTTATTACCTACAACGCTTTATTTGGCGAATTTAGATAATTAATTTTATTACTGAATTAAGAATGTATTTTTTTTTTGTTAATGAGATATTATTGTTAACGAATTAACGCATCGTTTTAAGAATAAAATATTATTATTATTATTATATTTATTCGAGAAACGTTGGGCGTTACATGGTTCCCTAACTTATTCAATCTTGCTGCTGATAAAAGCGCCTCAATTGCAGCGTTGGAACAGCTCTTAGACCACTCTTTGCTGCACTTGGAAGCGTGATATAATATCCTTTGACGAGGTTTCTGAATTCAATAGTATAATTTCTCTCCTTCAGGGGCTGCAACTTTCCAACTCGTTTGATAAATGGAGATGGCTTGGAAATTCAGAAGGCGTATTATCAGTTGCAGATTTCAAAAAGATTTTGATTCAAAGTAGAGTGCAACAACGTCATTCGAATATGCAGTGGCTCGCGTGGATCCCTTTAAAGGTTAAACTTTTCATTTGGCGCCTTGAGATGGACCAGGTTCCCACAAGAATTGACATATAGACATTCCGGGTTCGGTTTGTGTTTCATGCAATGTGGATGATGAGACTTCGCTTCATGTTTTCACGGGGTGCGGTTTCGCTTTCGGTGTTTGGTCCTCTATTGCGTCGTGGTGTAAACTAGGGCCTATTTTTGCATTTGATGTAGGTGATTTACTTCAAATTGCTAAATATAAGATGAATAACGACATTAAGAAGATCATTAACGGGATCATCATGGTTTCGCTTTGGGTCATTTGGAGCGCTAGAAATGACAGGTTGTTTAGGAGTAAAGATGTTAAAGTTATTGAAGTGGTGGCGAAGATAAAACCGATGTCTTTTCTATGGCTTAGGACAAGGTCTAGGTTTAAAACTCTTGTTTGGAAAGATTGGGCGATGTATCTGTTGTATATGTTGTAAGTGGTTTGCGGTTGTCCTTTCTTTAAGGACTGCTAGCGTGTTCTAATGAAGTTCATCTTTCAAAAAAAAAAAGATATAGGATAATATATATCTATACCATATTATAAAGCATGAGAGGAGGTTACCTGACAAATTTAAGTAATTACAATTGTGATTGCTTAATGTACAAATAGTTGATGCATTTGATGAAGGGTAAATCGGACTTTTAGTCATAAATAAGGAGGTTAGAGAGTGTTAAATTGGAGAATATGAAGAGAACTAAACTTATCATTAATTGAGTTATGGACAATCATCAATATATTATACAAAAAGTTTGAAACTGTTATAAACTTATCTATACTACATTATAAAGGAGGAGAGATGGCTAAAATAGTCATTTCATGTCAATTTTAAGATGACATACAAAATGTCACAAGGTAAACAACTATCTTTTTACCAAATTCTTCCATTTATGCCCCTATGTGCAACATTTGATTACAATTGTACAAATGACTAATGCAAGTCATCTCTATTATTATTTGCTTTACCTTTTGATTTTCTCATCTTTAATGAATTTAATTTGAGATTCAATGCCTCACCTTTTCTTTTTCTCATCTTCAATGATGAATTAAAATCAACATCCCCCAATTTAATCTCTAAAACCCCTCATACCATTGCCTTATCACACCATTTTCTTTATTTCTCTTAGAAGCAGTCATCGAATGATATTGTTCAACACTTGTAGTCTTGCATTATCGATTATTATGTTGGTAAGCCAACACTTGTAATCTTGTATATTCTTTATGTTTATTTATCTATTTATTTAGTTATTTAGTTTTCAAGCTTTTTGTTAGTTCTTATATATGTTTTTTTTCATTATTTTGTCCGTGTTTTCTTTTACATACTTTTTATTTCAATTTTTGTAAATTGTGGTTTCATGTTTATCATTCAATTGAATTGTTTATTTTTTAGGATCAAATCTGTTTTGTTTTGAAGACATCACAGCTCATCAACCTATTTCCATGTACATACATATTTTAGTTTATGTTATATTCTCTAATACACTTATTTTCTTCTACGGTTATAATGTGATATTCGTTTCCAATTGTCATTTTCGTTTTACCAGCATGGTTTACAATATGAGAGGGAAGCAAATCCCAGCTTATTAACATTTGATAGTGATGTGTGTGAAAGATTTATATTGTAATCTATCTTGTCAAGGCGCATAAGCACACTCATAAGAGCTAGAAACCATGTCTTTCAGTTAACTACTCATATGGTGCGTTGAGCTGACCTTGAGCACCGCGCCCCTGGCACGCGCGCACCTTTGACAACTTAGATTATAATTAGTGCTCACAGTCATGCATTCCTATGTCATCATTTGACTATTTGAGTATAAATTTGAAGTTTTGTTGATTTCACTTGAAATTTTAAAAATAAAGTACAAATTTTTCTCAATTTACTTTGAATAATAACATTAGAGCTTTAATGGCAATTTTCATTTTTTATAGATCCTAACATTATTAGGGGATGGCAAAACAATCCGAGCCCGATGGGAAGTTTGAAATATCACGCATGTATATCGCATTGGCGTGTTCGATGGCAAGTTCGGTTGGGCAAATTGTGACTGTGTGTCGCATAAGTGTGTTCGATAGGAAGTTTGGTTGGGCCAATTCATGGGAAAAATAATCTTTGTTGTGTTAAGAAAAACATTACAAACAAAGAATAAGATTACAACTACGACTCACCTATGTAAATAAAAGAAGAAACATAAATGATCAAATAAGACATCTTACAATCAATTACATCGCAACTGTAAATACTCGAGGTTGTTTTTTTAAGTTTGGGTTCGAGAGTTATGTGAAAAAATTACCCTCTTCTAATTTGGAACTAATGCTTTAATGATTTTGATACTTATTTGACATCTTTGTGTTTTTTTTTAATTTACAAGTATGTGTATTGGATCTTTAAGACACTAAAGTTGAATTTGCTAGGTAAAATTTGTTTCCTAGAAGAATTTTCCTCTCAAATTCTGGCGTTGCTTTAATATCAATGACTGTGTGTATATATAAGCAAGAGGAGGACTTGCTTAAGAAGCGTCAATAACTACGCTCCCCATATCATTTTCTAAGAACTTTATACAATAAGTCGACCAATACGAACCAAACTTTAAGGAATACATGTTTGTCGACAGGATTTACCCGTTGCAATGCGCGCTGAAAAAATTGCTAGCGTATTACAAGTTATTTTGGATCCTGTCGCAACACGCGGGTAAACCCACTAGTTAGTTCAATAAATAGGTTGTGTGACTTGTGTACCCATTTAATACACGAAGAAAACATTATTATATGAAATTTATTGACGAAGTATAGTCTTTCGAAAATTCGAATCTAACTGAATATCCATCGATATACGTTGGATGATATATGAGTAAAGGGCATTATGGGCAATTCATATATTACGCTGGCAAACATGGGCCAAATGTCTGAATGCATGTAGGTGAGCGTGGCCCATTTTACTTCCGCTATTAAAAGCAGACTAGCTATTAATTCAAGAGGCGAGACTTGAGAGAGACATGGATTAAAACTATGGTCTCCTTTGTTTTATTGTGCAAAACAAACTTGTCAATAATCCAGCTTGTATTTTTCTTTAGAGAATCACAATTATTTATATTTTGACTAGTGAAAATTCTCTTCTACGGTGGGAAACATTACAATTTACATATAAGTTATCTCCAAAAGTATATTAACAAATGTTTTACATTGATAAAAAAAGATAATAATACCGATACCAGTATGAATGTTGTTCGGTTAGAAAGAAAAAGTCACACGACATTATAAATATAGTCGCGCATTTACTCTCATAACTATAAAAATAGTCAAAAATTTGGTTGTTAGTGAGACGGGTGGAATGATAGGCGGTAGAGTGCTTAACATGTGTGTACACATAGCATAAAGAGTGGTACAATTAGCTATACTAAATCTCCCTTACAAAGCAAAATTAATATCTATATCTTTTAACTAGCTGACTATCCCGGGAGGGTCTCGGGGTTGAAAAATCTAATGTTACGTGATAATCTATTTCAAATGGCTCAAGTTAAGTAACCACAAAATCTCTCAATCATCACATGTTCATAGTATTCTAATCAATAATAACTCATATTCCCTAACCAGTAATCATCTAAAGAATCAATTATGTAAGCTGCAACTATTAATTTCTCACATTCTAATGACTCTTATAATTCTAACCTAATCAACTAAACAAACACTTAAGTTGGAAGTTGTAATCATTGCATCTCGGTATTAAAACTTATCACATCTCTCTAATTTCTCACATTCTAAATTTCTAATGGCTCTTATAATTCTAACCTAATCAACTAAACAAACACTTAAGTTGGAAGTTGTAATCATTGCATCTCATTATGCCACGTGGCATAATCAAGAGATGGTTGAGGCCACCATTGAACGCCACGTCAGCAACTATCAATTCTTTTCGGGAGCGTCCCGGGGTTGAAAAATATAACCATTCTAATAATACTAATACTAATAGTAATAATTATTACTCTTGTAATTAAATAAAAAAAATAATTTTGCTATAAGGTGGCACCATGTGTTGCAGTGTTGCGCGATTCTTTCTCCTAACTTCTCTTGATGAAGTATACCTAGTAAAATTCCAATGATAACATGGCGATTGGGCTGATTTTCAACATCGTAGATAAGAACCTGGTTTAAAAGAAAAAACATAATTAATGAATAACATGAACACTTTGTATGTTTTTTTCCTGTATGAACGAAACCCCACAAAAAATAGTCGATTTTTCTCTGCATGGCGCCAGGGCCGGTCATGAAAATTCAGGTGCCCGGGCCGAGCCGCGAAATATGTGTCCCTTAGTCTTAGGTCTTTTAAACAATGTTTTCATAATTGAAGTGGACGTTGAACCGGTGTCCTTACCGGTTCCCTAGTCGGACCGGTCGAACCGGATATAAAACTGAAAGTGTCGTAATAATTATAAAAATTAATATGTTTGGCTAATTGGCTCATAAAAAAAAACCGTCATTTTTTAAAATTCCATAATAATTTGAAGGACCATTATTTTATGTCTAAACTTTAAAAGTTTTTTAATAAAATGAATTTGACTTGCATCATGTGCAAAAGCGTGAGACAATTAGTGTTTTATAGTAGTTCTATATATTAAAAATTACTGCAAAGGGTACACAATTACTGTACCACAACACAAATCTCAAGTAACACACATCAACTTTTTTTAATTTTGTCGTATCCTTCCAATCTAGTTTATCATGTACGACTCATCTTCTTTCTTATCTACTATTCACCTTTTTGCGTTTATTACCAGTGATGTTTAAGATGAAATCTTTTTTTGGGTCGAAAACAGAAAGAAAATACTTGTAGAAAGAAAACACCTGTCGCCGCTCAAAGTGCCCCTTTAAAAATTGGGCCCGGGCCGGGAGTCCTTCCTGCACCCCCTTAGGGCCGTCCTTGCATGGCGCTATGAGAGGACGCTAAGGCATGAGGGTGACTGATGGACCCTCATGAAATAGTTAGTTTATCTTTATTATAAACTAGGTGATTATCTCGGGAGGGTCTCGGGGTTGAAAAATCTAATTTTACGTGATAACATATTGCAAATAGCTCAAGTTAACTAACCACAAAATCTCTCAATCATTGCATGTTGATAGTATTCTAATCAGTAATAACTCATATTCCCCACAAAATCTAATTTTACGTGATAACATGAACACTTTGTGTGTTTTTTTCCTGTATGAACGAAACCCCACAAAAAAATAGTCGATTTTTTCTCCGTTTTTTGTATAGCACTATGGTACTCGTTGGAAAGATAATAAAACGCTCGTTAATTTGGTGTAATTTTTTTCTTTAAAAAATCCCGTATATAAAAAATATAAACGTTTAAAAATTATGGGAGGAAATATGAGAGAGAAAATTTTAAATTTATTTTTAAATTCTTTTTTCCTAAAATAACTCAATTTAATTAAAAAAAGGAAACAATTCAAAAACACCAAAAACTCTACATTATGATGTCACGTGACGCTCTCAAGGCAAGGTTGAGGCTCCAATTGCACGTTACGTTAGCATGTACGTTTCTTTTATATATATAGATAGATTTTATATATATAGATAGATTAATAATTAGTATACAAACTAGTTATTCATTTCCACTCACCATTTATTTTTCAATTTTATTACTCGCGTCATTTCACACTCACAAAATGCACCTTATTAAAAGGTGAATGTGCCAATGATGTCATGGCAATATGGTTAAAGTGGGAGGATTTAACACTATAGGTGGGTTCTCGCCCGAGTGAGGTTAAGGGTATGATTCCCACTGAAGCAGGCCCGGTTAAGACAATGCATGAGTTGGGAAGTCACGGTTGAGCTACTTTGCCGTCCAAATAGCTAAAAAAAAGTCTAAGGGGCTGTTTGGTAGCCTCTTAATCAGCCTCTTAACCATTTATGTTTGAATCATTCAACATTCGGACTGTTTGTTTCAGCACCTGAATAGAATGATTAAGTGCTAAACCATTAAGCTAATAAGGGATGCTGAATGATTCAGCTCTTAATAATTCAGAGCCTCTTAACCATTCAGACCATCTTAATGATTCAACACTTAATCAACCAATCAGCCCCTAAGAAAAAAAAAGAAAAAGAAGTGGTGTGGTGGCAGCAAATGATTGGACAAGGAAAAAAGAGCATGTGTGAAATATTTCACGCTCTCACAATTTAGAGCCCTTTCACGTCCAGGGGCGGTGTTTGGGGCGCGAACGGGGCTTGAAATTGCCCTTTAACGCCCTTTCACATAACCACTACATATGATCTAATGCTAAATGAGATAGTCAAGTATGTTAACAGTCAATGATCTATAGATCAAGTGGTGGAAACATTTGGGTTCTCCCTTGGAGACTCAAGTTCAATTCCCACCTGCATCAAATAGTGAGACATTTAGTGCACAATAATGGTGACAAACCTACCGAGGGGGAGGGGGGTTGTTCGTGATAGTCACCTCGGTTTTAATCCAGCTGTTCCTTCAGTGAGGCAACTTGTGTGAAGGTAGTACAGTTTTCAAGGAAAACCACCAAAGCCGATGATCCTGCACAGGGCCCGATAGAACATCGTCAGGCCAGCCTTGGCAGGCTGTCGATTCAAAACGACCTGACAAAGTGACAATGGGTCACTCATAACAAGAGTCACCTACCAAAATAAAAAAGAGTATGTTAACAAAAAAAGGAATTAAAGTTTTAAACTACTCGTTTTAAATTAGATTTTGGAAAGACTTAACAGTGTGAAATGAGAGTTTGTTAGACCACACGGTATGGGGAGCGGCATTGGGCCGGCGACGCCAAGCCGGGCCGGCGAACACCGCCCCCCTGGCTGGGCAACGGCTTGGGCGGCATCCAAAAGCCGTTTATGCCGGGCCTTGGTCAATCATTGGGACGCGTGAAAAAGTGGGGGGACGTGCATATTACCGTTGCAATTGTTACCGTTTAAAAAAAAAAAAAAAAAAAAAAAGAATTTTTTTTCAAAAACTCTATTTAAACCCACTTTTTATACCATTTTCAACACAAATCAAACCCCACTTTTTATACCAACCCTTATTTTATATAAAAAATACTTTATACTTTATTCAATGGATCCCAACCAAAACAACCCAAACCCGAATCAACCACCACAATATAACCAAAACAACCCGAATCCAAACCCGTTCACGATGCCAATGGATCCATCTTGGGCTACTTTTGCGGGTTTTCAACAAACTCCCAACCCTTTCACCCAATATCCTCAAATGCACCAAAGCCCGTCTACCTTTAACCAATTCCATAATTTGCAAATGCATCATAACCCTCAATCCTTTACCCAACTTTTACAAACTCCGCCATTCCGTCAATCTCTACCACCACAACGACAACCCAATTTTGAACTCGAAGATGAAGAAGATGATGAGGTGGAGGTTGTCCCCGAAACACAAGTCCAACGTTCGAAGGGGAAGGCGAAGGCGAGTGCGAGTGCGAAGGGGAAGGGGAAAAAAAAGCCAACCGAACGAAGCCTTTGGACGAAATTGGAAGAAGAAGCGTTAGCGAAGGCGTATCTGGCTAGTTCGAAAGATCCCATAGTTGGTAAAAAAATTTAATTTTTTTGTAGTATACAATAAAAAAAAATTATTTTTTTTATTCTCCAATATATGTTTTATTTAAATGTAGGGACTAATCAAACGGGCCATAGTTTATACAACCAAGTGCGAGATACATTTCACGAATTGATGGAGCAAGGAGAGTATCGGGGGCATGAGGCTTTAAGTTCTAAATGGAGGAAAATGAGTACTACAATCGGGAAGTTCATCGCCTTTTATAATCCGTTGTATATGAACCCTCCAAGCGGGTTTAACCAGGAAATGATTTTCAAGGAGGCGATGCGAAAATATGAAGACAAGTATGGCCATGTTTTTCCTCATGTTCGAGCTTGGACGGTGTTGAAGTCATCTAGCAAATGGCAACCGGTTCCAAACGAGGTTGCAAGCGCCAAACGAAGCAAGACTTCGGAGTCGGGCGATTATAGCGTGGGAGGCGGGTCGACCGGTCATTGTCAAATAAATATAAACGATGACCCAGACCCAGAGTTCGAGGATACTCCGGTTCAAGAGGAGCCACGACCCATAGGGAGGGACAGAGCAAAAAAACAAGCGGCGGCTGCAAAAAAACAAGCCGCGTCAGGGAGCGGGAGCGGGTCAATGTTGGACGGTTTGGTCGCTGAATTGGCATCCTTCAAAAATACTTTTAGTGAAAGTCAAGCGGAGAAGAAGAAATTGAAGGAACGGGAAGTCGAAGAAAAGCTTCGTTTGAAGCAAAAGAGGGTGGAGGAAAGCATTCGCCAAAAGAACGAGGATAGGCAAATAGAAGAATGGCGAATAATGACGGCAAACATCAACGACTACCCCGAAGAAGACCGTCCCGTTTTGTTGAAGATGAAGGAGAGCATCGCAAAAAAATATAATCAGTAGTTTATGTTTTTTTTTTATTTAAGTGTTTGTTTTTATTTGAAAATTGTACTTTTTTTTATTTAGGTGTATTTTTTTTTTAATTTAAGTGTGTGCTTTTAATTTAAATACATCTTCACATTTTATATTAATATGATAATATTATTTAATTAAAAAAAAAGAAAAAAAAAATGAAATAGCATTAATGGATGTTGGGCCTCCTCCACACCCCTAGGAGCATCATCCTAAGGATGCTCCTACCCCACGCTGACGTGGCAGGTGAGGTGGAGGCAAGGCATGGATGATGGGCCTCTACCACACCTAATGGTCTTAACGGATCGATCAATGCATGGTTGAGTCTTTCCCCATTTTAATGCTCATTAATTGCTTGCCTCCCATCATTTATTTTTTGACTTTGAAATATTTCGGATTTCCTTTTTTTTAACTTCTTATCAAAAATCTAATCTCTTTAATTCTATAAAGGCTATTATTAGACTGTGGGAAGTGGAGGAGAAAGAGGGGCGTAATGTGTCATGTGATATTTGTGGAGTTCATTTTTTTTAGCCGGTTTCACCTAGATGACGGGGTGGTGTAGGTGGGGGTAAAAAGGTTTTCACGCCCCCCCCCCTCCCCTCACTCTAAGGGGCATGAGTCATCATATTGGCATAGTGGGGTCTACAAATTAAGTCCTTAAAAGATAGGGGGAGCGAAGGGGCTCGAGTTTCAAAATTTTTGTGTATATAACTTAAAAATAAAAAGAATCGGCCAATCAAGTGCAGCCACCTCACCCCCTCCCCCGCCTCACACCAGGCTCTTCCCCCACACCAAACTCATCCAAGATAGTGGGTGGTGTTTAGGGCTTGGGTTAACAACTCACACCAAAACCCACTCCCCTTAGTCTTAGTGAGACACCCTCTCCTCCCTTTATTATATATATATATATATATATATATATAGGGGAGGGTTATCTTGAGAACGCTAAATATTGTGAGAACCGTGAGAACAAGTACAAAAATCAATTAAAATCAATTTTTTTTAATACAAATCCCATTATAATCAAAATACAACATTAATAAATGAATTTTCTTTCCAAATATGTCATCTTTTCTTGCAAAAACACTTTTAAATTAACTTTTTACACATGTGTAAATGAAACAGTTTACACATGTATAAACAGCAAATTTACACATGTGTAAAAACAAATTATTTTCGTATACGTTTGAATTTTTACGCGTAATTTGTGTTTTTGAGATGAAATTTTAGTAATAAAGACAAGTGTAAAAAGAAATTTGGAATTTGAATGGTTTTATATGCCGTTCTCACGGTTCGCACGAAATATAGGTGTTCTCAAATTAACTTTCCCCTATATATATATATATATATATATATATATATATATGAATATGAATGTAGTGAAAGAAATTGAAAGGGAGGAGGTGTAATAAATGGTCAAGTTTATATATGGACAGTGAAATCCAACATGAAATAAAACACAATAAGAAAGCAAATATAGGTTAACACATGAGCCTGAAGACATGTTTGTTTACAAGTTTACACAAATTTGATATGTTAAATCTAATTTTTTATTTGTATGTTTTATTTTTACAAATTAAGTCCTCAAAAGATAAGGGGGAGCGGAGGGGCTCGAGTTTCGAAAATTTTGTGTATATAACTTAAAAATAAAAAGAATCAGCCAATCAAGTGCAGCCACCTCACCCCCTCCTCCACCCCACACCAGGCTCTTCCCCAACGCCAAACTCATCCAAGATAGGGGGTGGTGTTTGGGGCTTGGGTTAACAACTCACACCAAAACCCACTCCCCTTGGTCTTAGTGGGACACCCTCTCCCCCCTTTATATATATATGTATGTAGAGAGAGAAATCGAAAAGGAGGAGGTGTAATAAATGGTCAAGTTTATATATGGAGGGTGACATCCAACATGAAATAAAACACAACAAGAAAGCAAATATAGGTTAACACATGGGCCCGAAGACATGTTTGTTTACAAGTTTACACAAATTTGATAGGTTAAATCTGAATTTTTATTTGTACGTTTAATTTTTACAATTTAACTATAAAAGTTGATAACAATTTCTCTAAAGAGTCGCTTATGCTTTTGGCTCTTGTAGTTTGGTTCATTTAATTCCTTTGGTCCAAAAGAAATTATCAATAGTTTGTTTCCCCGCCTAAAGGGCTCACGCCGGTTTCACCTAGATGAGGGGGTGGTCTAGGGGGCATGAGTTACTATAGTGGCATAGTGGGGTCTACAAATTAAGTCCTCAAAAGATAGGGGGAGCGGAGGGGCTTGAGTTTCGAAAATTTTGTGTTTATAACTTAAAAATAAAAAGAATCAGCCAATTAAGTGCAGCCACCTCACCCGCCCCACACCAAGCTCTTCCTCCCACGCCAAACTCATCCAAGATAGGGGGTGGTGTTTGGGGCTTGGGTTAACAACTCACACCAAAACCCACTCCCCTTAGTCTTTGTGTGACACCCTCTCCTCCCTTTATATATATATATATATATATATATATATATATATATATATATATAGGGTAGGGATCCATAGAAAACCCTTGTTATATGGTAAACTCTGGAAACTCTAACTTCCCGACTTTTTTTTTATATGAAAATTTTAGGGTATGTAATATACATGATTTTAAGCATTTTTAGCCAAAAAAAATGGAAAAAACACCGAGCCATTTTTTTAAAAAAAAATAAAAAACCGTCTTCGGGTAACAAATGGTTAACACGTGTTAGTTTCGCTTAACATGTGTTAGTCAAAACTTTATTTAAAAAAAAAAAAAAAAAAACTACTCGGCGCTTTTTTGATTTTTTTTGGCTCAAAATGCTTAAAATCATGTATATTACATGCCCTATTTTTTTCAAAATTAAAAAAAATTGGGAAGTCAGAGTTTCCAGAGTTTACCATATAACAAGGGTTTCCACATTATCATTTCCCTATATATATATATATATAGAGAGAGAGAGAGAGAAATTGAAAGGGAGGAGGTGTACCAATATTAACTCCCTTCTATAAATGGTCAAGTTTATATATGGAGGGTGAAATCCAACATGAAATAAAACACAACAAGAAAGCAAATATAGGTTAACACATGAGCCCGAAGACATGTTTGTTTACAAGTTTACACAAATTCGATATGTTAAATCTGAATTTTTATTTGTATGTTTAATTTTTACAATTTAACTATAAAAGTTGATAACAATTTCTCTAAAGAGTCACTTATGCTTTTGGCTAGTGTAGTTTGATTCATTTAACTCCTTTGGTCCAAAAGAAATATTTTGTCGTATCAACTCTTAAAGTTCACATTTGTAAGACCATAGCTAATGGTTAATGCTTTTAAGGGCATTTTTTTGACACATCATCATTATAATGTCCCTTTAAAAGATGTGTAATGGTTATAACCCATTTTAATGCTCTTTTAATCACTATTTTCCTTGTTTTTTCCCTCTTTGGGCATTATACTAGAAATGTCCCTTCTTTTTCATGCCCCTATAATGCCCACATAATGCTCATTACACATGATCTAACCATTTTCATCCCTGATATTAACTTTGTAAAAAAATAATAATAATTAAAGATAGGGGCAGTTCAATTATTTTACACCTAAAACGATTGCATTATCCAGCTTGCAGTTTAAACTATCATACTCAATTTTTTTTAACGATTAAGTAGAAGCTGGGTACTCCGTACGCGGCTCCCAATGGCCAAAGGAGCCTTAGCTGGCCTTTACCTAGACGGACGAAGCCCCTAGCCCACTAGACATCAGTTCCGGGAAAAACCCGACCATCCACCCGCACGAAGTAACGATGATGAAATAATTGGTAAAATCCGGCGCTCTCAAAAATCAAACCCATAAGCATTCAGTCATAGATTTTCTATCACTGAGCCTTCATACCACTCCACCATAAGCTGAGTGGTCGATCATATTCAATTTGAAAAACAACTTTAACACACTAATCACAAAATGCTTGTGTAATTCAATATTGATTCTATTACTAGTGTTTTAGAATTAAGAATGAATTTCATTTGCATGTTGTTTTATAATCCACTAACTACAAAATAAGATAAACAAGTGGCTTGAACTTGACTCACCAATGTTATTAGTTAAAACTTAACATGTTTAAAGGACAAAATCGCATACAGAAAAAATAATATAACATTTGTTTAGGCTCACGAGCCTAAATGAGCTTTGTATGTAAAGCTTGAGCTCCGGCTCGATAACTAAACGAGTCATATTTCAGGCTCAAACTTAGGCTCAGGCTCCTAAAGACTCGGTTCGTTCGAGCTTTTTACCGACTTGATCCCGCGATCACGAATAGCTCTCGAGTCGCTATGCCTCGTTTACACCCCTAGTGTTTTTTTTTCTTAGTAATATAAATTTACGCGTAAAAATTTATACGTATTGATTTTAGACCCTCTTCGTTTTATGGATCCATGACTTTTAGCCCTAAAAAGAAAATTTCAACCTCAGCAAGTGTTGAAAGAAAGAAAGCAAGGGTACCTTAATGAATGTGTATGTAACTAACTTGTTGTACGATGATGCATCATGCATGTGCCGATCGAGTGAAGATATAGAGCGATGATGATAACGCATTTGAGTGGAATCACTTTAAATGATATCCTTTGTCGGTAATGGAATTTGTCCAATCAGACAACTTGTTTCTTAGCAATAATAATATTAATATATTATTATTATTATTATTAAATATTAAATGCACATGCACTATTTCCTTCCACCACTTATTCCTCATCCTCCATCTTCTTCACATAAAGTCAATAACACACAAACTTTTTCATTCATTCAGAATAATTCGATCATACCTATAGGGAGGGTTTCGATCAGTTTTTGATCTAATCATACAACTCATCAACAATGGATGCAGCTCACTATATACGAAGACACCACAGGCATAATCCTGGCCATCAACAGTGCGCTTCCGCCGTCGTTAAACACATCATAGCTCCTGTTGATATCGTAATTCTCTATCTCTATGTTTTTTTGTGTGTGTGTATATATATATATTATATATCTGTAATCTCAGTGTGTGTGTGTGTGTATGATCTCGATCAGTATCTGTCTGTTAGTAGGTTATGTATCGGTATGAAGCTATAGCGTTGTTCTACAATAGTTAAGTTATGGATAATATGCACAATTTTGATATGTTTAGCGTGCGATTAATTCTGCTGTATTCATACTTAATTTACGCTGGTAAAATGCATAGATCTATTGAATATCTGATATGTTTCTAGGTTTTCTTTGTAGTATGGCGGTGTTTTGTGTTAGTTTGCTGGTTTTCGAGTTTTTCGTTTTTGTTGCGTTGTTTCTAGCTTCTTGCTAGTTTTGGTGGAATAAAATTTCGTTTGCCGTTTAAAAATAGTTATATCACACATATCTCTAATTTACCTGATTAAGCTATCATGGTTTTGTCTTCATTTCACTAAATTAGTATGGATTTCTCCTTTTAATTTTGATGCTGAATCCGTATTTTAATGCAGTTTAAACAATTCACACAGATCCCTAATTTAGCTTACTGATTGTGTATTATTTTCTATGAATTATTGTGGATTTAGATCTTTACACATAATCCATTTATCGTTTATGTGAAACATTATTTTTATTTATTTATTTATTTTTAAATTAAGATGTTTCTTCATTTCATTACTTTCAAATTACGTTAAAATAGGCAAACGGGCAACAAGCTGCGCCGCAACACTTTTCTAAATCGCAAACTTAATTGAGAATTGTTCATTGACTTTTGCCAGTTTATGTAATGTCTCAGGTTTGGTCATTAGTTAGGAGGTTTGATCAACCTCAAAGTTACAAACCATTTGTAAGTCGATGCACGATGCGTGGCGGTCTCAACATCGGGAGCGTTAGAGAGGTGGATGTCAAGTCAGGGCTTCCTGCCACCACCAGCACAGAGAGGCTGGAGCTTCTTGATGACACTGAGCATATTCTTGGTATTAAAATTGTTGGTGGTGACCATAGGCTAAAGGTGTATATATATTAAACTCTAAACTAACCAAATTGTTACCAATTTCGATTAGTATCTAAGCCTTTTTGTTATTGATCATTGCACAGAACTATTCTTCAATCCTGACCGTCCATCCAGAGGTAACCGAAGGAAGATCTGGGACGCTAGTCATCGAGTCATTTGTGGTGGACATACCCAATGGCAATACACAAGATGAAACATGTTACTTTGTAAAAGCCTTAATCAACTGCAACCTAAAATCTCTTTCTGATATCTCTGAAAGAATGGCTGTCAAAGCTCAGATGTGAAAAGACGAAAAAGCCCTCACCGCTCGATGTGTTCTGGTTCGTGACAATGTGACATAATCAGCGTGGTTTGCTTTCAAGTTAATATGGATTTTATATAGCGAGTATTGGTGATAGTCAGTGACTTGTAGTAGCAGCTCATTGTTTGCAGGATTGCTCATAACTGCAAACATTTGGTAGCGGTTTATATATATATTATGGTTTTAAATTAAATGTGACTATGTCTTGGTTTCACGTGTAATCTTTCTTAATGATATATATTATTATTGTCTAAAAATGTTAATATCATATTTTCCAACTAAGAAAATCTGAAAAGATAAATATGTTGGGAAAATGGTTATCAAATGTCATATTTTGACTTTTGATATGTGGTAATTTACTTAAATAAATTTGGAAAAGAAGATAAATAAATGGATATAGTTGTCTTTTCACTATTAAAATGTCCAAAAAAACATAACTTAGTGCCTTAGTGGAAGTCATGTAGTTAAATCACTGTCTTTATATTTTGGGAAATACCAAGTCGTGTTTTTCTTACCTGAATTGAATTATATTACTTGATAAAGATCATGATGATATTATCGTTTTGTATATTTTGCTAGGAAATTACGCCCCACTTACGGTGGCATTATAAATTTATAATGTATATATATGTGTGGCCTTCAAGGGGCAAAAGTAAAGTTGCACTAGTTTTAACGTTATTTTACTAATTTCGTGAAAATAACGTTAAAAACGACGGACGGTTAATCATACATCATGTAGTGCGTGGATAGCCAAAAGACAAAGGGGCACATGCACCGATTGGGTTTGTCCCGATTGCTAAGTGTTCTGTGTCTTATGTCCAAGGCTTGATACCAAACGAAATCGAGCCGGTGGTCTCACTGGAAGTAGTCTCTCTATTTTTAGGGGTAGAGGTAAAGTTGTCTACATCTTACACTCAGACCCTACTTTAGTTTTGCTATATGTGGGATTACCTGAGTATGATTATGATATTTTAGTAGGAAATATAGTCGGTGATAATAGCTGAGTTGTGGCCAGTTATATGAGAGTAGATTTTGGCTTATTTGTTCTTTTTCAACGGGATTGGAAGTGGTGGAAATAAATGTTTAAAATATTACAAAGGTCGGTGCTTTACTTTAAAAAAAAAAAATTGTACTTGACAAAACCATCTCTCATGTTTTCTGATTTGACAAAATTCATCCCTCAATATTCTAAAATTCACCCCTCTACTTTTAAACTTAATAAAAACTAAATTTCTAACTTGACAAAAATGACCCCTTACTTACCAAGTTGACAAAATACCCTCCATAACTTTTTACTTCTCTTTGACATGTAACTCAATCTACCCCAAAATTTGCTATAATGTCAAACGTAACCCTAAACCTTGAAAGTTTCTAGAGTTTCAAGCTCAAGCTCAACCTAAAACTAATTTCTTTACCACTAAATCACAGCACATGATCCTCATCTGAGAGACTCCATCTGAGAGAACCATGCTCTACGGCTATTTGATTAAAATCAATGTTTTCCGAACCGGACTGGATGTCAAACCGGAGCCCGGTCCGACCGCCGGTTTTCCGGTCCGGCCCCGGTCGGAGGGTCCAACCACCGGTCCGATGTCCAGGTGGTCCAACCCATCAACCCGGACCCTAGGGTCCGGTCCAGGTTTCAAAACATTGATTAAAACTAATTTTCTTTACCACTGAATCACAGCGCATCATTTTAAGCTAAAACTCTAACCTCCCCTATTTCCTCTACATGACTCCATCCGAGAGAACCATGTTCTACGGCCATTTGATAAGGAAATTGGTGATATTTTTCTGCGGATCGCAAAAGATACTCGATGGTGTCCCAATAATATTCCTTCACTTTCATTCTTGGATTCCATGAAAAGTTCCTTCACTTGTCCCAAATGCTCATTCTCTGGTCCTCATGTTGGTTCTCATTCTCTACAAATAACAGAACATGGGGACAAATTTGTGGGATGAATAAGACCATGCATTGCATATTGCATACAAAAGTTCAAAAGAAAACAACAGCCAACTTTTAACAAAAACATTTTTGTAGACAATCCAACTGTGGTGGGTATGGGGTAAACGAGTTTTTTACTTATATAATTTTTAAATATAAAACTATGATAAAAGTAACTAAATAACATATAGTGTTGTATATAAGAAACTATAATTATAAATGTCTGTGAAAATATATAAATAAAAAACTATTGAGCTAAGCTTGAGTCTCCAAACTCGAGCTTAAAAACTACTTATGTACAGAAGTCTAGCTTAAGAATTATTTTTGAAAGTCGAAACCAATGTAGCTCGAACAGTCGAACTTGAACTTTCATTAAGTTGAAACTTGAAACGAGCTAACCTTGTTTCATCTACAACCCTATGTCATACAATATGGCCATGTAGACATATATATATGTGCCATCAATTCTCACAGATGCGCAGCGCAATAGTTGATGGCCAAAACGGTTCTTTTTTTCGCTTCTCTCGAATTGGCTTCTCCGAGTTGTAAAATCAGGCACAAATATTCCATTAGGCTCACAAGCCCAAGTTACACATTGATGTTCAAAAGAAAAGAAAAAAATATCCCTCTGCAGTTTGAGTTTAAATATTGTCCAACAAGCCAAAACAAAAGACTTAAGATGCAAGACTTTGTGCAAGTAAAAAAACAATACATCTAAATCTTAAAAGGCATTGTATGTCAACTAATACGACCTTGACCCATTTTGACTCCTGATACAACTAATCGGACACGCAATATTAGTGGGACAATAAACGACACAAATTGGTACCAAAGATCCCTATAGTTGCGTGTATTTGATGCACCTACACGCGCGCCTTGCCTAAGCGCCTTTGACAACATAGCCATAGACAGCATAGGTTGGTACCAAAGACCCCTATAGTGGTCGGTTTAATCAATGCGACAGTTGTGGGTTCAATGAAGATTCTTTTTTATAAAGTGTAAGTTAACAGTTTAAACAAACTTTCAGAACTTCGATTCTCAGTTACACTAATAAAAATAAAAACGAAAACAAGCCGAAGGGGCTGGAGCATAAGTCTTTCAAGGGCGAAATGCATGAATGTTACTGCTTTCAATTGTACTCCCAAATAATGAACAACTCTTGATATTAATTAGGCATTATGCTTCATCCTCAACAATGATATTATGTGACCTGAAATAGTAATGTAGTCAGAATTAATGAAAAAAATAAGCATGTAAAATGTAGAGTAAAAATAATAAATGCAACAAAAAGCGGAACCCATAGAAATATGAATCTAAATCACTAATCTTCACTATCACTACAATCAATCACCATTCATTGGGCTTGATTGATGTTCTAAAATTCATAATCCTACTGTCTTAAGTGTCTAACATCATGCATAGCTGTCACGTCTGTGAAGGGATGTTGTTATTATTTGTATCCACCAACGATGTTTAATAGCAACGAATTTAGTAAACCATGTCTGTAAAAACTCAGGCCACTCGGGTTTCAACTGCAAGGCTATGGCGCTGCATGAGACAACGGTCGTAACTTCAGAACACTGCCAAAAACGCACCAAAGGCGTTTTCGCTGAACAACCTACAATCAGATATGAATGCTTAAATCAGACCAACATTAGGATCACAAGAGTATGCAGCTAAAGACCGAAGCTTTCGGTATACATCAGTCAGACATGTTCTTAGTGGGGGGAAATGTTTGTGATCGCCATCTTCTATCAGCCACTAAAAGCAATTGTATACGTCAAAGACAATTGCGCAACAGTCAACAGTACACATGTGCAAGCTGGATCTTCCTACAAAAATGTATTAAAAATATATAAATATGTGATATACATGTGGCTATCAATAGGACACCCAATCAAATAACAAAAAGCACATTCGACTAAAAAAAAAAGAGAGTAAAAGCATCATATTTGACTTCATATTGTCTTAGCTAGAGCCTAAATGCAACACTTATATGCAGAATTTAAGGAACTGCAAAAAGATTATTTAAGTTAAGAATGTAAACACCTTTTATGCCCAACATGATATTCAGAAAGAGTAACGGCCCGGTTTTGAACTTGGAAGAGATGCCTGTGTTGTGAGGTCTTCTATAACACGTTTCAATTCTGCTTTTGCTAGTTTAACAGATTGTTCAGTGGCTCCTTCAATGAACAAGTAGAGTTTCTTCTCCCCGTGTCTCGGGATTCTACCAGGTTGAATATACTGGCCCCTAGTTGTAACAGAAGCTCCACTCCACTCTGCAATTGGGCCCAGGGTTTCTTTGTGCGTCACCTTCCACCTAGCGTTTTGAGGAAAATCATTAATCTCCAACTCAGCGTCATAACGTTCATGTAAAGAATGGGCCTGAATCTTAGACAATACATGCTGCCTCATGGCGGCTACCAGCTCAGCTGCTCCTTCATTGCCACCCACATCAACCATACCACGGATGCCTGGCAGAGGTACAGTCACACCACCAGTAGAAGGCTGTTGACTGGCGGCAGCTTGAGCAAGAACAGGCTGCTGAGAACTATCGCCGCCTGTTTTTCTCACCTCATCAGATTCATCTTCTGAATCAGATTTATCTTCTTCAAATCCATATTCTTTAGCCTGCGCTCTCTTTGCAGCTTTCCTAACTTCCTCTTCTTCTTCGTTAAATTTAAAACCGCTTCCACCATAACCACTCCCATGAGCTTGCACAAGTCCTCGATTTACCTTAGCCATAAACCCATCAGCAAGAGCTTTAAGATCATCAGGAACAACTTGATTTGACAATTTCAAAGCCTTAACAAGATCCGGCGCATATCTTTCATCTTCACTTGATAAAAACGTGACAGCACACCCTTTTCTCCCCGCTCTCCCTGTACGGCCCACACGATGAACATAATCTTCGTAATGATTTGGGACATCATAATTTACCACAAGTTCAAGCTCTTTAATATCCAAACCCCTAGCAGCAATACTTGTTGCAATCAACAAACTACATACATTATTCTTGAAATCGGAAATTGTCGACTCTCTATCAGTCTGATCCTTAGCACCATGAAGCGACAAGCATAAATATTTGTGCTTAACCAAATCCTTAAATAAAGCATCACATTTATCTTGGGTTTGAACAAATACTAAAACCTTACCTTTCTTATACCATTCTCCAAGTAACTCTAAAAGTCTAAAAAACCTTTCGTTTTCTGGTCTCACCTCGACGATCTGGGTTATGTCTTTATTGACAACACTCCTCGCGCCTACCAGTATCTCCACGGGTTTGTTAAGAACTTTCCGGGCCAATACTTCCACCTTGTGAGGAAACGTAGCAGAAAACAGTACAGTCTGGCGGTTAGGTTGGGTGTTTTGGACAATTCTTGTAATTTGTGGCTCAAACCCCATATCAAACATACGATCAGCTTCATCCATAACCAAATACGAAACCCTTCTCAAGTTAGTGATTTTCCCAGCACTGGTACATAACATGTCAATCATCCTACCAGGAGTGCAAACAACAATCTCAGCGCCACGTTTTAGCTCACTTATTTGTTGGGCAACAGCAGAACCACCGTACACTGGCACGCAGCGCAGACCCAATACCTTGGTAAACATTCTTATATCACCGTAAATCTGCCGAACAAGTTCTCTTGTAGGTGCCATTATAAGCCCAATGGGACCATCTCCAGAGCTAAGTTCTGGTTGGTCCATTATATGCCGTAACATTGGCAAAATAAAAGCTAGCGTCTTACCTGAACCTGTTTTTGCAACACCTATACAATCTCGACCACTCATTATAACAGGGAATGCCTGTGCTTGAATAGGCATCGGCTTATCGTAATTCAGCTTTCTGATTGTGTCTAGAATTTTAGTTGTCAATCCAGTTTGGTACCAACTTTTAATCGGCTTCAGTACATCTTTTCCATGTACCTTTACTTCAATTTCTTTCCTATAAGCAACAACCTCCTCTTGATTCATCTTCTTAATCTCATTTACTTCGATATAAAAATTCTTTCTGAATTCAACGTATTCGATCTTTGAATGATCAACAAGCGATATTTTCTCAATTTTTGTCTTCTTCACTCTTTTCATGAACTTGTCATCATCAGATAAAGGATCTTCATCATTATCAACATCTATATACTCTTCACCAGGGATGATCCTCCCCATTGATCTGCCACCGCTCTTTTTACCTTTCTTTGAATTGGAATTCTTTTGGTCCAAAACAGAAGCCTCGGCATAGCTCAACTTGTTAACTTCAGGTATCACCAAGGAATTCATGAAAGCGTCTAAAGGATCAATTTCATCTTCTTCCATATTACCGCCATTCGGCAAAGCAGGAACATCATCGCCATCGTTTTTATCGGTTCGCTTCACTTTGTCATCCAAATCCATGCCTCCATCTTCTTCATCATCATCAGACTCTCCTTGTAGAGTCCACATCTTACCTGCATTCTCATCAATTCCTCCAAACCGCTCTCTTTCATACTCCTCTTTTTTCCTTCTCATTTCCTCCCATTCCTGCACTCTCCTCCTCCTTTTCTCCATATCTTTTTCGCGCGTTTTTACCACTTCCTTTTGTGAACAATTCTCATATGTCTTGTTCAATCCACTATTATTCACACTATCATCTCTCCTTCTTCTAGAAACCTTAATACTTTCCTTGTAACCATCCTCCCTCCTACGCCTCTTTCTATCCCGATCTTTATCCTGTACGCCATCGCCATTATGATCTCCCTTATCGTCTCTCTGTTTCTCTCGTATCTTGTCTTCTCGCTCTTTCGATCTCTCCTTCGCTCGTTCTCGCTCCTTCTCCAGGTACCTCTCTTTGTGCTGCTCTCTATCCTTCTGTTTCTCTCTACGTCTGTCACCATTACGCTCTTTTTTCACAGATTCTTCTTTCCTGTTCGATTTACGTTTAGAATGTTCCATATATACCCTAGTAGTTATTTATTATTGTTATTACTCTGAACAAATAACAACTTAATAACCGTTCAAACTGAAACCCTAATTCGTTAAACGAAAACAAAAGGCAACTTCACATGCAAACGTATTAATATAATGTATTGAGTTGGATAGGTATATATGGAGAGACAGAGAGAGAGAATTATATTACCTAACAAATTTGCTTTCGAATCTTAACAGATTTATCATTATAAATTTTGAGTTTGATGACGTATTTATACTTGTATCCAGTATCCTTGCTCGCTCTTCTCCTTAACCGACTCTGTATCCGGGTTCTTGGATAGTAAAGCAAACGGGTCGGTTCACAATCCTTCTGAAGTTTTTTTTTTTTTTTTTTTGTAGCAGGTGACTTTCTAAGATAGTGGCAGAGTCCATCACATCCCCGAAACAGGGTCCCTAGCCACAGACTCACATTGGCATCAGCTTGCAGGCGTGGCTGACCCTTGAGAGGAGAAGCCTCTCTGTGCAACGGGCGCTAAGGTTACCACCTGGAAAATTTTCCGCCACCTGCCACTTGACAAATGTTGCACCATTCACAAGAGGCAAGCCTCTTTGGAGTAAATGCACGGTACTAGAAAACCAGGGGCCATTAGAATCGAACCTGACACCTACAAGTAGTCTAGTTTCGACCATCACTTGACATGTCTCTCACAGTGCTTCTTATGGGGATCGAACCCGGCTCTCACCAAAGTGAGAGTGGGCCGCCATCCACCGAGCTGCAACGTGAAAGACACAATCCTTTTGCAGTTATAATTTATTATTATTTATTGATAATTAATATTTTTAAATGTTATTATATTTGATTAAAATATATTGATTATATCATAGGGTCAACTTATCCTACACAAAAGATCAAAAATGAGAAGGGTGTGAAAAATACAAAAAACACAATAGATCACGAAATATAACACAATAAGTCACAAAATATGACACAGTAGCAAAATATGACACAATTCATTGTATCTTTTTCTTCAGCATTGTGTTATATTTTTATGGCTTATTGTATTTTTTTTTTCAGCATTGTGTTATATTTTGTTACTATGTGTAGGATAACTTGACCCTAAAAAATATAATGTGGGTATAATGCGTGATGACAGAAGATATAATTTTTAAGTTCTTTAAAGTTTCTTATTAATTAATACATAATATAAGTTGGTTATAAGTGCGTTTATACAAATTTAAAAATTTCTTACTATCAAAGTAATATCGTTTAAAATAAACAAATTATATAATTTATCAAAAATATCTTTTAGATAGACTTCAATTTATGAATTATTTTCTGTATCACTAATATAAAACATTTCAAACCATGTTTGGGTATTGGGTGGATATCCATAACACTCTACAAAGTAAGCCCATGGAACAAGTCATCAAGCCCAATTTATGGAAATTCGATATTCACATGGATGGTATGTAATACGTATGCTAAATACGTGTTTACAAAGTTATGTGTGTTCAACCAAACATGAAAGATATCTTCTAACTTCGTCTTGGGATACAATAATTTATATGAGAAATCACGTTCAAACATTGTGTGAACAAAATAATCCATATAACATTGTTATATACAAGAGATGATGTGTCTTTGACATACATGTTTGGTGTGTTAATTTTGGACAAACCATCATTAACTGACATGATGTGGGTTATGCACTTTCACATAATGACTCCTACCATGCCCATCTCTTGTAATTCTTGTGTAAATGAGCTATAGCCGAAGCTTACAAATCTTAAAAGACCGGTATATCAATTAACATGATGTAGGAATCTGCAAAATCAAATAATGAAGTTTGGCACTTTGCTCAATTCTAGATTCAAGTATCAAGCAGTTGTCCATGACATTATAGTCTAGTGGTATTTTGGGGGTGAGATAAGGCTTAGGTGGAACTAGGTTCAATTCTAACAAGGGGTTTATCCTAGATTTATTAGGTTTCCTCTTGAATTAGTGTATGTGTATAGACATTATTGCCTAGTGGAGATGAATATAATCGGATGGTTCAGCTGGTGACACGATGATACTACAGTGGTTTGTCAATGATCCCAAATTACCGTACAAAGTATCAAGTGGTTAATAAGAACTAATAGATATTTATATAGGATCACCATAGTGAATTTTTAAATTAAAGAGTATTAAAATCACCAAACATATTAACATAGTCATTGAACATATAATGAAGTCAGATCATCAACAACTAATTGCCAAAAGCCGATCGACGATGAAGGAGAAAGCCAGAGGACTAACGATGGTGAATCGTATCAAGCAATTTGGAAAGATGATTATACGAATGCATAGGTTGCATGATATGAAGGACAATGTGGATGAAATGAAGAGAGCTTCCTTTTCGAAAAGAAAAAAAACCCACATCCAGAAGGACTCGAACCTGGGTAGTAGAACTTAACAAACAACACTACCCTTAGACCATGAATGCTTTATCTTTCACATAATCAGAAAGAATTATTAATATGTCAACACAAAATGGAGAAAACCCACTATTCATACAACTATTCTTTAATACATAGTATATACAATATAATGTTAGAGCATCAATATCTCATTACTTTTAGTTTTGTTTTTGAAATTTCTTAAACAAAGCTCCGATTATGGAGATCACAAGTAATAAGTACAAGTATTAAGTACATATAAGACATTCACATTTGGTTTACCTATATTTTGTGAGTGAATCTCCAATGCACGATTGTGAGTGAAGAAAATAAGGAATCTTCTATTTACTGGTATATTTGGGGGAACACTTTGACAATATTTATTTTTTAATATTTTTTGAAAGTGGTTTTGAGTTAGGGAGAGGAAAAAAATAACGATACATGTATAAAAAAAGTAGTATTTAATTGAAAAGAAGAAAGAAAGTGTAGTGATTTTTATTATAGTGTGGATGATCTAAGAATTTGAAGAGCTTATGGATAAATGCATTACTAAGGGGCTGTTTGGTAAGCCTCTTAACGAGGCTCTTAACCATTCAACAATGAATGATTTAGCATTCAGCTCGTTTGTTTCAGCTTCTGAATGGAATGGTTAAGGTTGTACCATTAAGACTTGGGATGTTGCTGAACCGTTAAGCATTGAACTATGCTGAACTTTAATAAGGCTCTCCTACAAATGTCGGACAAAAAAATTAACCATTAAGAGGTCCAACTTAATGATTCAGCATTTAACTATTCAAACCTCTTAATAATTCAACACTCAATCAACCAAACACTCCCTATATCTTTTTTACTAAACCTTTGAAAACCCAACCCCTCTCCTTTTTAACAATCTCCTTAATTGGTTTTTATGGTTAAATGTCGACATAAATTGATGTTATTTAATTAATGCATTTAACTTTTAAAAATTGTTACCTAGATATATTACTTTAAAATAAAGTTAAATTACTTTTAATTCACAAAACCAAATTGTAATTGGACTTTTAAGAATACTTTGAATTCAAAAAAAAATTGCATAACCAATAATGTAATTCCATAAAGCAGATGAAAGTATAAAACGATGCTCTTATAACCAATTACTAATTTGGTAATAGATTAGTTTTTCCAATTACAGGGCATCACTAGAAATGCAGTCTGATGACATAAGCAATCACTAGATTAAAAAAATTGTTAAGTGAAATAACAAAGTACTAAAGACGGGGAACAAAAGGATCTTGTTAGGTGACGTACATATTCTTTAAGGGTAATAACTACAATAATACAAAATTACTACCATAAGACACGTGGATTTATAACTTATACACATACATAAATTGATCACTGATAAAATAACAAATAAAATAGGTGAAATGGATTTCATAATCCCAATTGGAGTTGGAAGGCAACAGTTCCAACTTGAAAGTTGTACTATAGCAGTCCTAACTTGTCAACATTTTTATTTTGTTGGTCCCAAACTAACCTCAGTTAGTTTTCTCTGTTAAGTGTCACGTGGCATCACACGTGGCAGTCCTACGTGGCATAAAGTGTTATATCTGTCAAAAAAAAAAAAAACACAATCAAATAATAATAATAGCACCCACCACCACCTTCCTTCTTCCTCCATCATCTTCATCATGTTCACCACCACCACCACCACCACAACCACCTGCCACCACCGTCACCTTCACCACCACCACCACCACCACAACCACCTGCCACCACCGTCACCTTCACCACCACCACCACCACCACAACCACCTGCCACCACCGTCATCTTCACCACCACCTTCAAATCGAACCCAATCACAAATCTGGTCACACCCACCACCACCTTCCTTCTTCCTCCATCATCTTCATCATGTTCACCACCACCACCACCACAACCACCTGCCACCACTGTCACCTTCACCACCACCACCACAACCACCTGCCACCACCGTCATCTTCACCACCACCTTCAAATCGAACCCAATCACAAATCTGGTCATACCCACATGTTGCCAGCTTCAAATCGATCCATTCTGTGCAAAAACCCCCCATAAAAAACATCCAAATCAAGCTCCAATTCGTTGGTTTTATGCTCGGTGGCTGAACACCCTTTTTAATCGATTACACCTCGAAAACGAACAGGTTAGTATGATTATTTAGTATGGTTTTGTTCGGAATTCATTTTTCTATAATAGTCCTAACATTAATTTGATTAACAGGTTCGAATCGTTGGTCAATTGATCGAGTATAGAATTAGGGTTCTTCGTAACAGGTGGTTGGTGGTGGTGGTGGTGGTAGTTGGTGGTGGTTGGTGGTGGTGTAGGTGGGGTGATGTGGGGCCCACGTTTTTAAAGATTTTTTTAAATAATTAATAGATTTTTTTAATTGAAAAAACAAGTGGGGCCCACGTTTTTTACCAGCTGGACATATTGTGCCACGTAGGACTGCCACGTGTGATGCCACGTGGCACTTAACAGAAAAACTTAACTGGGGTTAGTTTACGACCATTAGAATAAAAACATTGACAAGTTGGGACCGTTATATTACAACTTTCAAGTTGGGACTGCTCCCTTCCAACCCCTAAAAGTTAGGATTATTAAATTCCATTTCCCCAATAAAATATGACACATTTTGGTTGTAGTTTTGATATTTAACATTGGTTTGTTAAAAGAATGAATAGGATAAGCCTAAACTTAAATTAAAACTTGTTTGATATACGAGCGGTATAAATTCAATTTATAAAGCTCAAAGGTTGAAAATTGACGCAAAAATTGTAGTTTGGCTCGTTCATTATTATTAGCAGGGCGTCTGTGTGATGTGGCGAGGAACACAGACACTCTAAAAGTGTGTATGGTTAAGTTCAGTTCGGTTAATAACCTCCAAGGAAACCAAATTCATGGGTTAAATGATCTTATTACTCAATCTGTTATTTGGTTTGATATATTTGGTTAGATTACTGACTTTCAGTTCGGTTCAATTAATTTTGGTTAATGACCCAAACCAAACTTTGTTTAATTTTTTTGTTAGAAGTATACGAAATGATGGTCTAGATACATGAAATGAATGTATAAAAGTTTAAAGTATATGAATATAAAAATGGTTCAGTTAATTGTGGTTCACCTCTTTTCTCCAATCAAACCCTTAAATGAAAAACATTAGCAAGCTTTATAATTAAATTATATCTTCAGTAGTATTGTTTTCAAACAACTAAGAACCTTATTCATCGACAATAAACTCTTCATGGTTTAACACCCTTTTGCTACTAACTACACAGTTAAGGGTACTAAGGAACAACTTATAAATACTATCTTTGACTGGACCGCGACACCCAATCAATCACGTTGGTATTTATATTTGGTTGATACGCCATAGGCTCACGAGGTAACGCCTATGGCAAAAATCCTAGTTATATTATATAATACAAATTGTAATAATTTATATAAGTAATAAACAATGAATTATCTGAAACTACATAGTTGTCGTGTGGTTTTCTACTAACGTTGCAGCCTGCATGCTGCTGTAGAGGTTAGATTTTGGCAACAACTTTGTGTTTAAGTGGGTATCTTGGGTGCCTTTGAAGTGTTCTATAATGGCGTGGCGTGCGGAGATGAATAGGATCCCCACGAAGATGGCGTTAGTGCATCGGAATATATAGATCCCGGATACAAGTTGTCCTTGGTGCCAATGCAGCAAAGAAACAAGTATTCATGTGCTGGCAGACTGTATTATTGCTTGTAACGTTTGGGAGCGCATAGGGAGTTGGTGTCGGCTACCTCCGATTTATGCTTTTGTTGTGAGAGACCCGCTGCAGGTTCACAAGTCGATCACGGGCTGCAAGTTCAAAAGGCAAATTGTACACGGTATTGTTATGGTTACTATGTGGGCGTTATGGAAGGCGAGGAATGATGCGATCTTTAATGGGAAGGATCCTAGCGTAGAGAGGATTGTGGCTAGTGTCAAATCTCTATGTTTTCTTTGGGTTAAGAGTAGAACAAAATGTAATAGGATTGTTTGGAAAGAGTGGTGTCGGCACCCTTTGTACATGTTGTAGTTTTGAGCCGTCGGTCCCCGTTTTGAGGTCCGGTTTGGCATTGTGAATGAAAGCTTTTTGTCAAAAAAAAAGTAAGAAGCTTGATTAGGTAAGAGTCTCTGAATCAATAAGTGATAAGAGTACGCCTATGTGATGGTGGTTGGTGGTGTAAGAAGTGGTGGTGGGTCGGGGAGATGGTGCGTGAGTGGTCGAATGAGGATTATGAACACACGTGAAGAGACAAAGGCGTAAAATTTTCATTTAACATCATTTTGAAACTTAACGGGTAAGAGGCTTGCTGTTTGATTCAGAGATGTCCATCTGGTGAGTCAAACACATTTAATGTTGATTGGTTTAGGGGAAACCTCTTACCAAATAGCGCCTTAAACTAAACGTTGTGGTAGGCGATGGGGCAAAACCCTACCACATAGACATCATGTAGACTTTGGGGGCTTTGCCCTTCGCATAAAAAAAAAAAGGTTAAGTGGGTGAAGAGGATGAAGGAGGCTAGCAACGCTTGTGAGAATCTTCACGTGAAAAGGGGCAACACCCATCATGAATAAGAGATGGGTGATGTGAAAAGGCTTTTCCTCCCCTCTCCACACCCCTACTATGTGGAGTCTTAGTGTAACTTTATGATAATTAATTAATTATATATATATATATATATATATATATATATTACACGCAATAATTTCATTATTTCATGTTCAAAGCATTATAAATTAACACAGATACTCCATTAAAGTTATCAGTGTGAAATGGAAAGAGAAGCATGGATGCTACTTAGCACTAAATTTCACTCTTTATGCCTTTAACTCTTTATGACATAAGGTTTGAACAAAGAAATCTAGAGAAAAATATTTTAAATCTTTTAAAATTAATGGTTGAGATCATCTTTAAAGGTATTATGTTGTCTATATAAAGCATTGGTTTCTACATCCATGGTGCATCAACAAAACTCTAAGGCTTTCATTAATAGAGTTGGAAAAGGTTGAAAAAAACTATGAGGGCTAGGGTGAATATTTATGGTTGGAGCTCTCCATCGCCCCAATCCTGAAAGATTAACTTGATGGAATGATGGTTCACGTTTGCTCATTCATGAATACATATAGGTGCACCAATGCTTATAGTGTGCATGCCATCGATGAGCATGAATGCAACGCCATGATTCTAGTTATCTTTTCGGATTGGGGTGAAGGGAGCTCCTCCCATAAGTGCCTTTCAAATACTTTGATGCTCTTACGGGGTAGTTCTTTTTAGATGGGTTGTTTTAAATCATTAACATTTTTGTGTTTTGGGTTACAGGACTTATAGTACCTACGTTTTGAACATCGTTTGGATAAGGTTGCTATGCTAGAATATCACTATTCTAAATCTCAAGAATAATTTTATTTTATAACAACTTGATACTTCAGCATTGTTTATATGATGAAATTAATCCAGACTTGAAATACATTAGTAATGTCTTCTTTTAGTCATAAAAATGTGTATGTCTATTTGTTCTGTAAAACGCACATTTTGTCACAACTTTATCTTCTTACTTTTATTGTCTTTCAAATACATACATGAAATTTGGCATTTAATGAAATATAAAAAGAGTATAAACAAAGGTACAATAGAAGCATCTTCTTCATTGGCTAATATTGCATAGTCTATTGGCATGGGCTAATATTGCATAGTCTATTGGCAGGGCCGGCCCAAGCCCAATTACTTTGAGGCTAGGGCATTGGGCTCCCAATTCTATAGGCCCCCCCCTTTTTTTTTTGTATATGAAAAATGGGCTGGATTGGGCCTAATTGATGGTTTGAAATGAATTAGAACCTGATAATACACGCGGCCTATTCAATGTTCTCCTCTTGGAAACAGACAACAAATGCAAAGCGCCTCTTTTTTCCAGTCTGGGTTTAATAGCCTGTTGTCTGCATCGAGAAACTGCAAAACGTTGGAGAAAACTCAACAGTCCTGCCGATCAAGCTATTGTAAGTGCAACTCTGTATGCATGAACAAGAACCTTTGTAACTATATACATTTTTGTGAAGTACACAACTTTAGTTTAATAATCAATAATAAGCCATTTATCTTGAAGGTAGTAGTATGTTCGGTAGCTTGTGTTGCGTTATAGGACAGTGGATGAGTGATTACACAACCACAGATAGATACCCATTAACATAAAAATAAGGGTCTGTATAAAGAGGATACAAAAAACCCCAATAGGTTTGGGACTTAGGCAGAAAGTTTTATCCTTTTTTGTGGTAATAGACTAGTTTAGTTAAAAAGATTGGAGATCATGCGGCACCCAATGTTTTTTTTAACAATTTAATGGTAATAAAAAAAATAAAAAATAAATAAATAAACAATAACAAGAAGGTGAAATAGAATCACTTGTAAAACCTATACATGTTAATGTTTTTATCAAATGGTCTTTAATAGTTTTCTAATTGCAGACTTGAGTTTTGAGTTTTTGAAAGGATTTTCATAGCACTTATCTAGGGCTGCAACTCTGCAACTGTTTAGTTTACTTTTTTTTTTTTTTTTTATTAAGGCCTCAAAATTTTGTTTCGCTTTAGGCCACCAAAGTGGTTGAGCCGGCCCTGTCTATTGGTGCAAAGTTCGTTAACATTACAACATCATTCACTTGTCGAAGTTGTTCGAACAAGCACATAAGTTTTGTTTTTATTAATAGTATACCTTATATAGTTATATTATATCTATTTTATAAAGTAATGATTTGACATGGTGAGTAGTCTTCCACAAGGTTTCATTCAAACACACCAAAAGTGTAAAATGACATAACAAACTTGCATTGATCGTTTTTGAGTTTGATTATGAACTCGCTCTTCTTCGATCTTGTTTTCTTTCTTAATTCTTATGTTTTATGTTTTGTACCATCAAGGCATCAAATATACAATATATTTAAAGTTTCTAATAATAAAAAACGCATCCATATATCCTATACTATTAACTCTTTCGCATTATTTATGTTTTTAAAACTTACAATAACATATTAACATTATTATTTTTAACATAAAAGTTTATTACCCTCATTATAATTTATATTAAATCTTGTAGGTTATTAAGTTAAGAAAAATGAGATCACTATTGCTATTTTTATCAATATCAATATCAATATATTAAATAAAAGATGACTGAAATTAACCGTGGTGTGTCCTTTAAATTTGTGACATCTCATGCCAAATGAGCCTGACAAGCCGAGTCCCTTCCTCAGTTTCTTTTTTTCTTTTTAATACACAAAGGAGGAATTACGAGTGTGTAAAAAACGAAATATTTAATTAGTTATTTTTAGGGATGGCTATGTGTCGGCTATGAAAATCCCATACCCACACGACCATACCTAGTTATAAAATTTCATTTAATACATGGTCTATTACTAGTTGGGTTTAGACCACACAGGCGAGTTTCAAATATACCCGTTAATATTTGCATGCATGTATTTATATTTTTAATTGCTTTTATAGTTAAATGTTATAAAAATCTACAATATATATAAGTATAATAAATAACATATGTATCTTCATCTCTGATATATATATATATAGGCTAAGTATCCACAAAAAACCCTCTAAAACGAAGAAACTCGGTAAACTCTAACTTCCCGAACTTTTTATCATCTGAAAAAATTAGGGTATGTAATATACATGATTTTAAGAGTTTTGAGCCAAAAAAATCAAAAAAGCGCCGAGTGGATATTTTAAAAAAAAATAAATAAGTTTTTTTTGTGTTACGTATGTTACAGAAAAACAGACATGTTACATATGTAACACAAAAAACTTATTTATTTTTTTTAAAAATATCCACTCGGCGCTTTTTTGTTTTTTTTTTTTTGCTCAAAACTCTTAAAAACATGTATATTACATACCCTAATTTTTTCAGATGATAAAAAGTTCGGGAAGTCAGAGTTTACCGAGTTTCTTCGTTTTGAGTGGGTTTTATTTAATCCTCCCCCTATATATATATATATATATATATATATATATATATATATATATATATATATATAGTGGAAGTATATAGAGAAAACCCTTGTTATATGGTAAACTCTGGAAACTCTAACTTCCCGACTTTTTTTTATGAAAATTTTAGGGTATGTAATATACATTTTTTAAGCATTTTGAGCCAAAAAAATCGAAAAAGCGCCAAACGGTTTTTTTTTTTAAAATAAAAAACGTCTACTGTTAACATATAATTAACACATGGTTAACACCTGTTATTATCGCTTAACATGTGTTAGTCAAAATTTTATTTATTTTTTTTAAAAAAAACTACTCGGCGCTTTTTTAATTTTTTTGGCCCAAATTGCTTAAAATCATGTATATCACTTGCCCTATTTTTTTCAAAAATAAAATAAAATTGGGAAGTCAGAGTTTACCGAATAAGGAATGGTTATAGAGAAAACTCTCCTTATTTGGTAAACTCTGGAAACTCTGACTTCCCAATATTTTTTTTTTTTGAAAAAAATAGGGCAAGTAATATACATGATTTTAAGCATTTTGGGCCAAAAAAATTAAAAAAGCGCCGAGTACTTTTTTTTAAAAAAATAAAATAAAATTTTGACTAACACATGTTAAGCGCTAATAACAAGTGTTAACAATGTGTTAACTATATGTAAACAGTAGACGTTTTTTATTTTTTAAAAAAAAACCGTTCGGCGCTTTTTCGATTTTTTTGGCCCGAAATGCTTAAAAAATGTATATTACATACCCTATTTTTTTCAAAAAAAAAAATGTTGGGAAGTCAGAGTTTCCAGAGTTTACCAAATAAGGAGGGTTTCCTCCATATACTTTACCTATATATATATCTATACTACTATATAATGGGTGCTAGATGGGTAAAGTAGTCATTTCATATTTATCTATATGGACAAATTTGTAATTTCATTAAATTGGCAAGACAAATTCAACACAACAATTAATTAACATATCCAAGTTAATAAATGAATGTTATAATTATTATAATTCTTTATTGTTTATATAATATTAAAATACAAATGGTTTATACAATATGGTCTTGTACATCATGCTTTATGGGTTACGTGTGCTTCGTAATGTTGTAAATAAGTTTGTATAGTTGTACATAATTGTTTTCATAGGTTTCTAGAACTTTCTTTGACTAAACTACAACTGCATCCTCAACTTCTTTTAGCAACTTCACTACTATACCTCCACATGCATCTTGTTTTGAGAAGCTCAAACAATTTATTTACTTGCAATTGTAGATCAAAAGTTGTAACCGATTATAACTCATGATTGTATATACAAAGATCGTGTATTACACACTTTCCACTCTTTAAACCTTCAACATCTCATTAGAGTTACGTATCTTCGTAATTTATCGGCGACTTGAAACTTCTGTCAACCGCGTCGCAAAAGAACACACCAAGCCAGAAGACCGGCCGACTGTTTTTGTTTTCTGATAACCAACTTCCGATTGAGACAAGGGTTGTGTTTTCCTTTCATTTAACGAAGTGATATTGCTCTTAGTCTGGGTTCCAGGTAACAAATCAAACATTTAACTTGATTGCTACAAGCGATCTTTTAACACCTGTTACTCGAAATTCATTTAAAATCTTTAGGGTAAAAAAGAAGAGATACCGTAGTGTATATGAGGTTTATGTTGGGAAGAAGATGAAATTTTATAGGAACATGTCAATAACATTTACAATATATGTAGTAAACATACACTTTGTGTAGTAAAAAATTCCATTTAAGTTAACTACGCTTTTATTTAATATATATACTTAAATCATTTTATTTAAATAAGAGTATATTTTATGAATTGGTGGATACTAGACAAAAATATTTATATGTTCTCTCGAGAAAAAACAAATACATAACTTGGTTTAAAAAATGGCGTACTATTTCATACACAATTTTCGTTTTTATTAAATTGTTATTATTATTCAATAAAATTGTGTATATTATGTATTACACTAATATAAATTTTGCTTATATATAAGTGTTATTATTGGGAATATATATGAAATAAAAAAAACTAACATGTTACTAAATTTTATATAAGATTTTGTGAAATATTTGAAAGGGTAATAACAAAGAATCAATTAAGAATATAAAGGGTCACCACTATAAAATTAGTAAATAATAACAATAAAACTATTAAACGTAACCTAACGAAAATATTGTAGGATCTAAATTTTGTGAATTTGGATTGATAATCAATTGACTATTTTTTTCATATTCGATGGAATTATATTTCATTAATTTGGCTTTAGTCTAGAATGCTTAATTAGTATATGGTTTATGAGTTGTACATACACGCTACTTTTGAACCTATTAACTCTCAAGTATAATACTTGATTAAATTTTTTGTAGGTCACTAACTTCATGTTTGGAAGATTAGAGTTGCTCAATTGCATTTTAATCTTAAGAGATGCATCATTATTTCCTCACTACTGTGCATTTTTCTTATTTTATTTGCTCATTGGTATCTCTTACCAAAATAGCATAAATGAGAACAACAAATAAATAAGTTATAAATCAAATAACAAATGTCTTGTGTGAAAATAATGAGATTTACAAGTCATGTAACTTTCTGTTCTATCATGCATACATGAGATTTTACTCATCACATGGAGTGAAATCGGTATTTATTGCTTACTCCCCTTGGTAACCCTCTTTTACGAAAAAAAAAAAAAAAAAAAAACTAAAATGAAGTTAGAGTAGAAAATGGCATCTTCGTTTTTTTAAAGATTTTATGCCAACATTGACAAAACAAACACAAACGCTCTATATGGAGTTACTATGTCTGTTTATTATGATTTTCCAGTCCGCTTTGGCCCATACACAAATTTTCAACATGGTTATACGGGTACGCTTAAAAAAGGATTAAATATCAGTAATGAATAAACGCAGCAAAATGTGTATCAAGTTTAATTCTATAAGAACAATATGTATGTGTTTAAAAGAAAAAAAAACAAAACTACTAAAAAAAATATAACATGAACTAAACATTTCTATTACATGAGTCTATTAATTAAGTAACAATTCAAATATATGACATGAAAGCGTTTGTAAAAGCAAATCATAAACCAAACGATATATAATAGTGGTAAGAAAATAATTGTGTATGGATAAAGCTAGGGGTATGTATATGCCTTGCATTGTTTATGATGTTTCTTTTGTATTTAAACATAGTTGATGGGTGCATTTAGTATTTCAACCGTGCTCCCACCATTTTTATGTGTATTTGACCACTTTGCCATTTTCAATGTAATGTATGCCAGTCCGTATGAAAACCCGACAGTGCCTTACACATACTAACAATTTTTGTGCTTTGCAACGTTAATACCTATTTCCTACTTGGGGTTAGATTTACATCGCATAATAATTTACTTTACTCCCATGTCTATACTTATTTCCTACTAAAATTGTGCATCCTCTGATCATATATTACACAATGTAAATATGTCTGCATAATGTACAACACTCGTGACGTTATTGACCAGACGCAACCGTAAAACACAGTGCAGCCCCGCCGCAACGCGCGGGTTCCTGCTAGTATATATATATATATATATATATATATATATATATATATATATATATATAAGAAAACGTAAATGCTGACGTGACGTGCAATGTAGGCCTCAAACTTCACTTGAGAGTGCCACGTGGCATCATAATGGAGAGTTTTTGGTGTTTTTTAATTGTTTCTTTTTTTAATTAAATTGAGTTATTTTAGGAAAAAAAAATTAAAAATAAATTTAAAATTTTCTCTCTCATATTTTCTACCATAATTTTTAAACATTTATATCTTTTATATACGGGATTTTTTAAAGAAAAAAATTACACCAAATTAACGAGCGTTTTATTATCTTTACAACGAGTACCATAGTGCTATATAAAAAACAGAGAAAAAAATCAACTATTTTTTGTGGGGTTTCGTTCATACGGGAAAAAAACACACAAAGTGTTCATGTTATCAGATAAAATTAGATTTTGTGGGGAATATGAGTTATTATTGAATAGAATACTATGAACATGCAATGATTGAGAGATTTTGTGGTTAGTTAACTTGAGCCATTTGCAATAGGTTATCACGTAAAATTAGATTTTTCAACCCGGGGACCCTCCCGGAGTAATCAGCTAGTATGTGTGTGTATGTATATATATATATTTATATATATATATATATATATATATATGAATAAGATCAAATAGGAACCAATACCCTAGTTAGGAACTTAGGAACCAATCTAGACCACTCATCTTATTAACTTTTATTTTTGAATGAAAAGGGCATAATAGGAAGTTAAAAAAAATATTCCTTGATTATCTCTTCATTTGCTTTCATCTCTCTCCATAAATTAAAACTAAAATTAAGAAATCCTCAACCCTAGCTATATATATATATATATATATCAGTTACCAATTTAGAGGTAACTAATTACCCTTTTTAGTCTCAAACGATTCAATATCTTCAAGAAATCATAATGTATGTTGTTGATTCATTGTGTGTCGTATGGTCGTACCTCACTAGTGTACAAGGTTAAGGTAAAAAATTTATTTTCAATCACTTAATTCATACACGATTTTGCAGGTTTTGTATTTTTATAGATCATATATGTGATTTTTCATATTATACATTTATGTGTAATACTTCCATGTCAATTCCATATCATAATTGGTCTACGAACCAGATTATAATCAAGACATTTTTTAATTTCCACTCACTTAGTTCATAAATTTATGTTTTATAGGTTTGTACATTGTACATCGTATATACGCTTTTTCATATTATGTATATCTGTGTTGATGATGTTAAATGAAAGAAAAAAACTGATATACATCAATGTATATTTGTTTCAACGATAATGATGATAAATGAAAAAAACGAATATACATTGTATATCTGTGTCAATGATGATGATAAAAAAAAACTGATATACACCAATGTATATTTGTGTTGGTGATGATGATGAATGAAAAAACGAATATACACCAATGTATATCTGTGTTGATGATGTTGAATGAAAGAAAAAAACTGATATACATCAATGTATAACTGATGTACACCATTGTATATATGTGTTGATGATGATGATGTTGAATGAACAAAAAAAACTGATATACACCAATGTACACTTCAACTTACAACAGCTATATAGCTAAATAAAAATTTACCATTATATACACTTGTGTATAGGCATTTGGCTTTGTTTATCCTTATAGCGGTTATGTCTCTCATTCTCTTTACGTAATATACACCAACGTATAATATACACTAGTGTATAGGCATTTGATAATAATAAAGCGTCTCATTTTTTTTGACTTGATAATTACGTTTTGTAGGATCCAATTTTTTTTTAATATTATCCCTAAATCAGTAAATGGAGAAGGAGAGGGTTTTTAGGAGGTATACACCAATGTATATTTTGTTCATATACAAAAACGAAGAAACCTCAACATCTATATATGGTGTACACTGATATATTTAACTTACATTTCTACAAAGATATACACCAACGTATATGTGTGTCCAAATTATAGTCATGTAAGCTGGAAAAAAACGGATATACACCAATGTATATCTGTGTTGATGATGATGAATGAAAGAAAAAAATAGTAACTGATATACACCAATGTAGATCTGTGTTGTTGTTTATGATGATGAGTGACAGAAAAAAAAGAAACTGATATACATCAATGTATATCTGTGTCAACGATAATAATGATAAATGAAAACAAAAACAAAAAAGAAACTGATGTACACCAGTGTATATATGTCGATAATGATGATGAATGAAAAAAAAAAAAAGAAATTGATGTATATTGTGTACATTGTATACATGTGTGTACAAACGAATTGAATTAAAAACAAAATAAAAAAAACGTCTATAAAAAAGAATTTAATAACTAAATATATATATAATTAATTAAAGATATAATCTAATTAATTAATTAACTTCCTATTTTGGAATAGTAGTCAGTTACAATGCATACATAATTAATTATTAATAATCATATGACAAAAGTCAATAATACTCTTTGATTTAAATAAAGAATTAATTAATGTTTTACTTATTTACAATCATGCCATTAGAGATCAATGACTAAGATTAGTTTCCATGGTTCCTACTTAAGGTATGGTTCCTATTTGAACCCTACCCTATATATATATATATATAGAGAGAGAGAGAGAGAGGGAGAGGGGGGAAGATTAAATTAGAAAAACTTTATGTAGAAAAACATGAAATGATATAATGGTAAAACATTAAATATCTGAATTCTTCTTACATTAATTATTATCTCTCTAATTAATTAGTCACTAACACTTTACTCTACACATTATTAAAATTTGTCCTACACATATCAAAATTCATCCTACATATATTGAAATTATCACATGTTTATCATACACATATCGATATTATCATACGTTACACATATAAAAATTCAACCTACACATACCAAAATTATCCTTCCCTATAAATTAGGGTTGCCTTGAAAAAATATATTTTAAAAAATAATTATGAGTTTCATTTATTTAATATCGATATATATATATATATATATATATATATATATATATATATATATATAGTATCCAAAGAAAACCGTAGAAAACCCTATGTAACAACTTTTATTATCTGAAAATTGTAGGGCATGCAATATACATGTTTTTAAAAGCTTTGAGCCAAAAAACGCCAAGGGGATTATTCAAAAAAAAAAAAAAAGAGTTTTGTTGTGTAACATATGTTACACAAAAAAATGATTCATTTTTTTTAAATCTACCTAACCATTTTTATTTTTGCTCAAAACTCTTAAAAACATGTATATTAGCTACCCTAAATTTTTTAGATAAAAAAAAGTTTGTTACATAGGGTTTTCTCAAATTTAGTGGGTTTTTTGCAGGCTGCAGGTCGAAGGAGATGACAAAGGGTAAGGACGGTTGGGTTTTGAATTAAAAAAACAGAGACGAAGAAAACTAAAATATGAAACGCGTCTGCTGGGATTCGAACCGGGTTTGTATGGTATTAAATAGAGGTTTTCAACCAGTGGAGCACTTTGTATCTTTAGTTATGGGTTCCTTTCTAATTTTGTATATATATATATATATATTAACACTATAATTTCCAAAACGAGTGGGTTCTTGGGAACCCATCTGATAGCCTTAAATCCGTCTATGGTCATATCAACATATAACATAATGATTCATATCAGTTAAAGTGTATGTTAGCCACCTCATATTGCTTCCATTACCTGGTATACACCAAGACTGTTAAAATCGTCTCTTTAATCGTTAGTGATCAATGGTAAAGGTGTACAACGTCTTACTAGTAATGTAGGGATTATTACGTTTTTAAATTTCTAACGAAAGTGATTTTTTTCACTATTGTATTGAATTTTTATTATGTGATGAACTTACCTGACCCGAACCGTTAAACCGACCTGAATTTTTTTATGTTCAATCATATGGAATTGGTGCATCAACAAAAGTGAACCCTCTAAAGAATTTCTAGTCCCGCCACTAAAGAGGGTGCTTGGCGTCTTTCCCAACCTAGTGGAAGAGGACACCACTCTATAATCAAATGGTGGCGTTATTGAAGTGTCCAGAATCTCCGCCTTTTGATTCGGTGCTCGTTTCCAATTCCATCTTCAAGCTATAGATTAGCCCCCACCCTTGTGGCAGAGTGGCATGAGAAATGATGGGTAGAGCCTAGCCTTCTTGTGGTGCCATGTACGATCCTTGATTCAACTGGGTTTTACTGATTTTTCATTGTCATGCATTCGGGCGGGTGGGGGCACGTTTTCTCTGCAACTAGTGGCTTGGTGGGTTCTGGCTACCCAACGCTACCTGTGGGCAGACACCTAAGACGTATCTTCACCCAGGGACGTATAAGGTGCTTTTATAACTAATTGGTGGGTACATTAATTAATCGGAACATCGTTTATTGGCCGTTAAAAAAAAGGTATATATTGCCTTAAGTACGAATCCTGTCTGCCACCAACATAAATTTTATGCAAAATATTATTATCTATTGAGTTACGAATCATCACTATTTAAGGATATTCCTAGGTATATTTTGTATAAACGGAAACAACCTTTTTTTTTATTATATTATAATGTTTTATCATAAAGTTTTGAGTTAAATGTGAATTTTGTCCCTGAGGTTTGGTCCAGTTTACTACTTCAGTCAAAGAAAGTGTTTTTTTTTTATTATTATTATTATTTTTTTTGCAATGGAACCCATGAGGTTTGGATTTTCTTGCTATTTTCGTCCATTTCAAAAACTGGTTTATAATTCAAAGGAACTAGCTTAAATCTCTTTGATTCATGTTATCCACTTTCACCTAAAGCTTTACTTTCATACCTCTGTTTTGAATTAGTATACAGAGAGCAAATCGACGAACATCTTTCAAAATTTCAACTTCCCGCTAATTTCTGCGCCATCATCGACTACAGCAAACCGACGATCTTCCTCCACGACACTCCTAATAGGCCTCTCTTTATATCACGGTATGATTTAAGGTTCCAATTTTGTTTTGTATTGCTTTTTAATAATAAGTTTTGTGTTTATCAAACCCTAATGTCAAATATTAGGATATCGTTTAGCTCCATGTTTGAAATATGGATCTTGTTGTCGCTACGGTTAGTGGATACCGTGGATCAGAGAGATGTAAGTTAATAAAACTCATATCTCAAGCTGGTGCAAGTTATGTTGGAGCAATTATTGTGATGAATGTTGTATCTGTTTTGATGGTGTAATGATGATGATGGTTATGATTTGACAGACGATTTATGAAACTATCAAGAATCGAAAATTAGTAAAATGATTTATGAAACTATCAAGAATCCGAAATTAGTAAATTTATTCAATCAATCTATGACAATATTTAATTTACTTCCAAAAAAATAAATAAAATAACAATAATAAAATCAAATGAAGTATCAAACAATGAAAGCACCAAAAAAACACATATTACACAAACTACCGATACAAAGGCAAACGAAGTTTAAAGGCTGAACACGAGTATAATCAAACAGAGCCCGGGAGTCCAGCATATCGATTAGACATGAAAAAATTGTATTTTGAAAAAATATGGGTATCGACTGTATAGTCCGAGCATCACATACAATGATTTATGAAAGTTGTACAAATTCGGATGTTTCTACCGAAAAACATAAACGAGCAATAAACGACTCGAAACGCCTCAAACGAATTTTGTTGGATTGGAAACAACTTAAAACACTTTAAAATGAATTAAAATTGTTTTTTATCAATTAAAAGTATTTAAAATGAATTAAAACAAATTATTATTTTTAAAAAGGCCAAAGCGCCTCGCTATGGTCAAAGCGAGAAGCTTGACTTACTTGATTAGACCACAGACGCCTCGCTTTGACCATAGTCAAGATCTTTAGCCTTTTTAAAAAAAATTGTTTTAATTCATTTTAAATACTTTTAATTGATAAAAAATAATTTTAATTAATTTTAAAGTGTTTTAAGTTGTTTCCAATCCAACAAAATTCGTTTGAGGCGTTTCGGGTCGTTTATTGCTCGTTTGTGTTTTTCAGTTGAAATATCCGAGTTTGTACAACTGTCATAAATCATTGTACGTGGTGCTCGAACTATACATTTGATACCCATATTTTTTTCAAAATACAATTTTTGCATGTCTAATCGATATGCTGGACTTCCGGACTCGTTTGACGCGTTTCAGAATGTTTAATTGATCGTTGGTGGTTTTCAGAAGTCACATCCGATCAATTAAAACGTACCGAAATGCGAAACCCTTGTTTGATTATACTCGTGTTCAACCTTTAAAGAATTATAAAATACATTGAAGAAAGACTTGTGCTATTTCTTTTCAAACAAGAAGTTTAAACCAACAAGAGGAACCCTTGTTTGATTATACTCATGTTCAGCCTTTAAACTTCATTTGTGTTTTTTTGGTAGAAAGGAACTAGGTTGCAAATATAATAATAATTTAAATAATAATAATGTAATAAGCTATGGTTTCAAAATACAAATTTTGCATGTCTAATTGATCGGATGTGTCTTATGAAAGCCAACAACGAGCACCGGCTTGAGATATGAGTTTGATTAGCTTAAAATCGGATTCAAAATCTGGTTAATGCTCAAATAAGTCAACCTTTGCTGACTCCTAGAAGTCTTGAAGACCAAATGACTTTTGCAAGATACTTGAAACAAGGTGTGGATATGGAGAACATGCAATGAGATGATTTCATACAAGATTCCACTAAAATAACAGTTGTCATAACTGAACATTCTATGAGAATGCCTAGTACAAAATTCTTTTGACAAACGTCTGGCTGACCTTTCCACGAAATGTGAACAATGAAAAATGCTAATAATTATATAATGTGGCAGAGAATGATCAGGTGTGATTGGTTTCTTGCAGCAAGATATGTGGCGTTAGTCCTTTACGCATGTTTGCCAGATGGTCACTATTCATATATAAAGAACATTATACTCGTGTTGTGTTATTTCTTGAGTTGAACTTTCCATTATCTACCTGTATCATCTCTAAGAATCACTTCCCTCAACACAAGCTTTGTTATTAAAGTTTCCAACCACTAATACCATACAATGACCACCATTACCATCCTCCTAAACTATTCGCCATCCTCTACCACCAAGAAGCGCTGGCCATGTTTGAAATGGAGAATTCCTTTGGAAGTTGCTAAAATAGTTAAACAAAAGCTGAAATGGATGGATCATTCATTAATTTAATGAGATTTGGTGTTGGATAATAAGCAAAAGGTAGACCACACCACTAGACGACTGCTCGATTCCAAAATAAACACTGTTCATGCAAGCAAGTAATATTTAGTTGTTGGACATGGTGTGAGGATGCATAGTACAAAATTGTTTTTCGCAAACGCCTGACTGACCTTTCCACGAAATGCGAAAGAATGAAAAGACTCCTTCATGGAAAATTTCGATGGAAGTTGCTATAATAGTTAAACAATTGTTCATGCAAGCAAGTAATATTCAGTTGTTGGACATTGTGTGAGGATGCATAGTACAAAATTCGATTATAATTCTAAAGAGAAGACTGAGTACAAGCATATTGTTTAATGTCCTACGCGTAATTTTAGGTAAGAACATTGTGGATGATGATAATAACTTCTCTTCAGATTCTGATTGCACCGAATCTAGTCTTCAGGTAAGTCCACATGGTTAATCATTTATACATTCCATGGGTTTGTGTCCAATGCAAGGATCTTCGAATGCGGTATGCACATTAAATTTCATTAAATAACAATTTCTTTCTTTATTTATTACTTGCACCTGAGATTGATTGATTGTTATTGTTACTCTTGATAGCCATTGTAAAGTTGAGAAACTTGAAACTAATAAGTTACATTATTATTATTATTATTATTATTATTATTATTATTATTATTATTATTATTATTATTATTATTATTTACATTATTATTATACAATAACAATGACAGAGTCTTTACTTGAGAAGAAGAATGAACAATAGTGGAATTGGAGTGGACAAATCGAGGCCTAAGGTGAATCCGTTTGGTGATGCTAAACCTAGAGAGCTTTTGCTTCAGGAGAAAGGTGTGGATTATCGAAAGAGTTATTTTAGGAATTGTTTGAGAATATACTTTCTGATCAAAGGATCCATAACTGAACAGTTATTTAGAATGTTTCTAATCATTACAGGAGTGGAACGATCATCCATTGGTATAGAATAAATAATAATATTGTGTGTGGGGTGGGTGTTGGTGGTGTGGTTTTTTATAATGTGTCTGAATAGTGATGGATGAATCATGGGGACAAACCATTCGGAACAGTAACGATCACTTTACAATGCCGAAAACGACTATCATCAATCTGGTTTATAATTCAAAGGAACTAGGTTGCAAAGGAACTTCAGGTCAGCCAGACGGCTGTCAAAAATTTTTTGTACTATGCATTCTCACACAATGTCCAACAACTGAATTTTACTTGCTTGCATGAACAGTTGTTTGGAATTATTTGGTGATGTAAAAAAAGGTCACACCTGTACTAAGTTTAATGTCAGAGAAGAAAAAATTACATGCTTGAAATCAATGGGAGGGTAAACAAAATCGTCTAATTTTCATCCGTTTGCTAGCGCCGATCCGACTGTTGAATTATTTCCGCAACCAGTACAACGAACTCTGTATGGGTTGCTTGTTAGCGCCGATCCGACTGTTGATTTAAAGGCTGAGCACGAGTATAATCAAATTATCAAGAATCGGAAATTAGTAAAACAAATGTTCATGCAAGCAAGTAAAATTCAGTTGTTGGACATTGTGATCGGGTACGGGGAAGTTGTTATCGGAGAGATATCTGTCAACGATGAAGGCAACATGAAAAAACATAAAAAACCTGTCTGGATTTGTTCATGGAGAATTCAGTAACTTCAGGTCAGCCAGACGTTTGTCAAAAGACCATACTTGAAATCAATGGAAATGTAAACAAAATCGTCTAATTTTCATCCGTTTGTTAGCGCCGATCCGACTGTTGATTTCTTTTTGCAATGTCACACCACGTCTAAGGCGGAAACACGTGGCGCGACGGTTCAAAAGTATTAAGCCAAGATTAATGCAAAGCACAATAGTAATTAGAAAAACGGGCATTTATTCAATGCTAATAATCATGTCAAATTATTCATACATAATTATAAATTGTTTTTGAAATTGACAAAGAGGCTACTCCCTTTATCCCTAAGCCTATGGAATAAAGAGAGGTGACCCTTTTACGACATTCCCAACGCCCAACTTGGAGATACCCCCGACCCTGCTCGCCATGCTAACTTCCATCAATCAATTACCTGAAAGATATGTTTGAAAATCGTCAATATATAAATATTGGTGAGTTCACAGGTTTTAATTTAATAAGTCTTTATAAAGTGGGAATATCCTTGTTATGACATTTATAGGAGTTGCAAAGTCCTACAATTTACTTGAGCCTATAACCAAACCAAGACAATTAATAATGCCCCCGCCCAAAGTCGTTACTCGGTATTCCTACGACTTTATTTCAGAATAAGTGCACCCCAGGCATACGCCGATGCATAATCGACGCTATCGATTAGGGGTGGGCCTTGTCAGGCACCAATAGTACTATCCAAATATCCCTTTGGTTTCTCATTCCTGAATAAATGATTATAGTGGGGAGGTCTCAACCCCGAGTGGCAATCTTTACTCAAGTATCCAACCCGTCATACAATCCCAACATATCTTTCCCCCGTAAAAACGTTAAAAAGTTTAGAAATGGGGCCGTGAGACTCACCTGTAACTGTGCTTGGCTCAAAGAAAATAGTAAAGTTTGTGATCCCGTACCTACAAAGTTTCTAGGCGTATAAGTCACTTACACCTATGGTGTATGTGCCTTGGCAAGTTGTACACCCAACTTCCCGACCACGTCTTTATCCCAATTCCCGTTTAATAGTTTCGTATCCTAGGTTCAATGGCGATGGATTACCCTTTCCTGACAAGTCATATATTACTCTTATTAATATCCTTTATGACTTGTACAATATTATACTCGACACGATTCTTCCCGACGCATAATTATTTTCCCATTTAAATAATTATACTTAGGATCGTTTCGCTTGATATAATGTGTTTTCTTATTAACCGACCCGACTTACTTTGCCACATATTTATTTTCCCATTTAAATAAATATGCTAAGTCCTTGTCGTTCGGTAACATAATCTTAACGCCCGACTAGACTTACCACACCGTACATTTATTTTCCCATTTAAATAAATGTACTAGGATCTTGTCGGTATTCACGCGTTCGTAGATATATCTCACCTACTCGTCTCGGTTCTCCTTCTCGCACATCTATTTTCCCATTTAAATAGATGTACTAGAATTCCATCGGAAACGAGTATATGTACATATATCATCGCGTGGATACTACTTGTTAAGTTCATGTGTCGTTTAGCGTTTTTAATTTGTTACGTTATGTTTTCCTTTCCCACGAATATTGTTACTACACTTAGGAAAGTGTTACGCACGTTTCACCCTTGTTATATATATTTTATTTCCGTAAAATATATATGTATATTTTTATCTCGACGTAATAAGTCCGTTTACGTTGGTTCGTGTAACTAAGTTTGTTAGTTAGCGTTTTTCATAATTATTCCCGTTGCGCGTTCTTATGGAAGTATTGTTCCAACTTCCGATCCCGAACGTTTATTTCTCGGAAAAATATATTATGTATGGTTTAGTCCGACTCGTCCAACTTGTTACCAAAAATGTTTCCGATACTTTTATATTCCCATTTATATAAAAGTATCCCATTTTTGTACAAGTCTTCCCAAGTCTTCATTTTATACAACCTTACTTTATAAAATACTCGCGTTACTTCATTTATTTTTATAAAACGTCCATTTTATAAAAATATACTTTTTACTTAAAATACCCAAGTATGCTACTATTATTTACCAAATCAACCTTGTAAATCATTACTCATACTTTTTGACACCAATATTTCCATCATTGTGTTTTTGGTCCAATAATTTTCTAAAATATTTATTTTAGTCCATCGGCTTCCAATGTTGTCATATTAATCCTTTAACTTACACTTGTAGCATTTTTCACTCAATCTTTCAAGGTTAATATTTTTCTTCCACTTTAGTGGACTTTGAAGATGAAACTTTTTCATCTATGATTCTTTAATTCTTTTTAACAACTTTTTGCCATCATCTAGTCATCTTATGATGATTAAAACCATTTTTCATCATATTCAAGTCACTTTCCAAAATCTAGCTTTTCTCATCTTCCAACATACAAATATGTTCTTATTATTATACTTTCTTCAAAATACCACTTTTATTAATAATAATCTAAGATTTCATCATATTATTATTCTTTCATCTTCATCTTTAATAAAAAACCCATTACTTCTACAAAACTCATTTTTATTACCCACATTGTACAACTTGCTTTCATAGCACAAAATATGAATATTTCAAATAATAAAACAATGCAAGACTTACAACTAGCTCAAGGCTAGGGAAGACAAAATCTTGGATTTTGGGAGTGGTTTAGTGTGTTCTTCCAAGTGGGTTATGCTCCAAGCTCTTAAACACACAAGAAGGGGTTTGATTTAGGATGAACTAGAGGTGATTTGAAGTAGTAAAAATTGAAAGAGAGGTGTTGGTGGGGTGGTGGAAGTCCACGGCCAAGAAGAAGAACAAGAAAGGATTTTTGTGTTTTTGCTTAAGTGTGATCTTGATGTATCCTTATAATCTTCTATCCAATCTCCAAAGATTACCAATATCTTGCAAGGATTGGTTAGTGATATTATGGAAGATTTATGAAAGATTTTTGAAAATCTTGGGGGATTAAGTGGGTGTTTGGGCCGAGTTGGAGAGAGAGGGAGGAGGAATGATTGGGTTAATTCTTTTGCCCAATCCTTTTACATGCACTCTCATCATTGCAAATGATTTGGAAGGGATTTAATAAATAAAAAAAAAAAAAACTCAAGTGAACTCCACTCTAAGTGGCCCTTGGCCGGCCCCTATGGGGTGTTTGGTGGGGCCCACTTTGCTAATTAACATTCCATATTATGTTTAAGTTAGTTCCTTTCGGGTACCGCCCGGGTATTTCTCGAATTTTAATCGCGGTTTACCTCAATATTAAAATACCGTTATTATTCATAAAATTATGTCCAGTTAAATTACTGATAATTTATTTCGGTTTTTGTCGGGTGAATTTACGTGTTACGCGCGTATCGGGTGCGGTACGCGCACTTTATTCGTTATCGGGAGATTCGTGCGATAAGCTTTCACGTATGGATTTGGGTTTCCAAAACTCATAATATTTTGTGAAAATATTATTTATTTTATATTCCGGGTGTCCGGTGTTCGTTTCGCTTATTTAAGTTTTACCGGGTAATCGCCAGTGTCCATACCGGATAGTTTTGCCTGCGCACGATCCTATCATGCTTTGCTATTAAACTCATGCATTCCTATGCATTACTTGGGAATTCCTATCTTTCTAAGGCCTCAATTAAATATTCAGCACATAATTACGGTTAATTACGTTAATCGCGTTTAATTAATTAGTACGGAATTACCTTAATTTTGCCGGTTGTTACATGCAACCAGTACAATAAACTCTGTATGGGTTGCTTTTTCCATTTTTATGAAAATAGTAATGGAAGAATGTTTCCCTCCTTGTTCGAATTATGGATCTCGCTGTCGCTAAGGTTAGTGAATACCATGGATCAGAGAGATTTAAAATTAATAAAACTCATATCTCAAGTCGATGCAAGCTAGTGGTTATTATTTTGTTTTTAAAATTTTTTAAATTTTTTACAATAATTATATTAAAAAAAATTAAAAAACAATTCAAAACATCAAAAAATTACTCAAAATAAATCTCTGATCCGAAGCGCCTCACTTTGGCCTTAGAGGGTGTTTGGGATTGAGTTTCAAAACAATTTATTGACTTATTGGCTTTTCTAAAAAGCCAATAAGTCAATAAGCTGTTTGTGTAACTCAAAAGCACTTTCTGTTTTGACTTTTGTCTTTTAAGGGTGGAAAAACTGTTTTTGAAAAGTTAGAAATCCTGACTTTTGGCTTTTGGCTTTTGACTTTTGGAAAAAAATTACAAGTCTACCACCCATACAACCAATATTCACAATAAGTTAAGCGAAACACTTAAAAAACGCAATATATTGACTTTTTGACGTTTTTCATCCCAAAAGCTAATCCAAACCTTTTTTTTAAAACTCCTTTTTAAAAACTCATAAGCCAATAAGCACTTTTGACCAAAAACACTTTTGCATTTCCAAACTCAATCCCAAACACCCTCTTAGTGAGGCGCTTTGGATTTAAAATTTCAGATTTTCCTGCCACCTCGTACTGACTTCGTTGAAAAGTAAGTTAAGCGTCTCGCTTTGGCTAAAACGAGACGCTTTATGGGGTGAAAATAGAAGTTAGAGGGGTTTTATTAGAATTTTTTGCATAAATAGGTGATTTGTATGGTGGGTGTAACATCGCGTATTTTTCCCCAATTATTAAACTAGTAAAATCACCACTTTACTTATATTAAGCTTCTTTTGTACAAAAATAACCATGTCTAAATCTTATTTATTCTAAAACATTTTTAATAATAATAATAATAATGTTAGTCTCAAACTTTCAAACAAATAATCTAACCAAACAAAACCAAACCAACTCAAATAACAACCCAACCATTTTTTTTTTTTAAAAAAAATCGGAACCCAACCTGTGAGCCCAGTAACCAGCCCATTTTGCTTTCTTCTTCTTCCCTGAAATCGCAGCACACCAAAAAAAAAGACACCAAAACTTTTAAATTTTTTTGAACGCTTGATTTATATATGTTTGGCAAGCTTGTAATGATGTGATTCGTATTAATGAACAAACATTATAATTCCTCATAAAACCAATCGGTAATCACGCGTATACAGCTGTGATAAACCCCATTAACTCGTTTTGACCAAACCTTGATTAAGTGATTGAAACATTCCAAATCAGAAACCATATTATAAATTGAACTCGTGATTTTGATCAAAGGCAACCGATAAACATACCCCCACTCTAAATTTTCTCTTTCTTTTTCTCTAATTCGCGATTGAAGCTCGGTTTGACATTTTTGTTGACTAAACGTTCGTACATCATATAAGCTTCGTAAGTATCAATTAAATACATGTTTTGATTCCCGCTCACTCATCGATCAATAACCCCAACGTTTCTGGGGTTATGGTTCGTTAATTGTAATACTTAGAAAACTAGGGTTCTTAGTATAGATTTGGGGAAGATGACTATGCCTTATAATTACATTTAATCATTTCGGAGCCAAACAAAACACCAACTGATCACGTAGATCAGATGGTGGTGGGTGTTTTGTTATCTGTTTGAACCGGGCTTCTGTCTGGGTTCGAATCCACGCATGAACATCATTTTTTTTTCTTTTTCTTATAATCATGATATATTTCAAGAAGCATATACATACAATTGAAACCAAAAGATTTCGTTCTCAGGGTCCAGACAGATGGTCTGGACTTGTGATTTAAAACCTTCAAACCGGGCAGACCCGGGTTCGATTCTTGCAAGCCTCAAACATTTTTTTTTAAAAGTCTTTTCTTTTATATATTTTTATTAACTTTTAAAAAATGGTTTTAAAATACTAAATCTACTTTATAAATTCTATAAAAATTATCTTATGATATTCTGATGATAAAGTTTAATATCCAATTTTTAGTTTTTCAAAAATCATTTATTTATTATATATAATAAATATAACAAATTTATTCAATTTTAATTATAAAATTCTATAAAAATATCAAAACGACTTTATAAAATTCCACAAAAATTATTCTAAGTTTATAAATCAATAAACATTTCTGAAATAAATTTTATTTCTGAAAAACCGTTTATTTAATATCTTTAATTAATTTTTGTTCTTTTAAATCATAAATAAATCATAATAAATTCATTTTTCAATATTTTTACACCAAATTTTTATATAAATTATTTCTATCCATTTAGGACAGAAATACAAATTTTAATTTAAAAATTCTTTAATTTTTATATTTTTAGATATTAAAGTTATATTTTGACAAAATAGAAATAAATAGGCTAAATATTCAATTTTTAAAAAAATAATTTTATAAAAATTATTTTCATACTTAAAACCTTATAATGTGATCATCCTTAATAAAAAACCTACAATAAGATTTTTGTTTGTTTATTAAACAATTTATTTAATAATTAAATGAATACTTATCCCCAAATTAGGAACCCTAGAACTACTTGTAGATTAGAAAACTTAGACTTATTTTATTGCTTTGAACTTAGGGTAATACTTGGAATCGTTGTGCCACATTTATTCTATATCAAGGGATTCAACATTATCGTTAAGGTGAGTTTTACATAGCCCCTTTTCCATTTCACTATTTTGGGGTGAAAAATGTTACAACATTCTATCTACAATTCAATCATGAGTGTCTATGTGTTATTGTATGTTGCATTATGTCTTAAACATGACTAGGGTAAGCACAATATTCTAGCATAATCATTAACATTGATCAGCCGACGGTATACAATGATAGATCTATTGGACTGACAATCCCACCCGGATACGTGTACCTCCTACATAGGTAGCGTGGGTAATTGTTATCGAATTGTAACACCCCAACCGATGGCGGAATCATCGAGGTGTCACGTAGTGACGATTGTTCAAAAGCACATGGTACTAAAATGTAAATATATTATTGAATAATTTAAATTGTCTTACATACATGAAATGAGAAAAAAAATACAAAAGTCTGAACGAAACATGAATTTGAAATAACTTATTAAAAGCAAGTACTAAAATCCAATGCTTTGGAACTAAGATCAAACTACACCTGAAACATGTACAAAATAGGTTTTGTCAACATAAGAAATGTTGGTGAGCATTCCTAGTTTTAATATATATAGTAAGTTGGAAAAAATGGTATACAATTCAAGCGCAAAGCTACAGTGCAATTATGTAAACTATGTATCATACAAATGAGCGAAATCAATCCTGTGACTGTATAATGTACTAAATGAACGGCGGTGTACTTATCCAAATAATTGAATAATAACTTAACAATGACCACGGATTCTCCGATGAAAAAGGGGGAGAATCAACCTAGGCGGGTTGTCAATCCAATAGCGCTATCCAATGTTAAGGTCGGCTTGTACAATGTTAATGATTTCACTAAGTACAAATGTATTCTACATGTAATGTCTAAGCATAAAGCACGTTTGTAAGCAAATGCACATAGTACTAGAATTGTATTGTAAAAATGTGAACTTGTATTTGTAATTTGTATAAGTGTACATGTAACACCCCAAAAATGAATAAAAGCAAAAGGGGGATAGGAAATACTCACATTCGCCAAATGACTAGATGACTAAGGGAGCGTGAAAATGCGAGCAATCCAAATGTTCAACAACGAAACTAGTCCAATTTAGAAGAAAAGAAACCGAATAGGAAAAAATATCAAGCTTCCAATTCGCCAATTACAAGAACTTATAATCAAAGCTTCAAATGTAGAAGTAATATACTCTAGAAGAAAGGTATGAGGGAAAGTTTAATCGAATTGAAACAATTGAATTAGAGGTGCAAAGTGTAATGGGTCATAGGTGGGTTTTTATACTAGTTTCGGATTCAATTTTCCATTAAAATTGGTCAACACCATAAATTAAGGTTTTATGATGAATTGAATATTTGACTAAGACTTTGACTCTTTGACTAAGACTTTGACTAGGACTTTTGACTAGGACTTTGACTGCCTTTGACTGTTTGACTGTCTCAGTGGACCGTGAGGGCTAAAAAAAATAATTTTTCTAATTTAATCATTTTAAGTTCTAGACTTGTTTCCTTCTGTTTCTAAGTTGTTTTAGGACCGAAATTTAAGGGCTTTGAGTATCAAGGTCTGAAACAAATGTGTACCTACGAAATCTTTTCAAGTGAACCTGTTTTGAACTTAAAACATTCTTCGGTTTCCAAAAAGTTATCCTCATACCAGTAGACTATACGTCTGTTCTGCGCACTTTCATTTACAGTAAATTTCATTATTTTTTTTACACCATTCTATTTATAGTTACGTTTGTACATTATCTTATTATTTTTGTATTATTCTTTTGTTGGTAGTTATTTTCACACGTTATTCACAACTATTCTCGCACTAGTTATTAGTGGTTATTCTTACAACACTAATTAATTGACTGAACCATGAGCGTATGGGATGGACCACAATATTCTAGTCACAAGGTTTGATTATGCACTCGATTTACCTGATAGTATGTTTTCACATATGGACTAGATTTGCCATGACACTTGAATTGTACAAGTTTTATTCAATTATCAAAACCTATGTAATTCTCACCAACTTTTGTTGACCCAAAAATATTTTCAAACTTAACATGTTTCAGGTTATAGCTTGCTTGAAGATTAGAGTTAATGCTTGAAGATGTGTATTTAGTATTTTTCATGTTGATGTACAAATTCTTGTAGAACAATTGTATGTAATGTATTTAATTCAATTATTGAAATTTATTATTTACCATGAGCTACTGAACAATCATCAATACGTGACATCTCGATGTTTCCGCCATCGGTTGGGGTGTTACAGTGGGTAAGTGTTTGTAGGTAGGTTCATACAAAAAAAGCACAAATAGGTAAGTATGGAATCAAGTTAGCGACATTCAAAGAAGATTTTTGAAAGGATGGAATCAAGATGGCGACATTGAAAAGAAAATTTGAATGTTTCTTACCAAGTTGGCGACATTGAAAGAAAAATTTGAATGTATCTTACCAAGTTGGCGACATTTGAAAAAAAAATTGAATGTATCTTACCAAGTTGGCGACATTGAATTTTTCAGAATCAAAAGAAGAAATCAAATTGGCGACATTGATCAAAAGAAGAGTTTGAATTGGCGACATTGAATGTATCTAAATGGGTTGGCGACAATGAATTGAATTAGGGTTTAGGAAGATTGGTGACATTATTTACACATATTATTTAAGGGTTTAGGCAAACACATGTTGGTTTGTATTTTTAAATCTCAAATGGTTTGAATACTTTCACAATAATTGTACTAAGTCGCTAATTGGTTTCAAGACTTTCACAATAATTCTACTAAGTCGCCAATTGGTTTCAAGACTTCACAATAATTGTACTAAGTCGCCAATTGGTTTCAAGACTTTCACAATAATTCTACAATTTTTCAGCTATTTAAGGGGTTAGACCCTAAGCCAAAATGGGCACAACCTCTTTCTTAGAAAACCTGCTTCCCCCCACAACCATCACTCTTAAAAACAACCATTTTCTTAGAAAACCTGCTTACCCCCAAAACCTTCCAACCACAACCGATGGCTTCATTCTATCCATACCTGGTTAGATTATACTGGGGTGGTCGTTTTTCATACGTTAACGGGGCTGTTCAAAGTGATGATTCTCTAGTAACAACTAGCTTTATCATGCGAGTGTCGATGTCATTTGAAGAACTAGTTGAAGCCGTATGCAGTCATATTAACATTAACGAACAATCAGTTACTGTTCAACTACTGCTTGCTTTCACTTTCCAAGGGTCCTCTCAAACATCCAAGATCTTCAACGACGATGGGGTTCAAATGATGGACTATCTGGCCGTAGAGGCACATGGCCATTTTGTTGCGGAGATCTACGTTGAATGGCAAGAAGCTCCTCCATTACAGCATATTAGTTTTACCAACCTGTTGCGTGACGTGGCCAACGTAAATGTTGATGCACCCTTTGGGTCTCAGCATGATGTGGAATCAATCCAATTTGATGCCGGTAACGACCAAAACGACGAGGTAGGTTCCCCAGTGACAGAAGAAGAAACAGTTGCGGTACCTCAATATGTTGTCAGTAACGACCAGAACGACGGCTTCGATGACTCCGGAAGCGAGGACTCTGAAGACACGGAAGACAGTCATCGCTCAGCACCCGTATCAGATGACAGTTCCTCTGAAGAGGAGGCCACAGCCAGTCAGGGGCCCCCGGTGACCGAACCAAGTGACGGATTAACTCTCCAGTTACGTCCACATCAACACAACATTCCTGAAGATGATGTGGATGTAACTGATTACGTGGTTCCAGATTACGAAGATGACGACTTTGTCTTATGGAACCCAAGTATGAAAGATATCCGTGTTGGTATGTATTTCAAATCGAAAGATGAGGTTGACCGTGCAGTTAGACAGTGGAACGTTCGTCGTGGTCGAGAGCTGTTCGTTAGGGAAAGCAAGAAGAGATTATATAAGGTCATATGTTACACCAGAAGACCAAAATTTGTAAATCCTTTCAGTGGTGCTCGAAAGTGTGAGTGGCGTTGCACCACAACCAAAAAGTCTGACGCGCACTTGTTGGGTTATTTTGAGACCACAGTTACCAGAATAGAGACTTTTGAATGACTATTGTAAAGCTTAATAGTTGAAGGACCTTACATGTAATTATAGCATAGTTTAGTATGCAAAACCCTATGCTGCGCACTTAAATGGACGGGCCCTGCGCACTTGTGTTAAGTGCGCAGGCCCAGGTGTTGGCTATATATAGATTGTATGTGCACAGCTAGGCTTTTAGGGTTTTGGAGTTTATCTTTGTAGCACACACTGAATAGGTGCGTACTTATTGTGTTATTCCAAGGTTATTCATTATCAAATCAGATATGGAATCATCATGTTATTCATTGTGTGTGTCGGGTCTTTCAATATTCATCTAGTTTTCTCTGAATGTCAAATGACATGCTTACTTTCTAAAGCATCCGAGTCAGAGTCACTGCTTTGGCACAGGCGATTAGGACATGTTAACTTCAAAAATATTAATAAGCTTTCAAAACTAAATCTTGTGAGAGGACTTCCTTCTAAGGAATTCCCCTTTTCTGAAAAATGTTTAGCATGTGCCAAAGGAAAACAACACAAAAAGTCGCATAAGTCCAAAGCTGTGAACTCTATAGACTCACCTCTTCAATTATTACACATGGATCTGTTTGGTCCTATTAGTGTTAAAAGTCTAGCTAAAAAATCTTATTGTTTGGTGATAACAGATGATTTTTCTCGATTTACATGGGTGTACTTTCTGGAATACAAAAGTGAAGTTGCTGAGATTCTGATGCTGTTTGTTCCTCTCATTGAAAACATAATAAAGACAAAAGTTAGATCAATCCGAAGTGATCACGGAACCGAATTCAAGAATCAAAGTTTCGTGACTTTCTGCAACAACAGAGGAATTCATCTTCAGTACAGTGCTATGAGAACTCCTCAACAGAATGGTGTTGCTAAAAGGAAAAATCGTACACTTATTGAGGCGGCCAGAACCATGCTTATCGACTCCAAACTGCCGATCATTTTCTGGGCTGAAGCTGTGAATACCGCCTGTTATGTTCTTAACAGAGTCTTAATTGTTAAGACGCGCGGGAAAACAGGTTATGAGTTGCTTTTTAAAAGAAAACCTTTGATTGACTACTTTAGGCCTTTTGGATGCTCATGCACGCTGCTTAACAACTTCGAGAACATAATGAAGTTCGATGCAGTTGGAGATGAGTGCTTCTTTGTTGGATACTCCTCAAGTCAAAAAGCTTATAGAGTATACAACAAACGAACCAAAATGGTTCTAGAGTCCTTTTATGTTGATTGGCAGGAATCCAACTCTACCAATACAGGAGCCGGTCCTGACTGGTTCTTTGACGTGGATGTTGTTTTCAACAATTTCAACATCATTGATGAACAACCATCTGAACATCAAGCAGTCGATCCTTCTCCTCTTGAAGATACTCTTTACTCTTCAGAAGACGATGCAGCACCTTTCACCACCCGCTTCTCTCCACTCGTAGCTGATCCAATTGTTCCCCTTCAGACCACAAATGGTGATGCAACTGTTGAAACTACTCCATCTCCTGAAGGTACTCCAGCTTCAGAAGAAACTTCTTTAGTACAACAGTCTGCAAATGATCCATCCAGTTCGTCAACTCCTACAGATCACCTTTCCAATCTGCCTTCCCAAATTCAAGAAGAACCAAACATGGGATTTAAATCTTTTAAGGATCACCCTGTGGAGAACATCATTGGACCAATCTCTGAGGGTGTTCTTACTAGAAATCAGGCAGACAAACTGAATATTGCACTTTCAGCCTTCCTATCTCAGACGGTACCTTTCAGCATTGAAGACGCTGTCAGAGATGCAAGTTGGGTTGAAGCCATGCAGGATGAGCTGTATCAGTTTAGAAAGCTAAAGGTTTGGGAACTTGTGGACTTACCTGAAGGAAAGTATCCTATTGGAACAAGATGGGTTTTTCGCAACAAAATGGATGAACGAGGTGTGGTAATTAAGAACAAGGCTCGTTTAGTCGTTCAGGGATTTCGTCAACAGGAGGGCATTGATTATGAGGAAGTGTTCGCTCCAGTTGCTAGACTTGAAGCCATTCGTATCTTCCTGGCTTACGCCTCATACAAGAACTTCAAAGTCTTTCAGATGGATGTGAAAAGTGCATTTCTGTACGGGAAGATCAAAGAAAAAGTCTATGTTTGTCAACCCCCAGGTTTTGAAGATCCCCATCATCCCAACAAGTATTACAAACTGGATAAGGCTCTCTACGGACTTCATCAAGCTCCTCGAGCTTGGTATGAGACCTTATCGTCATACTTGCTGCAGAATGGGTACACAAGAGGGAAGATCGACATGACCTTATTCACCAAAGAAGTCAACAAACACTCTATCCTTGTTCAGATTTATGTTGATGATATTATCTTTGGTTCCACTGATGAAAACTTGTGCAGGGAATTTGAAAGCATCATGAAGTCTCAGTTTGAAATGAGCATGATGGGAGAATTATCGTTTTTCTTAGGCTTGGAAGTGCAGCAAAAGGAAGACGGAATTCTCATCCATCAAGCAAAGTATACAAGAGACATTCTGGCAAAATTCAACATGACCGACTGCAAGCCGTCCAATACTCCTTTTGCGGCCCAAACAACACTTGTACCAGATCCTCAGGGGCCTTCAGTGAATCCTCATACATATCGATCAATGATTGGCTCCCTGATGTATCTTACAGCTAGCAGACCAGATATAATGTGGGCAGTTGGATGCTGCGCGCGTTTTCAGTCCAATCCTAAGCAATCGCATGAGACTGCAGTAAAAAGAGTCTTCCGCTACCTCAAAGGAACACCTAAACTTGGTTTATGGTATCCTAAGAGCGATAACTTTGATCTAATCGCTTACTCTGATAGTGATCATGCAGGTTGTAGGATAGACAGAAAATCTGTCTCTGGTGGCTGTCAATTTCTGGGTAACCGGCTAGTGTCTTGGCAGAGCAAGAAGCAGACCACCGTGTCAATCTCCACTGCTCAGGCCGAATACACAGCTGCTTCCAGTTGTTGCTGTCAGGTGTTATGGATCCAAAATCAACTTTTGGACTACGGTTTGAATGTCATGCATACACCTATTTTTATTGATAATGATGCATGTCGTGACATCGTGAAGAATCCAATTGATCATTATAAAACCAAACACATTGAAATTCGGATTCACTCAATTCGCGATGCACACGACAAAGGGTACATACAGGTGTTGCCTATCGATACTGCTGATCAAAAAGCAGATATCTTTACAAAAGCTTTCGATAAAACCCGGTTTCATCAGTTGGTTTCATGGCTTGAGATGATAAATTTTGAATAAAAATAAAATAAATAAAAAAAAAATCTTCTTTTCTTTTAAAACAAGATTTTTGGGCGAGAAAGTAAACCGGTCTATTCTTGTTGCAAAAATTAATTCAGGAAATGATAGGAACTAATCATATCTCGTCAGCATGTGAATAGGACCCAGAGGATGTTGTGGCCTCAAGCAACGATGTGTCGGTAGATTCAGCCTGGAATCAAGTAAAATGCCACTAGGTGATTAACAATGAAGATCTACACGGAAAGCTGGATTCCCACTGTGCTTTAGGTCTGCATAAGCTGAGTCCGGTCATACATAGGTTGAGAAATTAAAAGACACAGAAAATTTTGTGCATAGGTAAATCAAAAGACACCTAAGAGTGCAAGCTACCAATGCGGGGCTAAGAAAAACAAAATTTTTGAAAACTGAGCAGCAAAAGACACGCAATGTTAGTGACGTGCAAACATACATAGATAGCTCACCGAACGATCAGATGATCATCTTCTCTGCTTATGGTAACATAGACCTGAAGCTCTCATCATCTGATCAAGATAATGATCATCTTCTCTGCTTATGGTAACATAGACATGAAGCTCTCATCATTATATTTTCAATAAACCTTGAGGATCGGTAGGCCAATACCTAGCACACTGTGGGGTCCATAAAATTTTCGTCAATATTATCGAAAAACATGATAAACAGCATCGCCAAACACATGTTGAAAGAGAAAAGGCATGGATTTAAGTGGACAAGCATACCGACAATTGTTCTTAGGCTGCAGCTATCCAACGGGAAGTTGAAACGGGTTCCGGCAGGTATGGTTAGTATGATCTTGAATGCAGAAGGTAAGATTTGGTAAAACCCCCATTATCTAAAGGATTTGGGCCTTAAATTCACTTTTTAGGCCAAAGTGTTGGTCTCTGCGTACTTATTGGGCCCTGCGCACTTAACTCAAGTGCGCAGGCCCATTAACTGATGTATATATATATATTGGGTCAACAACGGTCAAAAAGTTTTATCATCCCAAATTTTTTTTACAAACCCTAATCACCCAAATCACCGTTCATCATCATCATAATCACCGTTCATCATCATCATCATCATCATCACCGTTCATCATCATCATCACACAATAATCACACCCTAATCACATCATATCAAACCTCGTTGCATTGTTTATTGTTTCTCATCTACTGTTTAAGGTAGATCTTGTGTTTCTAATGATTTATTGATTGTGATTACAGGTTATGAATGGATGTTCTTGATGAATCTGTTGGATTTCAAGCTATTATGGGTTCTTTGAATGTTTGAAGATCTGCGCACTTGATATATGAACAAGTGCGCACTTGTCTCATAGAGACTGCGCACTTGTTTCATAGTCATATAAGTGCTCAAGAACCCTAATATGCTGCGTACATAATTGTGGACTTAAAATCTTGAACGAAGGTTCAAGTGTCTGCGTACTTGCTTAGTACGCAGACTTGACTGTGTAGCCTAAGTGTTACCATGCCCGGTTAATTTGAACATGCGCACTTGTCCTTGGTTTGAGTACTAACCAAGTGCTCAGTCAAGTATGTGCGCACTTGACTGAGCACATGACTATGTTGAACTTGATTGGACCTGCGCACTTGATTTGGACTGCGTACTTGACACTCTTGAACACTTGGACTCTAAACAACAACATATCTTTCATATTGACTATTAAGACACTTGAACGGACTGCGAACTTAAAACCGGACCTTAATAATCTAACAACTAAAATTCAAACGTACCATTGACACCGATGACACCGATCCATCAATTCTTAATCCAATGACCGTGAAAATTTAAAATATATATTAATAAAATCTAGGTCTAAGTTCGTTGTCCGTGTAAGTTTAAGTCTAAAGTCAATTATCCGAGATCTAATTGGTTTTTCGTGCTCTTGGTTAAACAGATGGCACTTGACTGGGATCCTAGGGGCATGCACAACCAACCAATGAATCTCGATACTGAGGATGTCAATTTTAGAGATGTCGTGGCTTGGATAAGACGCAGTAAAGTCGGATTTGCTGTGCAGAACGCTGAACCAGTTTACGTCTCCCACATTGAAGACTTTTGGAGATCAGCTAGAGTCGAAACAGTATCAAGGGTCAAGCGTATCAATGCAACTGTCAGAAACAAGCTTGTGATCATTACTGAGGACACAGTTCGAAATGTGCTAAGGCTGCAAGATCAACCTGGAACTTTCAGGTTCATGTCTAAAGCTGACATTCACCAACAATTCAGGATCTTCGGCTACAAGGGTGAATTTGACAAAAGAGGTGATGTAAAGAAGAGTCAGCTTACAAGAGACTGGAGACTTATCAGTCATGTATTCTTAATGTCTCTATGTCACAGAAAGGGAGGATACAATGCACTGAGTGCTGAATGGGCGACAGCTATGATTAAGATCTGCAAGGACGAAGTGTTCAATCTGTCAGGCATGATCTTTGACTATATGGTAAAGAATGCAGATGCTGGTTCAGGGAAGTGGGCTATGTATCCGAGGTTTGTGCAGATGATGATAAACACTCAACATGAGGGTCTGCCTGTCGGTGACGAATACATATTCACCAGAGGGGCGCGATTCTTCACAGAGTGCAACACACCGGACTGGGAACCAATGCTAGAAAACATGTATGTGGCCCAACGATATCCGGTTGTTATGGAACTGTACAACAAAATCAAGAAGAGAAGATCAGATGCTGCAGGACCCAGACCACAATCCAGAGCTGCCCCTGCACCTGGATCATCTGATCCCACTCCTTCAGCCCAGCCGACGGCTGAAGAGATTGCCCTAGAAAAATCAAGGGGCAAAAGAGTGGCGACTGAACCAGCTCCATCAAGACCCAGCATAAAGAAAAGACCAGCAGGTTTGATGCAAGAAGGGAGAGACACGTTGACACCCGAACAGCTTGAAGCCGCTGAAAATGTACGAGCAGTTGCTGAGTATGAAATGGCTGCAAGAAAAAGAAGAAGAGATCAGCTTCCTGAATCTGAGATTCCCCGTGTTATGACTCAGGAAGATATTGAGGGAGAATCGGTCTTAGAACAAATGTTTGGGCCTGAACCACCGAACCAACCAGGACCTTCTACTGCTGCCACTTCAGCTCCAGGGCCTTCCACTGCTGCCACTTCAGCCCCCAAAGCTCTAACCCACCGATCAGCTGAACCTTCCTCATCAGCTCCTGCTGCACCTCGTCGAAAACCGGTGCATCAGGAACTATACGAGAAGCTTGTGAAGGAGGTAGGTAAAGTTGCGGCCAGGGAAATCTGCACGCTGAAAAGTGATGTGCACAATAACCAGGAGCTAAGAAAGAAGGTGAAAAAGCTCAAAGGCAAGAACAAGAAAATGGAGAAAGTGATAAAAGATCAAAGATACCTGATTAAGTTTCAACATCAGGTTCAAGTGGAGATGTTTGACATGTTTCAGGATTTGAAGAAGCAGTTAACTGGTGCTCCTAGCGCTACTTTTGATGAGACTTTCGATTTCGGAAAGTTTCTGGAGGCAGAAAAAGAGAAAGAAAAAGCGGCTGAGGAAAGTGAAGTGGACGAGGTTAGCGAAGATGAAATGCCTGACAGTTTTGTGGAGATGGGAACAGATTAAGAAGTCGTTTATGAGACATCCGATGGGCACAAATTGGACCCTGAAAGAGCAGCTTGGTTCCCAAGAAGGCCCATTACAATTCCTGCCCTACATCAGAACATCCATCATACCAAGTCTGCTCACCGGGAAAAGATTATCTCATGGAAATATGATGCTGAAAAGAGGTTGTATGCTGTGAAAAGGAGAGGGGGGGGGTAATCCAGTACTTCAAAGGTCAAAAGGAAATGAAGTCGCTCCCCCGATGGGATATCAGGGAGCTTAGCAGGGCCCCATTCCTTAATCCCTCACTTGACTCCCAGGCTGCCATGGTTGAAAATTTTATCAGAAAAGAGTGTGAGAATGATTTCCAGATCCTTAAGCCGCAAAAGCCCAGAAGGAGAATATCAAAGACAAGAATCGATCCAGCAACGGGAAAAGGGATGATAACGTATGTGATTGACCCTCCTCAGGTCGTCACACGAGTTCCGATCAGATCCGAGCTTCCAGTGATGCTAAGGAACTTCAAAAAATGGTTATATGACAGCAACACTGGTGAAGCGGTCATCAAGCTGGAAAACGATTCAGAGGCACTGAGGATTTTGGATCCGGTTGATGTGTTTGCACTAAATTTGTCAGATCTGAACATGCTATTTGCAAATCAGATCAATGTTGGTGCCGGGAATACATTGTTTGAAGAAGCCGTGCTGTTTAGAAGGGCAGTGGATAGGGCAATGAAACTGAAGAGTGAGCTGCTGGATATAGTTGACAGGATAAACGCAGCAGACAAAGAAAAGGAGGACAGGGAAAAGGCTGCACAAGCTGCTGCTGCTGATGCTGCTACAGAAACTGATGCTGCTACTGTTATAGAAGCTACTGCTGCTGCTACTGCTACAGAGACTGCTGCTTCAGAGGTACTTCCAGAAGATCCTGCATCAGTGGCTAATCCTGAAGGAACTACAACAGAATCTACCCAAACTTCTCCAGCAGCTGAAGTAGATCCAGTCGCACTGTACTTACAAGACCCTCCTGCACAGGTTGAGGAGGAAAGCGACGTGGATATAGACTGAAGATTGAAGACTGGTAGCTGTGGTCTAGGGGGAGTATTGTTGGGTTATTTTGAGACCACAGTTACCAGAATAGAGACTTTTGAATGACTATTGTAAAGCTTAATAGTTGAAGGACCTTACATGTAATTATAGCATAGTTTAGTATGCAAAACCCTATGCTGCGCACTTAAATGGACGGGCCCTGCGCACTTGTGTTAAGTGCGCAGGCCCAGGTGTTGGCTATATATAGATTGTATGTGCACAGCTAGGCTTTTAGGGTTTTGGAGTTTATCTTTGTAGCACACACTGAATAGGTGCGTACTTATTGTGTTATTCCAAGGTTATTCATTATCAAATCAGATATGGAATCATCATGTTATTCATTGTGTGTGTCGGGTCTTTCAATATTCATCTAGTTTTCTTTGTTTCTTGGATTAATCACTTGAAACACCTAACTAATAGGTGTTTCCAAGTGATAACAATCTATTGCATTCAACAAGATCTAGTATTTCGGGACTACAACACTATTTGCAAATTATTGTGTGGGGTGGCGAACACACATGCTATTCAACGGTGGTATGTAACAGCAACAGAACTTTACGATCGAAGGTTATCGCTTCACACATCGTCCCACAAATTCGTGCGGACATTAAGTTTAAGGTAAAACAGATTCAAACGTATGTCAAGCAACATTTGAACGTTGATGTTACGTACTCTAAAGCGTGGCGAGCACGAAGAAAGGCAATAGAACTTATATATGGTGACTGGGACAGCAATTTTGAGGCGCTACCCACGTATACCACTCGGTTGCAGGATCAGAACCCAGGCACCGTTGTTTCTTTCTACAACCATCCACATGGAGAACAGTATTACCCCACATTTAAATATGTGTTTTGGGCCTTCGCACCCTCTATCCGTGCGTTTCATCACTGCATGCCTGTCATCTCGGTTGACGGCACGCATCTAAAAGGACCGTACCGAGGTAAGTTGTTGATTGCTATAACAAAAAATGCCAACAACTACACCATGCATGTGGCTTTTGCTGTGGTTGACGAAGAGACCGTACATAGTTGGTGTTGGTTTTTCCAAAATCTTCAAGAATATGTCACCCTTCATAGCATGGGTCCATTGTGTGTTATATCCGACAGACACAATGGCATAATTAATGCAATGGAGAACCTTCCAGGCTGGATGGAACCCAACGCGTACCACCGATATTGTCTTCGTCACGTTAGAAGCAATTTCAGCGGGAGGTTCAAGAATAAAATGCTACGGAAACTCTGTTGGAGTATTGGTAGCACATCTCAGTCAAGAAAGTATCGGTGGGGTGTCCGCGAAATGAGGCTGCAAAATCAGCAGGCTTGGGACTAAACATTGATAAGAGTAAGTGGACGGTCAAGTATGATAAAGAGCATCGTCGTTGGGGTAACCTAACGACCAACATTTCCGAGTCCATGAACAATGTATTGCGTGAAGCCCGACTACTGCCAATCACAACTTTGATTGACTATACCTTTCATAGAGATGTCGAGCAGTATGTTAAGCACACCGAGATTTCTCACAGTTGCAACTCCCCTCTACCACCTCGCATTTGGAGCAAGTTTGAGAAACTATACTCAGTAGCCATGCAACATGAGGTGTCGTGCTTTGATTCTAGGGATGGAAGGTTCAATGTTCTTTCAAGATACGAGACAAATGACCGTGGCGGAAATGACTACACCGTTGAGTACAAAAGAAAGGTATGCACGTGTGGGAAATGGCAAATGTCCAGATTTCCATGTTCCCATTCAATTTCCGTTTGCAATTGGATGGGTAAACACCCTCATAATATAACTGATTGGAGATACCACACGAACACATACATGGAGCAGTACAACGGTCACTTCTACACGTTAGGACCTAAGTCTGAATGGCCTCAGGCGAATTGGAGAATTAAGGGGGACCCGTCGATGATTACAACACATCGAGGAAGAGTGCGTTCGAGAAGTATACGCAATGAGATGGATGTGAACTATGACGATCGCCCGAGGACTCGTACATGTAGCATTTGCGGAGAGACCGACCATAGCAAGAAGACGTGTCAGAATGCAACTAGTCTTGGGACTCAGACTCGGTAAATGATCCTACAGGGTTCTGTCAGCCGGATCATCGATGTGTTCGTTTTATGTTGTATAATTAATTATCTTAGTATTACTTATCGATGTCTTTGTTTTATGGTAATATTGTCGTTTTATGTAGGTATATCACTATAAATTCAACATAATACAATTTCATGCAGGATTATTACAAAAACCAGGACCACCACAACTAGGTAGATTACAATATCTACCACCGGCACCACATAGGGGTCGACCCACATTCCGAGCTGGTTGTTCACTTTGAACAACTCGAGTGGACGAAGCTTCCTGAGTGTTATAAGGGGGTGGGGGTACACGTAATAGACTCGTGAGGAGTAGGTATGAACCCCCAGAGTGTTGTGGAATGAACCCCCCTAACATGGATGTGAATGAAATAGCCCCTGTAAAAATAACACTCTCATCATCATCATCATCATCATCATCATTAAGCAACCTTGCTAACTCATCATAGTCCATATCATTATACAAGGGAGTATCTGGAAGTGTTGACGGCCCTGCTTCGTCATAATCAACACATTTACACACATCAAGTTTTTGGCATTTGATGTATTGTAAAATACATCTATTTCCTGTATAAAGTTTGTATAATTTTCGAGTCATTTAGATAGTGTTTTTATTAGTTTTAGGCTTGTACTGGTCTATTTTATTTATTATAGCGTTTATTAGTTTTTTATTTGTTTTAGTTATTTTTAGTACTTATGTATTTTATTTTATATTTTGGTAGGTGTTCATGGACGTTGAAGCGTAAACGAGTAACTTTGGCCGAGTCAAGAACACCCGAGTCCAAAGCACGGAATTATAATACTATATATAATAAAAATAGTATATTAGATATAATAATAATAATATAAAAAAAGAGGAAAAAAGGCACGAGGCTTGTGAGTTGTCATGGCCCAAAACCAAAAACCCTTTTTGGTGCAAATATTATAAAAGGGAGGCGCAGAAGATTATTAAGGAATTCATTCAGTCGAATTCATCATAGAACAGAAAACATTAATTGGTGGAGGATCATTCTTTGGCCACAATCTATTTTATTGGGTAGGCGCACAAGAACAGAAGAGCTTGGAGGTCTTTAAAGGGGAGAAGGTACCGGATGCGCTAAAGATTAATTATTTGAAGACCCGGGGTTTGTTTTATTTGTTTTAATTATTTAGAGACATGATTAAATTGTTTTTTATAGACTTTGAATCTATGTTTCTAATTATTATGATGAACTAGACTTCCATGGTTGCTTAGGTTTATGAACTAGACACGTTTTTTGCAGTATTTAATGTTTTTGGTTTTTAATTTGATGTGTAGAATTACATGATTTTTATTTTTATTGTTGGATTTGATATATGTGTGTTGGTGTTAATTTTATTTGAAGTTTGTTTATTGGTTTTGTGGAGCTAGGCATGTAGAGATACCCCCTAGGTCTAAATCAATCTAGTTCGTCAACTTAGGTTAGCGTGCTAGTATTTGGAGTTGGAGTACGACACAAGTATAACAAACTAATATAATAAATTAACTAAGACGTGCAGTCCATTCTTGAGGGTGAGAAATCTAACTCGAGATTGCTAGGTAACTAACTAGGCATTGTTCGGTAGTTGGCAAGCGCTAGGGCGGGAGTCGCTACTTGTCCGTGTTTAGAGTTTTCCTAGGTTTTCTTCAGTAGAGTTTAAGTCTGCTTCATAGTTTGAGGGTTTTAATCCAGGAGAGGTTATAATCTGATTTCTGTGGGATTTTGGTACGCTAGGGCGATCCAGATCCATCTTAGCATTTCTACACTTGTTGTAACATTGTGCATTTTCCCCAAATATTAATAAATAAAAGTCTTTTTTTTATACATTTTTTTCTAATGTCATACAAATATGCCTAAGCCCTTATTTTCTTTAACTCACGATTTATACATTTATGTATATATATATATATATATATATATATATATCACTTGGTTTAAATAAATAATAATAATAATAACCAAAAAATTTTTTTTAGTGTTTTGTAAATTCTTTTTTTTTTTTAAACAAACCAAGATATTTAAAACCACCAAATTAAACCACAATACCCATCTTTTTTTTTTCTATTTATTTCGGAGCCCAAACCCCCAAAAAAAAAAAAAAATCATGGCTCAAATCCCCTGTCCCTTCCCTGCTACTTGTTCGAACCAGACAACAACCACTATGTTTGAATATCCAATCAAACCACTTCTTTGACCACATAATTGAAATTTTATTTGGAAACCCCAATCAATTTTAAATGCATAGATATGACCAAGTCTTCCCTTTGTGTTCCCATTCAATTCGTTAGCATGATTGTGGCTCCTCATTGAGTATTTTAAAACTGGGTTTTGACCAATTATGGTCAACAATTAAGACCTTCCAAAACAAGCCTGACCCTATAAATTAAAGATTCTATCGTGATCAGTGAGGGCCGCTAATCACTAACCAACTCTCATAATTCTCTATCGATCATTCATTCACGACATGAATCACGGGATTTCCATAAATCTAAGACTACACCTCAACCATATATACAAGATGTCCTCGCCTTCTTTTTTTTTTTTTTCGGAACACCGTTGCGCTATAAAACCCACCACAACTTCCAACCGTCGCTTACACCGCACCCATCTCCGTCGTTTCCTCTTTTCTGTCGAAACTCAACACCCGCCATACTTACCAATCTCCGACCATCCTTTCCTCTCGCAGCCCTATTCCTACTCTATGGCCAAACTCTGGCGAACATACCAGCCACCATACATGACTGAAGCCACCACACCACTGATGTTACTATTAGAACATCAACCGGCCACCGCCGCACCGATCACATTGTTACCGTCGCCCCACCACTACCTCCATCAACAGTTCGAAGCTTCACCTAACTTGTTTGCTTTGTTTCCTTTGACTATCTAAGGTAACAACCCTGTTCATTTACTCGAAATTAGGATATAGATTGGATGTTCCAATGAGGGATGGGTTATTAAGCATAGTTCAGACAAGAAGGTTATTGACTTTTTGGGTGTATATGTTTTCGTATATAAATGAAGTGTGGGGAATGGGTGTATGCGTAAGTACCATATACATCCTTTCAAAGTGTATTTTTTTTTAAAGAAAGTTACTCAATGCCACCAAGCATTTGTATTTTATTAACAATGCGTGTCAAGTTTTAGTACACCCTATATGTTTTATTTAGTTAATTATTTTACAATTCTTATACTAATTAAGCCAACCTTACCATATGTTCATAGTTTGAGAAAATAAACTTTTAATTTTATATGATTGGTTTGATAAAACAAGCCTTGTCACAGAAAGTTTAAACATCAACCACAATTACATAGTTCAAAATTTCTTTTAACCCTATCATTCTATTCAAGCCATTTTATAATACTTTACGAATTCATATTAGTTTAAATAATATTTAATACCCATCTAATTTTATTAGACTAATAGCAATCATAACTCGTTTCATATTTAATTGAAAGGGTAAAATAGAAGAATTAATAGTGATACATTTTGCACAAGCACTATAGCTAAGATATAAACTTAATCGACACTAAATCATCATTCTTAATTTACTTAGGTGCGAGCATAATTCAGTGATTCTAGTTAAGTTTGCTTTTGCAAGCTTGTCATCACAATCAAGGTGAGTTTTACATAGCCCCTTTTCTATTTATCACCGTTTTTGGGGTGAAACATGTTACAACATTCTATATGCAATTCAATCATCAAAGTGTCTTTGTGTTTTTCTATGTTGCATTATGTCTTGAACATGACTAGGGTAAGCACAATTCTAGCATAATCATTAACATTGATCAGCCGACGGTATACATTGATAGATCTATTGGACTGACAATCCCACCCGGATACGTGCCTCCTACAAAGGTAGCGTGGGTGTTTGTTATCGCATAACATATTCGAGTGAACCATGAGCGTATGGGATGTACCACATTATAACAGTCACAAGGGTTGATTATGCACTCGATTTACTTCTAGTATGTTTTCACATATGGACTAGATTTGTCATGACACTTGAATTGTACAACATTTTTATTCGATTATCAAAACCTATGTAATTCTCACCAACTTTTGTTGACCCAAAAATATTTTCAAAATTAACATGTTTCAGGTAACAATGAAGCTGAGGCTTGAGTTTGCATAAGGATTATACATGAAGTTATTGTTTGGAGCTATTTGAAGTTTTGTTATTTGATATTATGTATTGAATTTATAGACAATCATTTCATTTTTGGAGTATTATGCTTGAATAAATTATTTAAAATTTAATTTGTACCATGTGCTACTGAAACAATCATCAATACGTGACATCCCGATGTTTCCGCCATCGGTTGGGGTGTTACACTTGTCCTGCCTTGAGTCTAGTGAGCTATCTTTGACAGGAGGTTTATTAGATAAGAATAGGGTCTCAAGTTAATTACCAGATTCAGAATTTATTGCTAGTGTCTAGGGATTTTACCTAAGTAACCAGCCTTCTTCCTATCCGATTTCTCCAAGTTCCTAGTTCCTATAAGTAGCTGAGGTTATTTTATTTATATTTAGTTTCTTTTAAGTTTATAATTAGTAGTTCAAAATACCCCCCATTTAAGTATCTATTTATTTAGGCTAGTATTCGGTAGAGGTTGTGATCTAGAGTTGCATTCGCGTCTTTGGGTTCGATACTCGGTCTTATCTGTTTACTGCTTTGCGACCGGTACACTTGCCGAGCGTGTGTAGTTTTTAGGTGAGTCGTTTTAATTAAAACTTGTGTTATTTTTATATATACATTTACACACATCAAAGACGTGAAGGATAATTCACGCGACCTCCTTCGCGAATTGAAGACAACACTGCGTCGGCAGTGTTTTGAATGTGTCTAAGTTGTGCAAGAGCGCTTGCCATATACCGAGCCGCTAGACTATGTATCTCGGTATACCCTTCCAACAGCAATAATATTAAAAAAAACAATTATAAAAATAGTTTTTCGCATTATAAAGTAATTCATAATTATTAAAGTGATATACAAACCAGTAGTGCGGTAATCGACCCATGATCTCGGGATCCGGTTTGTGGTACCGGATTATTCATCGGGTTGGTGACGTATCCAATCGTGTTTTCCAAATACCAAGTCATGTAATCTGGAGACACGGAAGGAACTATCGTCCGTTCCCCGTCAACCCTATTGGCTCTGCGATTATCCCAAGAAGAGATATAGTCGGCATGTTGATATGTCCAGTTTTTGCGTCTTCTCCCGGTACGCTTCATTTCATGCAATTTTTTGTGGACTTCAGGGGTAAGGGGAGGATCCTGAGGTATCAATTGACAGAACCCGAACTGTCTAAGGACCCTCGATGGTGAGTGGAATTCAACTATATGCATCCACACAATGTAAGACTCACAGCACCATGAATCCTCCCCGTCTTTGCAGTAATCCGACAAAGACGCAAACGCTTCTTCATATGGTCGCCAAATAAACTTGTTCACAAAAAAATATTATTATTAACACATGGTACAAATTTAACCAGTAACACAATGTAGATTAAGTCTTACCGAGTTTCTGCTCTTGCCACCTATACAATAATTAGAAAGCGAAAATAATTAGTTCACTTTTTAAGTAACATTTCATATATTTTAATATTTAAAATAGAACTGGAAACTTTTAGCATCATAGTATTTCTAATAAACCAAACACAAAATATAGATTCCTACATATTGAAGTTACCCGGAACAAAAATAGATTCCTACAAAATAATAATATCCTGTGATTGAAAGAATTTTTTGCATAAATTAAGATAAGACCCAACCATTTGAAGTTACCCATAAATTAAGATAAGAACCAAAACTGATGCTTAAAAGGTTTTCTCGCAACTATTCAAAGAAATTAATAAACATAGTAGTTTATTGATCACGTTTGCCTACTATAAAAAATTGCAAGTGATGTATATTACCAAGCTGCCAACGGGACGGAATGATCGAAATTTACGTCTATCTGCGGGCCTATGCTTGGAAACCTTTCCCATGCCCAAATCTGTAGAATGAAGGCTGGACCAGAAAGGGCTATTGCATCGGGTGCTCTGGCATCACACAGGTTTCTATACAAACATGCTAAAGCTGCACTACCCCAGCTGTACGATGAACATCTTCGTAGATCATCTAAAAGTCTTAGACGGTGCGACGAAATTCTATTGTTGGAATTATCCGGAAGTATTGTGCAACCAATAAGATAAAATATTATCAAACGAGCACGAATAACGCACTGTTCGTCGGTTGCTTTAACTTCAGAAAATGGTTTCTCTAACTCTCTTATAATAGTAGGTGACTTAAGAGCTTTGCCAACAAAATCATTTCGCCCGGGGGTAAAACCCAACAAAGTTTCACACATGTTGATGGCCTGCTGCTCTGTAAGGGGAGTTTCCGGACCCGATACCACAACACCCTCTACCGGTAATCCCCACAACACGTTGATATCCTGTAACGTGATGGTGGCTTCACCCATAGGTAGATGAAATGTGTGCGTTTCTGGCCTCCACCGCTCAACCAACGCAGTTATCAGTGCGTGGTCCAAGTACCGATAACCACAACTTAACACCCCACCAAGCCCGGCTTCTTGTATGATACCTTTTACCCGTTCACCTAGCGGGTTTTTATCAAGAAATTTCCATAAACTTCTATCACCGCGTTTCACCATTAGGGGTTCGTTGTATTTTTCAGGATTTGTGAAAACAGACAACGCACGGTGGTCGTTGTGTAGAAACAACACATCGTTTTCAAGAGGACCCGGGTGTATGTTGTAATTCATTTTCAAATCACTGCTAAATTTTTTCAACTTTGAAAGATTTTGAGAGTTTGCAAAATGGAAAATTTTTGAATGCCTGAAGGAAAATTTTGAGACTTTCATCTTGCGACCTCTATCATCCATGCTGCAAATCGTCTATGTCAAACAGTATGAATTGAGAGATTATTCACTGCACCCCTATGATGGATGTCACAAGAAGAACTGCATCCTATTAATATACTAATATTATACACAACATGTGATATATGTAGACAAAACAAGGACAACTTTTTGCAGGCACTCTTACAATTATATTCAAATAAGAGGACAAGTTTTTGCAGTGCACCCTTACAAGACCCGTGATAAACCCTAATTAATTGATCAATGTCGCCAATTCAAAGCCTTCTTTTGATGAATGTCGCCAATTCAAACTCTTCTTTTGATCAATGTCGCCAATTTGATTTCTTCTTTTGATTCTGAAAAATTCAATGTCATCAACTTGGTAAGATACATTCAAATTTTTCTTAATGTCGCCAACTTGGTAAGATACATTCAAATTTTTCTTCAATGTCGCAAACTTGGTAAGAAACATTCAAATTTTCTTTTCAATGTCGCCAACTTGATTCCATCCTTTCAAAAATCTTCTTGAATGTCGCCAACTTGATTCCATACTTACCTTTTTTTTTTTTAACATTCAAACGGATCTTTTATTCATTCATAAATTCGCCACAAAACCACCCAGAGCCCATTTAGCGAGAGGACTACCTAGGCAAAAAAACAATACACAAAAATCTTACATACTTGACTGAGACTAACAACCTCTAATTATTTTATTGACCCATTATCGTTAACCATTATCAAAGACCGAGAAATCCCACCATTTCGCCTTTTCCAAATTGGGCATTTTTCCACGCTTTATCATCCACCAATACGACTCAACCTTAATGTCTTCCAACAGTTTAGGAATCGCTATATTGACGTTGTTGAACACTTTATCATTCCTCCCGAGCCAAAGTTTCCACATTACTAGAAGAGTGACTGCATAAATTACTTTCTTTTGTGTAGGTGGTCTCTTGATTTCCATTATTAACTTAATCGCCTGCTGAACCGAAGTAAATGATTCCTCGTTAGATAGCTTCAGCCATTCTCTCACATTCCACCATAATGCTCTCGCCCAAATACAGTGAATTAAAACATGGTCAGCGTTTTCTAACTCCAACCTGCACCTGCTGCACAACCCATCCCCAATATTTATACCCCGAATCGACAACGAATCTGCCGTCGGAATTCTGTTTTTAGTCGCCCGCCAGACAAAGCAGTTCACCTTAGGCGTTGCAATGCTGTTCCAGGAGAATAATCGTTGCAGCTGTGTTGTTTCTGCTTGAGCCGAGAGGTCCTGTCTGACCCGTTTGACAGAAAAGTCATGTACAGAACCTTGAGTCGCCCACTTCCATGTATCAGCCGAGTTCCCCACATCTTGTGCTATTAACAGAACCCATAACCTCTGTGCCTCGTCTAATTCTGCAACAGTACTCGGCAGCCTTTCCCATGGGATATCCCACCAAATTGAATTATTAATAAGCCGATAACATCCGCTAACCAGAACGTCTTTTGAGCGAGCGATATGATATAGAGCTGGAAATTTTTCTTCCAATTGACCTGCTGGACACCAGAAGTCCTCCCAAAATCTTGTCGTGTTGCCGATACCCACTTTACAAACCAGCTTAGACTGAAGATTTACACCTCTGTTATCAAAATAATTTTGGACTGAAGCGATTACATTCCACGTCCCTGTTGTAGACTTCTTGTACGGGATAAAGTCGTTACCTCTTCTTCGACTATGAATCGCTCTCACAAATTTACACCATAATTGATCCGGAGAAGACTTATATCTCCACCACCATTTTGCCATAAGCCCCAAGTTTAGATCATCGATGTTCCCAACCCCAAGACCACCCAAGTTTTTTGGTTTCATTATTTTTTCCCAGGCTATCCAGCGTATTTTCTTCTGCCCGAGTGCACCACCCCAAAGAAACCTTCTTCTTAAACCCTCCAACACTTTTAAAACTCCCACTGGAACTTTAAATAATGACATATAATAGTTCGGAAGCGCCCCGAGAACAGCTTTAACAAGAACTGCCCTCCCTGCAAAATACAATTGCCTAGCTTTCCATGATGTCAATTTCGCCTGAAACTTGTCAATTATCGGCTGCCAGCTCTTTATTCTTTTCATACTATCCCCCACAGGTAATCCCAAGTAAATAAAAGGGAGTGACCCATTTTTACATCCCAAAACCGAGGCCACTTCGGTTACTGTTGCATCATCAATATTTACTCCGTAAATACAGCTCTTCAGCAAGTTGATCGTTAAACCCGAAGCCAAGGAAAAGCATCTAAGGATTCTGTTCAGATTGCTGATGTTTTCAGTCGACCATTCTCCAAAAAATAAGGCATCATCGGCATAAAGGAGGTGGGAAATCACCGGGCCTTCGTTTGGAAGTTTCACTCCTGAAAATGTTCCCACTTCCGTTGCCTTGACCACCATAACGTGCAGAGCCTCCATAACAATTGTAAATAGGAAGGGCGATAACGGGTCACCTTGCCTAAGTCCCCGTTTTAGTTGAAACTCAGGTGTTGGTGAGCCATTTATAAGAACCGTCGACCTCCCCGTGACAAGTGTCCCCATAATCCATGTCTTCCATTTAGTCGGGAAGCCCATATGATGCATAATATTGAGAAGGAATTTCCAAGAAACGCAATCATACGCTTTCTCGAAATCCGCTTTAAACAAGAGAACCTCTTTCTTTGTTTTTCTAGCCCAAGAAACTAATTCGTTAGCAATAAGTGGGCCGTCGAAAATATTTCTACCTTTTATAAACGCCGTTTGTTCTAAAGATACTACGGACCCAATCACCCTTTTAATCCTCCCCACTAGCACCTTTGAGATAATTTTCCCCACAACTCCAATAAGTGATATTGGTCTAAAATCGGATAGAGTTAATGGGTCTTTAACTTTCGGAATAAGAGCCACGAACGAAGAATTGCATGAATTGTGAATTAATCCATGAGTATAAAACTCGTTCAGGATGTCAAGCACGTGATTCTCCAAGATATTCCAAAAGTGCTTCACAAATGCAAAAGTGAAGCCGTCTGGGCCTGGGGATTTTTCATTGTCACACTCCCAAACCGCCCCCCTAATCTCATCCTTCGTGAACGGCACTACTAAACTGTTAGCCTCCTCTTCTGTTAATCTTTTGAAGCCATCACCACTCATTCTAGGTCTGGAATTCGTAGGTTCATCGAACTTACTCTTAAAAATTTCCACCGCCTTATTTTTAATAATTAGAGGATCCTCCACCCATACTCCATCTATGATAAGCCCTGACACCTTGTTTCTCAAATTCCGACAGTTTATAATACCATGAAAAAAGGACGAGTTCTCATCCCCATTCAGAATCCAGTTCAACCTCGATTTTTGCTTAAGATCTTTTATCTTCTCCCACTCCCACTTCTTAATCAGTAGTTTAGCTTCCTTCCACGCATTTATTTCTTGGTCATTAAGCTGCCTTGATTCCGCCACAATATCCAAGCTGGTTACAAGGTTGCGGGCTTGGGAAATATTGATTTCTTCAGCAGCGCTGGATTCAGCCCTCCATTTCCTAATACCACCTTTAACCATTTTTAGCTTTTGGATAAATTTAACATCTGCTCTTGCCGCATCCACATTCGTACCGAGCCCCTCATTAACCACTAATTCTAATGCCCCGTTCCCGATCCAGGAGTTAAAGAACCTGAATGGAGATGGGCCAAAACAATTGTTTGAACATGACAAAACGATTGGGGAGTGATCAGAAACATCTCTCTCCAAGGCTAAAGCCTTCGCATCTGACCATTTGGCTAAGAACCGATCACAAACTAGAAATCTATCCAGTTTACTGCACTTCGATCCGTCTACCGACATATAGGCGAACTTTCTTCCGCCCATATTGAACTCATTAAGCCCTGCTTCTGATATGAAGTTATTGAACGCCATAGCCGATGATGAAACAAAAGTTGAATTAATCCTTTCTTCTACACATCTCACGTCGTTAAAGTCGCCAAGAAAAATCCATAAACCTTCCATTTCTCTTCTTATCGATTGCAACTCCACTCACAAGTTACGCCTCAAACTCTGATCACACGGTGCATATACATTGACGACATACACGATATCTTCATACCTGTTAATCTTTCCACCTGTAATAATAATGTTTTGACCACTGCGGACAGATTCCACCTTGAACAATCCTGGGTTCCATAACGACACTAAACCCCCGATCTCCCATTTGCATTTACCATTACCTTTTCAAATAAAGAGTTGTCCCAGAATTTATCAACTTGAAAGTCAGACATGGCAGCCAACTGAGTTTCTTGAATTCCAATAAACGAAATGTTAAATTTGTTTTTAATTCTTCTAACCTTAGCCGATTTCTCAGCCCCTCCTGCCCCCTTAACGTTAAAAGCTAGAAAATTCATTTTGGAATACCTGGCACCAGTTCTTCGACGATCTTTTTACCGATTACCTGCTCGAAACCATTCAGGCACAGACCAACACCTTCCCCCACACTTTTTGTCTTGTTCGTTTCACCAGCTATAACCTCGTCCGATAATACCCTGCCATCTTGAAACACTTCATAAGGCTGGTCTTCTCCACCTTTATCATCTTCACTCCAATCAGATTCGTACCCATCATCAATCCCCCCCGAAAACACAGCTCCTGGCTCTGTAGATAACGTTCCAGTTGGCAATCGAGCCAACCTAACTCTCCTACCTTTCCTTCTTTTCTTCTTATCACCTCCAGAGCATGAGCTAGAGTTCCTACCATCTGGAGTTACACAATTAAGATCAAGAATTGTCTTCTTGCTTTTAGGTCTGTTGCTTCCTCCTTTACTAATTCCTTTAGACCTCTTTCTTTAATTGGCTCCTAGTTAAGAACAGATGCCCAAATTTTTGCCATTTCAGGATTGATAAGTCCAACATATTATCTGGCCCACCATGAAGCCCACTTGTGACTTGGCCCACCCCATTAACCTTTGTGGAATTAAATAAATTGTGACCCGGTTCATTCAATATGCCTACACCCATGTTCAGAACCTTTTCGGCTGGTTCAGAACTAGTACTATTATTAACAGCCTCGAAATCCGTGACCACCACATCCCTATGTTGCATTGATTGGTTCACCACCTCCCCATGCATGCAAACCTCTTGGTTTACCGCTGTCTTTTCGACTTCACCCGACTCATTACCGTTAGGAAACTCCGGGACCTCAGTGGACGGCGGAGATTGATTGCCTTGAACCTCCGCAGCGCCGCCTTGGTCTTCCGATGTTCCATCGTTAATCTCCTCATCTGAGCCGATCGACATTACGTTTTCACCAATATACTCAGGGAGCCACCTTCCGGATCCCTCTGCAACCCAGCATGTATGAGTTAGGCCATTCCATCTAATCTTAATCTCTTCATCAATTTTCCTCCCATGTTTGACAAGAACACCAACATAAGCAGCCGAAAGTTCGGTATCGTATACACCACTTTCCACCTCCATCACAACCTCCCCATAATTTGCACCGACCCTTTCAGCTACGCTGATGTCATTTATCAGCAGCGGAAGCCCAGAAATCTTGAGCCATGTGAGTCTTTCGAATGGAACCAGTTGTCCGTTCCAGATAGAAGCTTCTGACAACCAAGCTTCCCATAATTCTTTCAAAGATAAGAACTCACTAACTTTCTCCGGAGAGGAAAAAGAAAGGAGTATGTTAAGTCCTCCAATGTATCGAACCTCCATTTTGATATTGCTAAGAGCACTCAACCCTTCACACAGTTTGCACAACCGAAAGTAATTTCTTGCCTTCCCGATGATCGACTTACCCACCCATGCTTTTGCTCTTTCAACATTAACGTCCTCCATGTTCAGTATTAACATTCCTTCAGACCCCAAACTATCTCTTTTACCTGTAAGTTTTTCCCTGAATGTTTGCACTCTCCCCGAATCATAACTTTCATAACTAGGTTTGGCATGGACATTGTTCTCTTCTTCTTGATTCTGTTGGTCTCTATCATAGTTCAATGTGTCTTGTCTTCTCGGATCTTTCCTAGCACGACTGTCCTCCTTGCTGAAGCGTGCCACTCTAGCGTATATTCTCCTCCCATGAATCGGTATGTTGTTAAGAGCTTTCACCATCTTATCTTGATCTCTTACGCTTTCGTACCTAAGAAAGGCAAATGTTTTACTGAACTTATCTCTTTTTCTAGCAACATATGCATCAACAAGCCTTCCACATCGCCGGTATTCTTCCCGTATTTCCTCTGAGGATATCCCTTCCGGGAGATTAGAGATGAAAAATGTGATGGAAGATCGTTGGCCGCCATTAGAACTTTCCGGGGGTATCTCCCTGTCCTCCAGAGTCGCCATTGGGGAAAACTTCTTCCATACTTACCTATTTGTGCTTTTTTTGTGTGAACCTACCTACAAACACTTACCCACCATACAAATCACCTATTTATGCAAAAAAAAATTCGTTTTATTATAACCACCATAATTAATTCACTTTAGAGTTTCTACTGATTTTTAGATAAATTAATACAAACATCCGTAAAGGTGTAAAACTTAAACTTGTCCTCTCTCTCTCTCTCTCTAAGAACACCTTTGACGAGCTAACACTTCATTTTCATCAGCAAACCAAACCAAAAACTTAGGGTTTTGAAAACCTTCCAATCCACAAATCACTACATAAACATAACATAACATGAAAGATTCCAATTTAGATCTGTTCGATCCACGAACTGCCGTCATGGACTCTTCTGACTACACTCCCGAAGCCGCCGTCGGCCGTGGTGACGCCGACTTTGCTTTCGCCTTCAACGACAGCAATTTCTCCGATCGTACACTTCGTATAGAGATTGTTTCCGAATCCACTGACTCTACACTCGATGGAGAAGGCTGCACCAGTATAGCTGATTGGGCTAGAAATCGGAAGCGTAGGAGAGAAGATATTAAACGAGATAACGGTAATTCGTATATTATTTAACTAGTATCAGTTAATTCAGCTTTTATTGTATGTAATTTAGTTAAGTTTGTTCGATATGACTGGAAATTGTCTATGATGATGATAGATTGAATTATGCTGTTGTATAACAAGGGACTAAGATATTAGCAGCTTGCTTGTGTATTTGTAATCACGGTCGTCGAGGTTTTTGGCTAAATTATATGTCTGCTTAACATAGTTAATTCAAATTCAGTTGTTTTCTCTAATTAGTGCTTTTAGATTGATATGTAGATTGCAATTGAGCAAATTGAGCAAAGTTTAAAAGAACGGAAACGAGCCTCGAGGCATTTTCCCTTCGTCTCATGAGGCGTAAGGCTCGAGGCGAACCGAGGCGTAGTCAAAAAATAAATATGAAAATTATGTGTCTATAAAAAATAAAATACTTGACCTAGAAAAGTCTAAAACATCAAAAACACATGTCAAAAATAAAATAATTGACCCAACAAGTCTAAAACACCAAAAAAAAAACACATCAAAAACACCCTAAACCACCCGAGGCGCACCTGAGGCGCACATTTTTTTAGCGCCTCAGCCCTTAGAGGCGTATGTACAATCTGAACCCCATGAGGCGCGCCTCAGACTCGTTTTCTTAGAGTTTCGCCTCGAGGCGCACCTCGAGGTGTACGCCTCACCCGTTTTTTAAAACCATGCAATTGAGTAATAAGAAGTGATGTAGTGATTCTGCACGCGTAGTCTTTTAGTCTGCTAATGTGTTATTTGATGAGCTGTAGATGGTGGAAAGAAAGAGGAAGCAGGTGGTCAAATTTTTTTTGTAATGCTCGAGAGAGTCGAGACTCGAGAGATGCTTAGTTAAGGATTCTATTCATCAAAGGAGATGCTAGAGTTTTGTTATATACCTTAATTTGATTGTTAGCAAAGTTTTGTAACAAGCGGATGTTATTTAAAGTTATAAAAACTAGTAGGTTATAACTCATTCACGTTTTGCTATTCTAAGCAGTTAATGCGGTAAAATATCGGATATCGGTCAAGGACTGACTGATATTTGAGATATAGGTTATCGCAGTGAGATATCGGTGGGATATCGCTAATTTTTATATCATGTAAAATCCATATATATATATATATATATATATATATATATATATATATATATATATATATATATATATATATATATAGCAATTTAACACTAACGATTCAATATACTCTCCTATCATTCACAAATTAACCTCTTGCAACTTGCAAACCAATAACAATTGTAGCAAGTAGGAAGTTATTAAAACTTAAAACACTAATATTTAACACTAACAATTAACAATTAAGAGGGTGTTTGGGATTGCGTTTTGAATCTGATTTTTAGATTATTGCGTTTTGAAAACGCAGATAATCAGTTTTTAGTGTTTGGGATTACGTTTGAAAACGCAGATAATCAGTTTTTTAGGCTACCAAAACGCAATAATCTATAAGCAGCTCCACCCCTGCTTTTCCAAAACGCATAATCTGTTTTGAATAATCAATCCCAAACACCCCCTAAGACTTAAAACACTAATAACAACGATAAGAAGTAAGACAAATGGAAGAAAAATACTGATATCGGGAATATCGGTGAGATATTGGTTAAATATCGGTCAATATCGCCGATAATATCGGTACCGATATATCTGTTGATGACCGATAACCGAGATAAAATACTGATATCGGTAATAACGGTGAGATATTGGTTAAATATCGGTCAATATCGCCGATAATATCAGTACCGATATTTTGTACCGATATATCTGTTGATGACCGATAACCGAGATATCGGTGATGTATCACTGATATATCGGCCGAGTTAACTACATAGTTGCTAGACGCCTAGACTTGTTTGGTTGTAGGATTTGCTCTAGATTCCTTATGCCTCTTCTGTATTTTATTTATTTATTTATTTATATATTTTTTGATAGAATGTGCTAGGTATGTTGGATAATATGACTGTTCTTCACATGAGTACTCTAATTGTTTCATGACCCTGAACACCATTATGTAAATATGGTTACTTTGAGCAAACATGTCACTACTGACTGATAACATTTTAGCGTTCACAGCTGTAGACATGACTGCTGAGGGTCCAGAGGAACAAATTCTGAATCAGCCTGATAGCATTCCTGATGATGTGGACACTGAAAACCAGGATGAGGAAACTGCAGCAATGATGGAAGAACCACCATCAGGTATGCTGATTTTTTCTATTGTTTTTGTTTCATAGATCAAATTTGGAATTAAACTGTTAAAGCCGTTTTTCCTATTAGAATAATACTATTTAAACCTTCTGTTAATCAAGATGATCAAACGATGATGTTATTTGTGTCCCATTTTTTTAAACACGCTTCAGGTAATTATAACCCACTATCACATCTCTTTCTTCTCACAAGTCACAATGCGGTTAATGGTGGCAAAAATGAATCTCAAGTTACGAAAACAAAATCAGTAAATATGTTTACCTTCTTGAAGTTGGGCATTGAACTTTTTATATTTATTGGTTCTTCCGTTTTACTTTTCAGGAGATGAAGGTGCAAACGATGTTGATTCAAACTGGAGCATGGAGTGTTCAACAGTTCTGAGAGTAAAAACTCTACACATTAGTTCTCCAATTTTAGCGGCAAAAAGCCCATTTTTCTACAAGGTGAAACGCAATATCCTAATAGGTGTGCTTTATCTGTCATTGAATATTCTTTACTTAACATGCGTTTTCTGTCTCTAATTCAGCTCTTTTCCAATGGTATGCGGGAGTCGGAGCAACGACATGTAACATTGCGGATAAATGCTTCTGGTACATATTTTTTATTTCCTTTTGAGCTTACTATACTTCATTATGATGGCATAGTTTTAGATAAATCATCACTTTTTCTTTATGGAACAGAGGAAGCTGCATTTATGGAACTCCTTAACTTCATGTACAGCAATACCTTAACAGTGACATCTGCACTTGCACTGCTAGATGTGTTGATGGCGGCTGATAAGTTTGAGGTGGCTTCATGCATGAGATATTGCAGCCGTTCATTGAGAAACCTGCCTATGACACCTGATTCCGCACTACTGTATCTTGAACTCCCATCTAGCATTTTACTGGCTGAAGCAGTTCAACCATTGACTGATGCTGCAAAACAATTCCTTGCTGTTCGTTACAAAGATATAACCAAGTAAGCTCATTTTCCATTTTTGCACTTCCCTTATATGTCACTGAAAAGTCTCGAACACACAACTTACAAGTTTGCAATTTTCTTTTCTATTAGTGTGGTTCACAGGCTGTTTCGAGATGTCATTAATTTTATTTGAACTTTGATGAAGTAATACCCCTGGGACCATAAAAGAGTATTCATCTATTGCTGTTGATTATTTATCAGTAAATCAATAGTTTTCTTTTTCTTTTTTTATAAATAAATAAAAATGATTTGGAGATCATAAGAAAATATGAAGTATCATTTGAATGCACCGAGGCTCAAAAATTTAAGTGAAACTTCATGACTCCAAAAGCTAAGTTCATGTACATAACGAATGAAATAGTTTGTATTTTACATTGATTGAAAAAAGGATATATTTAATTTTATTTTCAAGTCAGTTGTCTTCATGTAATAATCAGATTTCAAGAAGAGGTTCTTAACTTACCTCTTGCTGGAGTGGAAGCGATACTGGCAAGTGATGATCTCCAGGTTGCATCTGAAGATGCGGTTTACGATTTCGTCCTCAAATGGTCTAGAACACATTACCCTAAAATAGAAGAACGCAGAGAAATCCTAACCACACGTCTTGCTCAGTTCATCCGTTTCCCCTACATGACCTGCAGAAAACTTAGAAAAGTCATGGCCTGCAACGACTTTGACCATGACTTTGCACAAAAAGTCGTAGTTGAAGCCCTCTTTTTCAAAGCTGAAGCCCCACACCGACAACGCACCCTAGCTGCCGATGAGAACCCGAACCTAAACCGCCGGTTCATTGAACGGGCCTACAAGTACCGACCTGTTAAGGTGGTGGAATTCGAACGACCACGTCAGCAATGTGTGGTGTACCTAGATTTGAAACGCGAAGAGTGTGTGAATTTGTTCCCATCGGGGCGAGTCTATTCTCAAGCTTTTCATTTAGGTGGTCAAGGGTTTTTCTTATCGGCTCATTGTAATATGGACCAACAAAGCTCGTTTCATTGCTTCGGACTTTTTTTGGGCATGCAAGAGAAAGGGTCGGTGACATTTGCGGTTGACTATGAGTTTGCAGCCCGGTCTAAGCCTACCGAAGAATATATCAGTAAGTACAAGGGAAATTATACTTTTACAGGTGGAAAAGCAGTCGGTTATAGGAACTTGTTTGCGATTCCGTGGACTTCGTTTATGGCTGAGGATAGTCTTTACTTCATCAATGGCATCCTCCATCTTCGGGCCGAGCTTACAATTAGGCATTGAAGATTTGAAAAACGGTTAGTAATATTTCTAACCTCTTTACATGTTTGTGTGTCAACACAACCTCTGGAAATGTAAATTGGTATCCTTGTATGGAGCTGTTGTAACATTTCTGTATCTTTCCTGCAGCTTGGATTTAAACAGGCGATTTTATATAAATAGTAAAATTATGAAAGCTATATGATAATATTACAAGACGGGTATATGTGCTTTAAATCAAAAGTGGATTTTAACTAATATATATTTTGTATTCTTATAATTTTCTTATTTTATTTCCGGGGCCGTCTCCAAAAATGTCAAAAAAAATTTGGGCCTTGGGCGAAAAAGAATTTGGGCCTAAAATTTTGTAAAGATGAATGAATTATAAAAAAAATTGAGTATAGTGCTAGAGCCAAGGATTGAACTTGAGACCTCTACATTAAATTAACATGGGTTTTCCAACTCCACTAACAAGACTTTAATGTATAAAACACAAATATATATCCTAAATATAGAATTTAATATATATACGCATATTTTAAAAAAACGTTCGGGCCCATTTAAGGGTCGGGCCCGGAGCCGGTGACCACCCGGCTCACCCTCATAGCCGGCTCTGTTTATTTCAAAGTAGAAAGTGCATTAAAATGGATCTAGTTATGTACGTATAGTTATGTGTAATGATGGAGGTTCTTTTAAATAAATTTAAAACATTTTATTTTGATAACATATAAATATAATGTCATGGTGATAGGAACTAGATAATCGAAGGCTAATTTTATTAAAATAATATGATAGTTGGCCTGATTCGAGAGTTGTGAGTCTCCAATACAAAGACTGATAATCAACTTAAACAAAACATGACCAAATAGAAAAGAAATGAAATACTTAAATAAGAAATAGAGTAGTTATTAATTCTAAATTCCAGGCCATTAATTTAGCCTCTTGACTTTGATTGGACCTTTGACTCCCCTAAAATTTAGCCCATCTAGATGCAAATTAGCAGGTTTGTATCAATACTACCGGCCTAGAAAATCGATTTGTCCTAAGTCGAAAAGAATGGATTTGTACCAGCAAATAAGTCATTTAATGGCAGCCGATATCTGTCCCTTCAATGGTCTCGAGTTGAGACCAATATTCAACCAATACGAGGCAATAAGCCATTCAGTGGTTGCTGAGATCTCTCCCTTCACTGATCTCGAGTTGAGACCTATATCAAACGCATAAGCAGTAGTTGTGTTATGTGCAAGTTGGCCAACCCCCACTCGATAAGGGTAAGTGTAGCTTTTGTTTCCCATTTTCAACATATCTTGACTAGTCCACTCACCATGTTTAGCTCATTTATTAGTTTGGGCGGCCTATGAAGTCATGGGAGCAAGAGATAATTTGGTACACAATTTCACAGGAATTTAATTTTCTTCCAAATCTCCAATCTGCAATGGGATGCCATCTCCTACCTTCAATCGAACACCACCCAAGACATGGTTGTTGGTATTTAGTTGACCACCCAAAACGTGCTCAAATCGATCTTCGTTGACACTATCATGATCTTTCTCTTTAACCGGATCTGGGAGTGGTCTGTGAGGTTCATCCTCGGGTTCCTTGGTAAGCCGTGTAGGTTTTGCTAGCCACGCTTCCCTAATCACTGCAATATCATTCTTTAGGGATAACAAGGAATCGAGTTTTTTTTTTTTTTTTTTGAAATGATCTCCAATCAAGTAGCGATTGAATCAATGTGGTTGCTGCGGGTCTGCCCCATTTGATTTACCAGCAATGGAACCATTGTTAGGAACAAGAAAATCAAAGGCTGATTTTATTGAAATAATATGCTAGTTGGCCCGATTCGAGAGGGGCTAGTCTCCAATACAAAGACACTGATAATCGACTTAAACATGACATGACCAAATAGAAAAGAAATGAAATACTTAAATAAGAAATAGAGTAGTTATTAATCATACATTCCAGGCCATGAATTTAGCCGTTTGACTTTGACTGGACCTTTGACTCCCCTAAATCTCAACCCATATAGATATGAATTAGCAGGTTCGTATCAATAATACCGGCCCGGAAAACCGACTTGTCCTTAAGTCGATAAGGATGGAGTTGTACTAGGCAATAAGCCATTCAATGGTTGTTGAGATATGTCCCTTCACTAATCTCAAGTTGTGACCAGTGTTTAACCAATACCAGGCAATAAGCCATTCAGTGGTTGGCTGATTTTATTGAAATAATATGCTAGTTGGCCCGATTCGAGAGGGACTAGTCTCCAATACAAAGACACTGATAATCGACTTAAACATGACATGACCAAATAGAAAAGAAATGAAATACTTAAATAAGAAACATAGTAGTTATTAATCATACATTCCAGGCCATGGATTTAGCCTTTTTGACTTTGATTGGATCTTTGACTCCCCTAAATTTCAACCCATATAGATATGAATTAGCAGGTTCGTATCAATAATACCGGCCCGGAAAACAGACTTGTCCTTAAGTCGATAAGGATGGAGTTGTACTAAGCAATAAGCCATTCAATGGTTGTCGAGATATGTCCCTTCACTGATCTCAAGTTGTGACCAGTGTTTAACCAATACCAGGCAATAAGCCATTCAGTGGTTGCCGATATATGTTCCTTCGCTGATCTCGAGTTAAGACCTATATCAAACCAACAAGCAGTAACTTTGTTATGTGCAAGTGGGCCAACCCCCACTCGATGAGGGTAAGTGTAGCCTTTGTTTCCAATTTTCAACATATCTAGATTATTCCATCCTCCATGTTTAGCCCATTTGTTAGTTTGGGCAGACCATGAAGTCATGTGAGCAAGAGATAAATTGGTACGCATCAACTTCACACGATTTTGATTTGCTTCCAAATCTCCAATCTGCAATAGGACACCATCTCCTACCTTCAACCGAACACCGCCTCTAATTTCATAAACACTATCGCTGGTCTTTGGTTGACCACCCAAGACATGGTCGCTGATCTTCAATTGACCGCCCCAGACGTGCTCAAATCGATCTTCGTCAACACTATTAGGATCTTTCTCTTTGATCGGATATGGGAGTGGTCTGTGAGGTTCATCCTCGGGTTCCTTGGTTAAACTGTGTTGGTCTTGCTAGCCACGCTTCCCTGATCGCTGCAATACCGTTCTTTAGGGACAACAAGGAATCGAGTTTTTCTGAAATGATGTCCAATCGAGGAACGATTGAATCAATGTGGTTGTTTCGGGTATACCCCATTGAATCAATGTGATTTTATTGAAATAATATGATAGTTGGCCCGATTCGAGAGGGGCTAGTCTCCAATACAAAGACAAACACAGATGATCGACTTAAACATGACATGACTAAATAGAAAGAAATGAAATACTAAAATAAAAATTAGAGTAGTTATTAATCCTAAAGTTTAGGCCATGAATTTAGCCTTTTGATTTTGACTTGATCTTTGACTCCCCTAAAATTTAGCCCATCTAGATGTGAATTAGCAGGTTCGTATAACATGACAATGGAAATAACCCCTTAAAAGTACAAAGTCAAATTATATGGCTGGCAAAATGAATTAGGCTATATGTTGTGGCTCGCGGTGAGCACCGCCGCGAGCCACCGACATGACTCTCAAGTAACCTAGTCACGTCAGGCTGTTGTGGCGGGTGGTGAGCACCGACGCGACCACAACCTACAAATTCAACACAAATTCCTTTCTTCGCACTGTGAGCCTGCTCGCGTCGGGTTAGCGTGGGGCTGTTGTGGTTGGGGGTGAGTGTGAGGCTATTGTGGCTGCTCGCGCCTGGTCGCTTGCGTGTCCACAACACACACTTACAATATGACAGTCAATATGATGATCGACAAAGTTAATTAAAGAGAATAAGGGTTTTTAATGGAATAAAGAATCAAGACTATAAGTTTAAGTTAACCTCAACCTTTTTTAATACATACACAAGTCTTAATATGTTAAAGCAAATTAAAAAATTAAATTAATCATGCTCGATACTATTTTACAAAAAAAAGTTTTTGTAAATATGCGAGGAAATTTTCAATTCTTTAGCGTCTCTCATCCATTTCAACAACATTCTAACGATGAAGGTGAGGTTGTATAGACATAGCCTCAAAAATTTAGGCTAAATATGCCAAATAGTAATTTAAAAAAATAATAATAATAATTTAACATGCCTTACGTTTATTTTATAAAGTCCACAATCATTTCCTGTTCAGGATAACATATCATTATCAACATGGACTCACCCTCGTCACCCAAACACACCATCAAGGTCGCTGCCATCTCCGGTTCTCTCCGCAAAGCCTCCTTCCACAACGGCCTCATCCGCTCCGCCATTGAAATAGCCAACCAATCCATCGACCAAATGTCCATCGAACACATTGACATATCATCACTGCCCATGCTCAACACTGACCTTGAAACCGACGACAAGTTTCCACCAGAAGTAGAATCCTTTCGCCAGAAGATCCTTCAAGCCGACTGCTTCTTATTCGCTTCACCAGAATTCAATTACACTGTCACTGCTAGTTTAAAGAATGCAATTGACTGGGGGTCAAGGATACCGAACGTATGGGCGGATAAGGCTGCTGCTGTCATTAGTGCTGGAGGTAGTTTTGGTGGTGGATTGTCACAGTATAGTCTCAGGCAATGCGGTGTTTATTTAGATTTGCATTTTATTAATAAGCCGGAGTTCTTTTTGAACGCGTTTGAAGATCCTCCTAAGTTTGATGATGATGGGAATCTGGTTGATGAGGAAGCTAAAGAGAGGTTGAAAGCCGTTCTTTTGGCGCTTAAAGCTTTCACCTTGAGACTACAAGGAAGTTGAGATAATAGAGGTTTGAAAGATGCAATGTGTTTGATTTCAGGGGTCTCATCCTCTCCCTCTTTCGAATATGATCAAGATCATGTGATGTGTTATCATTTAAACTACTTGTAACTTGTGTAATGTGTCGAGCCGGGGGTCTCTCTGGAAGCAGCCTCTCTATCTCTAAAGATAGGGGTAAGGTTTGCCTACATCTTACCCTCCCCAGACCCTACTAATAGCGTCGCTATTCGTGGGATTTTCCTGGGTACGGTTGTTGTTGTTGTAACTTGTGTAATGTGTCTGATTTGGTATATTATGTCACTACACTTTTAAAACACTTATCATCCGGTGTTAACCGGCCTTTTCTTACCAATGTGGGGCTAGCCCATTTAGTGGAGGCATATGTCTTTTCGATGGGAGGTCTCACATTCAAACCTGGGCTAAGGAGTAGTTTAAGAACATCTTTTTTCCAAAAAAAAAAAAAAAGGAGTTTCAACACCAAATGAAGTTCTAAAAACACAAGATAACTCCATTTATATTGTTATATTGTTCAACACCAAATGAACTTCAACACCAAATGAAGTTCTAAAAACACAGAAAATGACACACCAAATGAACTTCAACACCAAATGAGGCTGGGTTCTTATATTGTTTACTATATTTGGTTTTAACTATTTATGATTTAGATTTTAAGTTTAAATCTGTGTCTATTTTAATTGGAAAATAAATAGTCAAGAAACATGTTTGATTCCAAATCAGGAACGAATCTAAAACTTGTTTCCGAAAGAAAATATATAGCAGATAACCATGTTTTTAGCAAACTCTAGAACTGGGAAAATGACAGCTTACTCAAGCTTGTCAAGTTTTATGGGAAGTAAAACAAGAGTAAGGCTACATACAAATTCCACATAAGATACTATACATTACAAGACCATATGATATACGCACGCCTCTTGTACATAAAACATCGTTCGAATTCAACAAACAAAGTAAATGTAGCATCATTGATCGCAACCGTGACCATCTATTCAGTCCCTGCAATCTTCTTCTTTATAGACTCGATGTCTGTGGCTAGCTCTTTTCTGCTAGACTGGAGTACAAAAATTGTGATATCATCAGCCATTAGTCATTAATAACGGATCAACGAAAAAGTTGCAGACTAGGGGATCAGATATGCACAGACCGCTCAAAGCCCCGCCCACACAGACCAGACCAGTGACGGTCAATGCCACTAAAAGCTATCTTGCAAAAAAATTTGTTTCTTACCTTGAAGAGCAGATATCGGTAGACAAACCATCCGGTATATCCAAGTCCTACCAATTCCAAGATCTTCGGAAGCTGAGATTTTCATGAAACCATGTAAAAACAAATCAGAAAAGGTTACGAAATTGCCAAACTTGAAATGTAACCGAACTTGCGTGTTGTTCTCTGTTTCTTTACTTTCTTAAATTAACATCCTACTATAATCATGAGTGGGAAACAAATGGACGGCTTTAGTAACGGGTCAGTTGACCTGTAAACTTTTTGCTTGTTTGGTATAATTAGTTAACGCGTTAAATATGATTACAAAACTATTTATTACAATAATGACCAACCTATTGCTACTCCTTACCAATGGTACGGAATTGACTGCACCGATAAGAATTGAGGATATCCATATTGCTACAACTGCTCCTCCTCCATAGATTATGACTGTGGACTTGTTCTCAACTGCATCCCACTACAAAAATATAAATAATTAAAATAAAAACTGATGATAAGGATATATACATATGAAGCTATGTATGTTTTTTTTTTTTTTTTTTTTTTTTTTTTTTTTTTTTTTTTTATTATCATATTCACCTTTTCTTTTAAGTCATTGAACAACTCATTGGCATCTGGTGCAGATGATGCATCTTCTGAGGCCTTGATCTGGAAAAGAGATGACCTCTTCGACTCTGGTACGCAAAAGAACATGAAACAGAAATTATTTGATATATTTGGGGGCAAGCCTACGATGCAACACCCCTGTTTGGTATCACTATTTGGGGGCAAGCCTACGATGCAACACCCCTGTTTCTAAGGTTTCTCGTGATTCAATCCTTGTTAAAAGTTTCTAGAGTAAAAAATTGTCTGGGATAGCTTATCAAAACTGTTATATCTGTTTATTGCTTTGTCAAATAAGCAACTTGGAATAACAAACGTTAAACTGCTTATTCAAATAACCTATTTCACTGGCAAAAAAATATCAGATAATCGATGAAAAGATCCAGTGGCGAATCCGGAACCCTCTCTGGATTCGCCACTGAAAAGATCCTAAACGCCCTCAAAACAGCTTATTGTTGTATCAAAAGACAATAAGCAAATAACCAGTTTTAATAAGCAATCTCAACCCCCCCCCCCCCCCCCCCCCCTCCCCCAAAAAAAAAAAAAATCAACTCAAACTAACAAACGAAATCGTATCCGACCCATCAGATATGTATATCTTTCCTCTCGATTTAGAAAAAAAAAAAAAAAAAAAGTTTTAACACAAAACGTAAAGAATAGTGCATTCAACAACATATATATTACATTCTCTAAAAGTTCAAATCAAAAGAAAATAACACATGTACAAATACCATTAGCTGCACAATCACATATAGAGTTGAAAGCATAGCTGTTAAAGACGCGAGGCACACTCAAGGCGCTAAGGTGAGCCTTGGCCCTCAGCGCAAGAGCTTTTTTAAGCGAGGCAGGCACGCGGTATAAGTTACATTTTAGGAGCTTTAAACATGTTTTAGGATTCTTTAGAGTTAGTTTAGGTTGATTATAGACTTGTTTAGTGTTGGTATAATTGTTTCAGATCTATTCAGACAATTGTTGCCCGGGATTTCGTCGGAACTTAGCCTGAAAAATGTGTCTCAGGGCCTGAAAGTAGGTTTTTGAAGCGAAGCGAGAAGACTGCGGTGGGCCTGAAAAGTGGGCGTAGGCGCACGCTTGGGTGGGCTTTGACAACAGAGGTTTAAAGGTAGTAGTTTTTTATCTGATCATGATCTTACATTCTTATAAATCAGTTGTTTACAAAATTGTTACAACCCAAACACGAAAAACTTAACTCAAAAGATTAGTCAAGTGGGTGAGGGAGCCCATTCGACCTATAAACCACACATTTGTTGCACATGCCGTTTGAAAATCAGACCTCTAACGAAACACTAACTAAAAAAATAATTAAAAGCAACTAGAATACTAGATAAACTTATATGTTAAACTGATAATTCAAACTATTTATTTAAATAAATAAACCAACTATAATCTTCGAACCCACTTGAATTATCTTTAACCCAATTAAACTTTACCAACAATTATCCTTCATTCATACAACCGATACAGGACAAGTCCCATACCTTACAATACCTTACAGTGGTTTCGGTCCATAACAAAACTAATGTATGATGGTTACCTGAAACCTGCTTGATGGAGGTAGAAAAGGAACGGGCAGGGAGGTTAGGTAAGGCGGAGAAACGGGCAGTGGTGGTGACGGTGGGGAGACGTGGTAACATGACGGCGGTGGCCGCCATGGAGGTGGAAGTTGCCGCCGCATACGCCGTCGTAGCCATTTCAAATGCTGTCCGCACAAAGTAATGATTGTTCTATCTTTTTTGTGTTTTGTTTTTGTTTTTTGTTTTGTTTTTTAAGCTTTTGTTGTTAATAAAAAAAAAACTAAAAAGTGAAGATTTTGTTGTGACACGTGGATGAAGAATGAGTTCTGATTGGCTGTTTGTTTATCTTCACAATCCACGTTTGAAAGGTTCATACAACAGACTTGGTTTGGGCCATAAGTTATTGGGTCCAGTTGGACTTATAACTTTTATATATTTTTTTTGTTTATTGGGAAAACTATATACACATGAAATGAATATGGTTGTTTTAGAAATTGTTATTTTATCATGCTTTTAGTAGTGTAAATAAATACCATTAAAAAGTATGAGACATTAAATTATAAGGTATGTATGTATGTGTGTGAAAAATCAAAATTAGTATTTTTATCTTTCTTTATATTTGTTTATAAATTAATGTCACCACCCTCCATGTGAATGCTCAACAAAAGTATTCTATGTGTTTTGTTCTGTGTATGTCCATAGAGTACTTCAATCTTGCAAAATAAGACCGAGTTGACCGATTAATAGCTGAGTACTCACTATAAGTTAGGCCGTCGAGTATAACCGAGTTGGCCGAGTACTCACCGCCTAGGCCGATTTGACCTCCCGGGTACTCCCCCGCCTAAGCCGAGTATTCGGAACTCCTCAATCGACCGAGTTGGTAGCGCCTAGCGAGTTTTGCAACCATAAAGTATTTTATTTCTGTCAGAAGATGCTCAAACTCTTTCTCCCTATCTTGTACATGGAAATAAACCACCTGCCTCATTATATTATATAGTCTAATAATTTGAAATGTTTGATTAAATGGTTATGTTACATTTACATCATTTAATGGCTCATATTAAGCTTCAAAACTATTAGAGTACAATATTCCTGAAATTTTTGTAGCTTCAAACCATTATTGTACATTTACCATTAATCATATCCAATTTGATGTTAAAGACATCACTTTCAATATCAATATCTCATTCATGTTAACCTCAATTTGAATACGCCCTTGATCGTTTGCCTCTTTATCAGAAAGTATATTATTTGCTTTGACAATTAATAAAAGGAACCATTTGGTTACACACTTACACTTACACCAGTTTTCCAACATCCAAAAATATTTGTAACATGCTACAAAGAAGCTAAGTCCTTTATCTCCCTTGTGTACGTAATGTGAGGTGTGTGGTTAGAAAGGATCTATTTTAAGAAGTGTCTTAGAAATGAGCAAAAGACTCGGTCGGACTGAATCACTACTTGACATCTCATTTCCATGTTTTCCTCAATCATCGGAACAACCAAAAACATCCCAAACATTTTGGCAAATACTAAGAAAAAACATCAAAATATCCATTTCCAACTTCATTTCAATGTTTTTGAGTATTGGCCGGGTTCGAATTACTTTACAAGATCCCATAACCAAGATCTTGTTTCGGGTTTCATTTGAAGATTTGGGCAACAAACGATGTCCACATGAAGGACTTTGAGGACACAACGTTTTGTGTTAATGTTGATGGGGTCTAAAACACGCTTCATCATCGAATTTGTGACTTTTTATTATTTATGCTCGTTTCTTGTAACCCAAGCAATGAATAATCATCATGATCGATCATTGGATGATTTTCTAAAAGATCACGCAAAGAAATCGATACCAGAATATCCTAAAGTGGGTGAGTTATATAACGTAACTCTACCCTCAAATTTCACAGGAATGGAAGTTTCAATTGTGCACCTCCGAAGCTCGAGTGTTTGGGCACATGGAGCTAATTTAGGTAATTTCCAAGTTCCTCCAAGAATAATTCCGAAGCCGAATGTCACATCACTAGATATAGTGTTTTCAAATTTAGGAAATTGGTCATCTTATTATTACAATATGCCAAATTACGCTTTTGTCACCCCGATTCTCGGTTTCAGTGCCTACAGTGTAAGCTACACGAAGGGTCAAAACGGTCATCTCACATCTAGTGTTACCAAACTAGAGTTACCTCTCATCGGCAAGCCAATTATGGTTCACTTTCCTTCAATGTGGCTCCCTAAAGGGAAATGTGTCAAATTTTACTCAAATGGACTGACCACAATAACCAACATGTCATTGTCCCGCACATGTGAAGTGTGGGGCCAAGGGTATTTCGGGATTGTGGTGCGGACCCCACAATCACACAAGATATGGAAAATGTGGGTGATCGGAATTGGTGTCGGGAGCATTGGATTATTCTTGTGTGGATTAGTTATATCTAAAGTAATTAGATTTGTCGAGAGAAGAAAAATTCAAAAAATGGAGATAAATTCCGAAAAAAGCGAGGTTTTAGATACAAAATATGTTGGACATAGTAGAATGCCTTGTGCTTTTGGGATAAGAACTCAACCTGTTCTTGAAAACGATTATTTTCCTTAACTGTTTTTGTAACATTTTATAGTTAAACAAAATTACCTTTTTTTATCCTTTAGTCCATCTTATCTAATTGTTCTTTTATTTATATCAAGTATTAATTAATAATTGTATAGACAGACTTTATCCTGTAAATTTGCGCATATTGACCTATGAGCAATGGATCTTGAAAGGTAGATCCATGAAGTTACCACTAAGAATGGCATCAAGCCATCTACTACAACATTCCACCAATAGCAAAGCTAAGGCAGGGTGTGAGGATGGTAAAATATAAGGCTGTGAGGTATAGAGACGCCCCACCCCCCCGTCCCCTCCTTTTTTGCCCCGTCTCAACTCCCCACGCCGCCCCCTCCCCCGTCCTCTTCCACCCCCGTCCCTTGGAGAACGATGGAGACAGACCAATCAAATGTTTTCCCTTTTTTTTTTTTCTTTTCTTTATGAAAGTTATGTGCTGGAGTGAAAAAGGGAAGAGAGACATGAACCTTGTGGTGTCTCCAAACCCCACCCATGTCTCAAGAATGTTGAGACACCACCTTGATGATGTGGCATCCTACATGGCATGGAGACATGACCTTTTTCATGTCTCCACACCCCATAGCCTAAAGAGCCATACCTCTACCCCGTAAGAATAGAGAGTCTACTTCCGGTAAACACGTAACTAGATTAAGATTGTTGAAGAAACAATTACATGTATCCTGTAGGGGTATGATCTTCTAGACGAAACAGAGATGATTACGATCCTTGCTGTATACCAAGAACAGGGCTGAATGACTGCAAAACAAAACAAAACACCGTTAGGACTCGCCACAGGATTGGGGGTTTTCCTGTGACCACCCTCCGGCGTGAGAATAAGTATCGTTTTAAGAAGTGGGTATTAGATTTTTCAGAGAAGTCAGAGTGTGTCATTCGTTTACCTGGGACCTCCTTATATAATAGTCGTTATTCCTTCTGAGTCATAAAGAGATAATCTTTATCGTTATCAACAAACCATTACGACTTTCCCGGTTGTTTAAATGGGTCGGTTAGTTTGTTGACAGTCATATGTTATCTTCTAGGAGAGCTGGGCTCCTCTGCTATTATTAAAGATGGGCCGGCCTTAAACGTATTGGGCTTACTATGGTGTGGGCTAGCCTGGTTAGGTTGGGCCCCACCTCGTCAATTGTGTTTCATGTAATACGTATGTTCTATTTTATTACCGTGCTTGTAAAATGAACCTAATATATGCACCATCTGTCCCTCCTATCTAAGGATCTCAACAGTCAACAATATCAATAGTACACAAAAGGAACTCCTAACAATACAATTACAGAATTACTGGCAAAATTTCCCAATTAGACAGCCTAAGGAACTAAACAATCAACAATCCAAAATAGCAAATCAACCCTTTATTTCTGTTTAATTCTTCAATAAAAAAAAGATCATATCAGCTACTGAAATTACTCTTTGACTTTATGAGCCCGAATCGACATACATGATTCTATGAGCATTGGATCACGAAAGGTGGATCCGTGAAGTCACCGCTAAAGATGGAATCGACGATGATCTTGTTTGCAGCCTCAGTGGTATGGACGCCATCCCAACTCACATAGTTTTCGGGATCATCACAAGCTGATGCCGTAAGATTTTGACCGTTTACAAACTTGGTGTTCCCACAAAACACTTGTGGATTAAAATTATAGCGACCACCTCCATTTCCGCAGCATGCTATTGTACCATACTTCAAACCTTCATTGAGGTACAAAAATATAAGAATCCGTGTACTAATAATAGATCCATGCTGACCCGACCCAACACTTTTTGACAAGTGCTAAAAACACTTATCTTGAAATGTTACCCAACCCGTTTTAGAGGGTGTTTGGGATTGCGTTTTTAATCTTATTTTTAGATTATTGCGTTTTGAAAACGCGGATAGGCAGTTTTTAGTGTTTGGATTGCGTTTTGAAAACGCAGATAAACCGTTTTTTGGGCTATCAAAACGCAATAATCAATAAGCAGCTCCACCCCTGCTTTTTCAAAACGAATAATCTTTTTTGAATAATCAATCCCAAACACCCCCTTAATGTTTAATGAAATGATTGTACCGTGAGATGTGGGATGTCGAAAAAGCTCTAGCAACGCTTTGTGAGAATCAACGTAAATGACTTTGGCATCGGAGAGTTGTTGCCTCGTTTGGTTAAGGGCGTCACGAAGCATATCATTGTAGTCATCTACCGCATTATTGTACGAGATCAAACACCCGAATTCATCAATATCCTTGTCATCATGAGGGAGTTCAACCAAAAATGAAGGGTAACATCCAATGGGTGCCAAATTTAGGACAAAAAAACGCACGACCTCCTAACGCGTACAAATCCTGCATAAAAATAATTTGTATAAGGGGCTGTTTGTTTAGCCTCTTAATGATTCATTAAGAGGCTAGCCTCTTATTCGGACAGAGGCAAGCTTGTTTGGTTGCAAAAATTGTAGCCTCTTAACTGAACCCCTAAGTCTGAATCATTCAGATTCATAACAATGCTGAAAGAATATTGAGACCAAAACACCCTTCCTTCCTCTTTACCTTCCAAACCCTTCACCCCCAACCCTCCAACCCAACCCTCCGCCCCCAACCCCCTGCTCACCACCAACAGCCGCCGCCGGCCCTCCACCTCCGGCCACAGCCTTCCTCCTCCGTCTCCCCACCTCCTCTCCGGCCATACCCTTCCTCCTCCGCAGATCTGCGAGCACAGGTACAGGTCCCGTTTTTTTTTTTTTTTTTTTTTTTTTTAACCGATTGTCTTGTATTATTATGATGTGGTTGTTTTAGATTTTGGTTATTTGGTTTATTTTCTTGTATTATTATTTGGTTATTGTTATTGTTGGTTTATTTTTTAGATTTTGTTTATTTTCCAGATTTTTTTTCTTTTATTTTTTTTTTCTGAATTTGGTGATATATATATGAATTTGGTGATATATTTTTCAGATTTTTTTTTCTGAATTTAGTTTATTTTTCATTTTTTTTTTTTTGTTATGTTGCTATGTTGTATGTTATGTTGTATGTTGATTGTTATGTTGTATGTTGTATGTTGATTCTTATGTTGTATGTTGTATGTTGATTGTTATGTTGTATGTTGATTGTTATGTTGTATGTAGTATGTTGATTGTTATGTTGTATGTTGTATGTTGTATGTTGATTGTTATGTTGTATGTAGTATGTTGATTGTTATGTTGTATGTTGTATGGTAGAATGGTTGTGTTGTATGTTGAAAAAGATACATGTTTTCTTTATGTTGTATGTTGATTGTTAGAAACATTGGATAATTGGTATGATTGAGGTGGTTTAAATCCCTTATCTTTAGGAACCAATATCCAAAGAAATGGCGAAAAGGATTAGGATTAATTGGAAGCAAGAAGGTGTTGAAAAAACCTTTCTTGAAGCATGTGTTCATGAAGTAACCGTTAATGGACGTGAAGGAAGTAGTCTTAAACAAGCGTCGTGGAAACCTGTAGCTGAAAAATTGAAAACTCAAAACAATTTCATTGTGGACCAACGTCAAATGAAGAATCACTATGATTTTGTAAAAGGAAAATTTTCAGAAATGTCATTGAGCAATAGGTGCCTTAGATGGAACGCTTATACATGCGATCGTGCCTGCTGATCAACAGACTCATTACCGGGGAAGAGGAAAAGGTGAATGCTTTCAAAATGTATTAGCAATTTGTGACTTTGATATGATATTCACATTCGTATGGGCCGGATGGGAGGGAATTGCACATGATTCACGAGTTTTAAAAGAAGTTGCGTTCAACCCAAATTCTGGCTTTCCTTTCCCGCCACCAGGTTTTTAACCATTCTTCAATGTTCATTTCATACATTATTTGTTTTTTATATGATAGTTTTGATATTGATACAGATAAGTATTACCTTTGTGACGCTGCGTACACCAACACTCGTGGATTTATGACTCCTTACCGTGGTACGAGGTATTGGTTAGCCGATTTTCGACGACAACGTGCGTTAACTAAGGAAGAAAGATTCAATCATGCTCACGCACAACTCAGAAATGTCATTGAACGTGCATATGGTGTTCTAAAGGCGAGATTCCCAATCCTAAAGCAAATGGCTCCCTTTTCTTTTCCAATACAAAGAGACATAGTGATTGCTTGTTTCGCCGTCCATAATTTTATAAGGAAATGCAATATTTATGATCAGTTATTTATGGAGTATGATGAGAACACGATGTTTCATGAAATGCAAAGTGGGGAAAATGATGGCCTGATAGTTCATGACATAGAGTGGGGTTCACAAGGTATTGACTATATGAATTCTTTACGTGGCCAGATTGCTAATCAGTTGCTTTCAAATGCTTCATCAAATTAAAATTGTATGCAGAGTTGTGTTATTTGTATTTGGATTTCGTATGTTGTGTTATTTTGTATTTGGATTTTCGTATGTTTCCATGGATGTTAAAGGATTTATGTTTAATTTGGATTTTCTATGACGTTTTGTATTTTACTTTTACAATTTTTCATCAATTTGTACACTATTCAGAACTCTGGCCAAACAGATACATTCATTCAGCACATAATAGTTCAGAGGGGTAAAATAGTCATTCTGCACAGTCATTCAGAGATACAGCCAAACAGCTCTTTATTGATTCAGCACTTACTGGTTCAGAGCCTCTTAACCATTCAGACCTCTTATTGATTCAGCACTTACTGGTTCAGCACTTGCCAAACAGCCCCTAAGTGTTTTTATAACATATACTTAATAATTATCCGAACATGTCCTAGAGATTTATCGTAGGTCACAAACAAGATTCGTTGTTAATACTTGCCTTGATCGAGTTGGTGATTCCTGAAATGACTTGAGGAAGTATCATCTTGACTCGGTTGATGCCATTTTTAGCTAAATCGGATGTGAAATCGTTCTGGCCGATGTAAAATGTGTAGAGTGATTTCCCAAATATATCAGGAGTAGGAAGGTTTGTTGACCCTATACATGCGAACACAACATGTGATCATAATTTGGTTTAACATTTATGATTAAACATTTAAACATACGGTTTTTAATATACCTTGGGAGTAAAGATTTTCAACTTGAGCCTTAAAATGTTTCAGTTGGTTGACCTGAATGGGCAATGCAAAAGGGCTGAGTCCAGAGACGAACAATGATGTTTGGGGTAGTCGAACCGTAGAGGCCAGCGTGGCGAAATTTGCACCGTGCCTATAATCCGATCCAATCGACTTCAAATATGGGCTCACGAATGGAATCCCGATTCTTTCAGCTTCATCCAAAGTAACTTGTATCAATATTTTGTTCAAAACATCCAGTTTTGTGTTAAATGATTCATTTGAGTTGACCCGGCACTAATGCTGACTCGGAGTCAAGCCAGAGATATTTCCTATACGGCATCAGCAAATACAAATATATGATACGGATACGACAATCATCATTCATCAAACTTTGTCGTTTATGTACACAAGAATTGGTTGTTTTTTTTGTATTTATGGTCTTTATTTGGTGGAAAATGGTTTTTTCTATGTGTAACACTTTCGGCCCCAGCTTTCATTGTTCAAGTTCCGCCACTGCTCACCCTCCCCAAACCACATGTTATGCGTGAAATATTACCGAGTCCGTTTGTTAATAACAGTATTATATACACTAGATTTAAACAACATAGACTAAACTACCAATATAAAAGAAAATGAGTTAATTCAAAATAGGGGCGCTCAATGGTTAGTGATCGCAGGTTGGCGGGTCCAACCTGAACCAAACCTAAAAATCATGTCAAACATATGAACCTGAACACGACACGAATATTTGTGGGTAGACCCGAACACGAACCTTTCAACCCCAATTTTTTTTAATTTTTTTCTCCAAATTTAATATTTTTAAATCAAAATTTTATTACTAAAAATAAAGACAACCCGTTTCGCAGAAGGGGTTTAACATGAAACATTGAAACTTACCCGAACTCTTTTAGACTAATCCCAAACCTGTGAATTTCATGTTAGGTGCGTGTCGTGTCTGAAATTCATCCATAATTCAAAAGAGCCAACTAACAAGTCTAGGGGTGAGCAAATTAATCGCTATAACCGATAACCGAACCATAACCGACATAACCAAACCGATTTTAACCGATAACCAACATAACCAATGGTTATGGTTATGAAATTTCTTTAACCGACCGAGCGGTTATGGTTATGGTTATGAAGTTATTGTTAACTGATAGCACCAAACCGAACCGAACCGAACTTTTAATGTTAAGTTTATGTAATAGATTTATGTTTTACATTAACTATGCAGAGATTTTTTACTACAATAAAGGTATGTTATTAACAAAATTATATATGATGTAGTGCTCTTTTTTTTACAATGAATTAAACTTGTAATCAACAACTTAAGTATGTTTTTTGTTAATATCTTATTAAAAGGGATTCCACATTGTTAGTATAACCACAAAGTGTAGCCTTGATTGCCTTATAAAAATAGCCAAGCGTAGTCCAACATCGTAGGTTTCGGGTTTTTTAGACCCATTTGGCTTTTAATTTTGTACTTTAGCCAACAGTGAGTTTTAGAGGGTGTTTGGGATTGTGTTTCAAAACAACTTATTGACTTATTGGCTTTTTCAAAAAGCCAATAAGTCAATAAGCTGTTTGTGTAACCCAAAAGCACTTTCTGTTTTGACTTTTGGCTTTTGGCTTTTAAGGGTGGAAAAGTTGTTTTTGAAAAGTTAGAAATCCTGGCTTTTGGCTTTTGGCTTTTGACTTTTGGAAAAAAATTACAAATATACCACCCATACAACCAATATTCACAATAAGTTAAACGAAACACTTAAAAAACAACAATTTATTGACTTTTTGACGTTTCTCATCCCAAAAGCTAATCCAAACACTTTTTTTAAAACTCCTTTTCAAAAAGTTATAAGCCAATAAGCACTTTTGACCAAAAACACTTTTGCATCTCCAAACTCAATCCCAAACACCCTCTTAGTTGATTTTTTTTGTTAATTACTAACATAACCATAACCAAAGTTTGGTTATGGTTCGGTTAAGGAAATTCCATAACCGAACTAGCAGTCATGGTTAAAATTAATGGCAAAAACCGAACCAAACCGACCCAATGCACACCCCTACTAACAACTAAGACAATGGGTCGAAGACAATATATACCTATGAAGTCGACGATGAGGCGGCCGTCGCAAGCACGGCCGACAGGATGTTTGAAAAATGTCATGCCATTAGGCGGTGGTGCTTCAGGAAACACCGACCAAAAACCACCGGTGTCAGAATTAGAGTCACCAAAGTTGAAGATAGCTTCGTATTCACATCCTGCTTCACACAATGCCGCCACCAATGCCACCACCGTAACCACCCAAAACTGCCACTGTAACATTATATTAATCTGAGTATGTGAGTGGTGACAGAGAGTGTGAAGAGATGATGTTATTAGAGTGTGCAATATAGACAAAGTATAAAGCTATCTTGTCGGTGAAATTCAATACAACACATAACAACCACCAAAAATATAATAAAATGTCATTTTATTTTATTAAAAAACAAAATGTAGTAAGACATACGACATGTTATTGTAAATGTTTCTTTAATAATCATAGTTTATCTAAAGTTTCCAAATATATTTTTATATTAAAATCACATAATGAAATATATTTTTTTTTGAACGGCAAATTTCTTCTCCTTATGAGACTTGAACCCATGACCTCTCCTTTAAGTGTTCTTAGAAGCTTTGCTTCTACCATTGGGCCACCAACCCCAATGGCACATAATGAAATATATACTAGTGACTTTTACATGATACAATAAGTAAAAGAGACGATGATTGGATAGATGAGAAACCGAAATTATAGACGCTTAGACCTTACTGGGGTGTCACTAAGACTGTGAGACAAGGGTATGTGCTAAAGCAAGCAATTTTGAAGGCAGTAATAAGAAGATTGCAAAACATGAAGCAGTTTGTTTGGAGAACTAATGCGAGTTCATGCCTCTTGCTTTTGATAAGTTTGGATCAAGTGCAGAAGGTAGTGTATAATAATTCACAGAGCCTCAAGAAACAAGGGTTTGTTTTTAGCCGGATAGGGTTTGTAGTTTAGAAGGGAGTAGCGGCGCAGCTTGTTGCCGATTTACCTGTCATCCCCATGTAATATGCTTTGTTTATGATATATAAAATCAAGGTTGTAAAAATCGCGACTAGTCGGCGATTAATCGTTGATCCGAGCTCTACTGACTAATTTTCAGTTAATCACTCAAAAAATCGCTAGTCGTCAAATCCGGTCAAAGTCAGTGTTAGTAATAAGAAGATTGCAAAACATGAAGCAGTTTGTTTGGAGAACTAATGCGAGTTCATGCCTCTTGCTTTTGATAAGTTTGGATCAAGTGCAGAAGGTAGTGTATAATAATTCACAGAGCCTCAAGAAACAAGGGTTTGTTTTTAGCCGGATAGGGTTTGTAGTTTAGAAGGGAGTAGCGGCGCAGCTTGTTGCCGATTTACCTGTCATCCCCATGTAATATGCTTTGTTTATGATATATAAAATCAAGGTTGTAAAAATCGCGACTAGTCGGCGATTAATCGTTGATCCGAGCTCTACTGACTAATTTTCAGTTAATCACTCAAAAAATCGCTAGTCGTCAAATCCGGTCAAAGTCAGTGTTAGTAGGCCCAAATCGGACTAGATCGGCCCTAATCGGACTAATTTCCGGCCAAATTGCAGGCCAATTTCTAGCCAGTTTACCTCAATTCAAACCAATATTGGACCAAACTAGAGTATATTCATACCCGAAAGGCTTAAACCGTGAACCGGTTATACCCTATAACCGATAGCGGTTTTTTTAATACCCCAATTTTGAAAGTATATTTCTATTTACTTTACCATTTTTATATTTAAAAATTTTAGAAATGCATATTATAAAGCAAATAATTTGTAAATGGGTGAATTTATGCCTATATAACTTAATTTAATTATTTTTATAAATTACAAACCAAGTTTAAGTCTTAAACAAAATTACTTTTTGTGTAAATAATAAAAATAAAACTTATTTCTTTAAAACCAGGTATTAATACCCAGACCCATAGCTAGGGGCGGAGTGGCGGACTTAGCATAGGAGGAGGGGTTGCGCCTGCTACCCCTCGATTTTTCCAGCGTAGTGAAAATTTTGCGTATTTTTTACGTTTTTCGTATTACGTTACCCCGAAATACCACTAAACGTTACCTCTAAAATTTTGATATAGATCCACCACTGCCCATAGCCAATTATACCCGACCCGATAATACCCTACCCTAGTATATGATTTTTCTCTTCAATACCCGTACCCAAATCCTAACCGGTTTATCTCAATACCCCATTTTTCAATATCCAATCCTATACCTAAACCTAGTATTAAAAACCCCAAATTTTGTGCACCTCTTGTGGCAAGATGGTAAAATAATGATGTTGCAAAACTAAAAATGCTAGCCCATTTTAGGATAATAAGATCTGAAATTATAAAATCTCTTTCCATTGTACATTATGCATCAAATGTTGTACCTTTCTCTTTCTTCTGAGAAAATTGGATTGTAAAAGAGATAAAGTAAAGCCCTCATCTTTAAACCCACACAGAAGGGGTTCAGTATTGTGAAATGGTGGCTTTGAGGTGGGATTCTTGAAACCTCAAGCTTTCTTTCTCTCTTTCTTTAATGGCCTCTTTGCCTTCTTTTACACAGTTTTGTTCTTTGCCCAGGTTCTCTCTCTCTCTCTCTCTACATATATATGTATATATACACACACAACCACAATTACATGTACACTGCATAAGCTATTTTGCAACAGTTTTTATCATATAAGTTGAATTGTTTGTAAATTGCATAATAAAGTATGAAATTTGTAAAATTTGAGCTTTGTGTTTTGTTCAACTTGATTATTAGGTGGTATGAGAAATAAAGAATGGATAAGGATATGATTTAAGGCAAAAAGATAGTAGCTTGATTATATGTTCTTTAGAGTTCTCTTCACTAGCAGCATTTTATCCTAAAATAATATTATTTGAAACGGTGGTTGTCATCTTTTGTTAGTGATTTTAATTTGGGATGTAACAAAATCCAATCTTTGGAAATGTGCAACAATCTTTATGGATTATTCCAATTCATGTTTTTTTTTTTTTTTTTTATATATAGGTGGCAGTCCAATTTGCCTTCACTGTCTTGTATAAACTTTGTACAATTTTCCCAAGTTAGACCGCATCGTAGATTTGTCGTTACAGCCGTTCCTAGAAAAAAACAGGCGGAAAAGACATCTGATGGGGAAGAAGATGACTCGGAAAAGAAAACAACGCGTAAGCGAGCTCCATCTAGAAGAAAGAAAAAAACAGAATCAGATGTTACGGAGGAGGTGCCGGTTTTAGAGAATGATGTTAGTAACATGGATGGTGAACCGTCTTTGCCTTCTGAACCAGCAAAGCCTGATAAACCTCTAAGAAGAACTCGAAAAAAAGGTTAGTTTACATTATATGAAATGATAAGACTCGAGCAGTAACCCTTAAAACTTGATATTGAACATATGTTTCCTAATATATGCAAATTGGCAACATATTATCACATTTTTACCAATAATAACGTGATTTTGGAAATTATGAAAAATATCAATGTACTTTCATTCTTTATACGAATCATAGATTCATAGCACCAATGAGCAGGGGCGAAGCTTGGTTTATGAATCGGGGGGGGGGGGGGGGGGGGGGGGGCTGGTCCAAGCAATCCTTCGCCCCTGCCAATGAGGTGAGATTTGTTGTTATTATTGGTTGATGTGATTAATAAAAAGTTAAGTATGTTAGTCTTCATAATTTTCAAAGCATGTTGTTATTCCGTATTCGTTAAAATGTGAAGTTAGTATTTTGACAATGTTATTCATTAAAATGTGAATGTATGTTGCTATCTTGTCTTGTGTGATGAATCCCCCTATATAAATTGCAAAATGCTTTGTTTTTACCATGTGTTTTTCTAGAAAGTGCAGTTGCCTCTACATCAAGTAACTTAAGTGAAGAACCGGAGAAAAAGGTGACAAGGCGGAGGCGTACCAAGAAACAGGCTGAAGATACATTAGGTGAAGGTGGTGAAACCGAGCTTAGTGAAACTGAAGATGAGACTGATAATGAAAAAGATATAGAATTTGATGCAAGTGGTGGAGAAGATATTAGCTTTACATATGCATGGCCGCCTTTGATTTGTTGTTTTGGACCAATTCAGCACGCGTTTGTGCCATCAGGAAGGCGGGCTAATAGACTTATAGACCACGAATCACACGAACGTATGAAGGATGCGTTGTGGGCCCCAGAGAAGTTTGTTAGGGCACCAGGAGGTTGTGCAGCCAATGTTGCTTTGTGTCTTGCTAGATTTGGAAGTAATGCTGCGGTTATGGGTAAAATTGGGGATGATGATTTTGGACAAGCGTTGTTGTATTATTTAAATGAGAGTCGAGTGCAAACTAGGTCAGTTCGGATCGATCCGAAACGGACAACTGCAGTGTCACGGATGAAAATGAGCAAAAGGGGTGCTTTAAAAATGACATGTGTCGGCCCGTGTGCTGAGGATGCACTTAGGAAAACAGAAATCAACATCGATGTGCTCAAGGAGGTATGAGATTTCAATGTTATGAATTTTGCATTGAAAATACATCTAGATTAACTTTTGACTGTTTGGTTTAATTCGATCACTATTTACTGTGCAGGCAAAGATGTTTTACTTCAACTCATTTTCTCTTCTTGACCGTAAAACAAAAACAAGTGCGTTACAAGCCATCAAAATCTCAAAGCAGTTTGGCGGGCTTATCTTTTTCGATCTCAATCTACCATTACCGCTGTGGCATTCTGTAGACGAAACTCGGTCCATTATTCAAGAAGCTTTGGAACTTGCAGATATAATCGAGGTTACAAAACAAGAACTTGAATTCTTGTGTGGCATCGAGTCTTCCGAGAAATTTGACACCAAAGACAACGATAGATCCAAATTCGTTCACTACAGCCCAGAAGTTATTTCTCCGATTTTACATGATAATCTTCAAGTTCTGTTCGTCACAAACGGTACTTCTAAGGTTCATTACTACACAAAGGACCAAAACGGGTCTGTTCTTGGAATGGAGGACCCACCCATCACTCCTTTCACTTCGGATATGTCTGCAGCCGGAGATGGACTTGTTGCAGGTAAACAGTGTGTTAGGGGCACTCAAAATTTTATATATAAAAAATGATTTTTTTTTATAAAAATCCAACTAGTTATGATGACCGAGTGTCAGTGGACCCTCTTTACCCCTCGGTTCCGCCCCTTGGACCGTGTGCGTGTGTTTATTTGAGTTCTAATGTCAGTTTTATATGATTGATACAGGGCTCGTAAGTAAGTTGATAGTTCAGCCACACCTGATGACCGATAAAGAGTATTTAATCCATAGTATAGAGTATGCTATTAACCGTGGGGTGACAGAGCAATGGCTGCAGGCCCGAACACGTGGCTACCCTCCAAAACCGGGCATGGAAGATGACCATTTCTTCCCTGACCCAAACGGTCTCAGAACCATTACGGAAAAAGCGTTCCGTACACTCTTCCCTGTAAGTTCACCTTTCTTTTCATATTACATCAATTAAAGTTACCAACTTTTTCTTCTTTTCGAATGCACAGGTCAATGACGATGATGATTCAGAAGAGTTGGGTGTTACAGTGAACAGACATGATGATGATTCGGAAGAAGATGATGGTGACAACGTGGATAGACACAACGACTATGATTCGGAGGATATAAGTGACATTGAGTTAGACGATGTGGAGCCCGTACGCAAAGTAAATCAGTCGATTCGCGCGTAAATTAGATGGTTTCCGGTTTCTGTTTGTTTGACTCGAACCAAATGCAATTTTGTAGTTTCGTCTATATATTTGAAGTTGTCGTTATGAGGCTCTTTGATTCGGTTTCAAAATTTGTAATGTTAAAAGATGATCTGAGTATAGCATGTTTTTCATCACAATTCTTCGGTATAAATATGCTCTACTGTATGCTCTGTCTTAACACTGTAGCAAATAAACCCATAACCCTAGGGTTCAAGCCGCGGAAACTGCCTCTTGCACAAAGTGTACATCAGATCGTCGATCCTATCCATCCCCAGACCCTACGCAAACGCGAGAACCTAGTAATGCAACGGGTACGCCCTTTTTAGTGTAGTTGGAATGGGAGGAGACCAAATACACAAAGTTGGTATGTGCATCAGTTTAGGCCCATACTAGCTGAAGCTCATTTAAGCAATTAAGCTTGGTTCATTTTAAATTTTTAATGAGCAAATCTCGAGCAACTCGATATGTTTGTTTTTCGTTCATCGCCGTTTTATTTTTTCAATAGTAACTTGCTTTGTAGCTTGTTTTCTTCTATGTTTATTAAACCGAATTAGTAGAATTTTGCTTTTCGATATTGTTGTACTACTGTTAGACTTAGAAGTTTATCGTCCCATTTTATCTATTTGGGCAGGGCTTCCTGAGGGGCCCCGAATTCTCATAGATGGCCCTGACTTTTTGAAAGAAAAAAAATCGAGTGTTTTTGGTCTTGTTTATGGGTTCCAAACCTTTAGTACTCGCTTAACATTGGTACTTTTGTGAGTTAGATACTTTCTATTGATCTGAAATCGAATGCAAAGATTGAGGAAAATAGTGCATATGTTACCAAGCTTCTACAATTTATGTTATATTTGTGATAGTTACATGCTACTTTTATTCCATGTTTGTGATATTAATTTGTAACAAGCTTGTTAGGTCACTTTTTCTCTCTGGTGATTAAAAAAAAAACAAATGGAGCATATATCTATATTTCTATATTATCTTATTAAGGAGGAGTGATGACTAAAATAGTAATTTTTATTTTCATACAACTTAAAAAGCAACATGTATCTATATTATCTATATTTCTATATTATCTTATTAAGGAAGAGTGATGTACAACATGGTCATTTTTATTTCCATACAACTTAAGAAGCAACATTTACAACACATTTAAGCAAGAAATTTAAGGGTATTATGGGCATAGTTGTGACAATTAAGACACTTAGGAGGGTATGTTTGTAATTTTACCATCATTATCTCACTCACAACTTAAAATTGCATTCCAATCCTACCCTCATGACCATACTAATAGATTATCCTTTGAATTGTCTTGAAGAATTGTTTTTAATGTGTTTATTAGAAGAAAACAAAGAGTTAGTATCACCCTCTTAAGATGTAACCACCTTCATAAAATCTAATTAAACCCAATTTAATGTTGAAATTCATAAAACTCTATAAAACCCAATTCTAGATGGGAGTGAAAAGGTCATTGTACAAATCCATTCTTTTAGCTTTTTCACACTCTGCTCGTTTACACATTCTTCTAAATTTACTCATTATACATTATAGTGTTAAGATTTCTTACAATAACAGGCAACGGTGCTGAATGGTAATTGGTGATGCTAAAAGTAATTAAATTGTTTTTTAATCCTTTTTTCTTCTTTTTTGTAATTTCACAAATTTCAATTATCACATTTTTATTTTAATCGGAAGTTGAACATAAGTGCCTCATATTCCGGTTTACCGGAATCCATTTATGGAAAAAACTTATAAATGTTATTCATGCTTCTGTTTGGGTCCAAATGTATGTTAAAGATTTTTTTTTCATTCCCAAATCTGTTATACTATCTTTGGCTTATGTTTTGACATAGTTTAGTAAAAAAGTTTGATAATTTTCATGTCGACTCTACGAACACATTTATCCAAACATGTGTTCGTGACATATTGTAATGTATCTTTTCGAGCTTCTACACCCGTTAATGTGTGAGTTTGATGAATGTGTGTTTCTTGAACTATTAAATAAAAACGATCTTGATCTTGTTAATGTGTGTGAGCTTGATAAATTTGTGTTTCTTGAACTATAGAATGTTGAAAGAGAACCAACAAATGATGGGTCTCGTGATACTACTTCTAGGGAAAGATGAAAAGAGAACAAAAAGTTGACTCAAGAGACAAACATGTGTTTTATATATGACATATACTAGCTATCATTCTTCATTTTTCTATAAACATTGTGTCTTGTGTTGGTTAATATCCGGTATCGGAATGAGTTGCAAGGGGAGATATAAGCATGCTAAAAAATCGCTTAAGAATAGGTGTTTTTAGTGGATCATGGGAGTTAGTACATCAACTTAGTCACCCTATAAATGGCTAAGTATTTATTTCAGAAGGACTCATTTGAAACATAACGTTGGGTACTTAGGTGTACTATTAGATTTGCATTTTTCGCTTTATATATAATGACATTATTGTAGTGCAAGTTGTATTTGGATCCCGTAGCAACGCGCGGGTAAACCCACTAGTATCTTATTAAGGAGGAGTGATGGCTAAAATAGTAATTTTTATTTTCATACAACTTAAAAAGCAACATGTACAATATATTTAAGCAACATATTTAAGGGCATAACAGGAATATTAGGGACAATTAAAATACTTAGAGAGTATGATGGTAACTTTACCAACCTCTCATGCTCACAATATGAAAACCAGTTCCAAACTTGCCCTTGTGTATACTGATCGACTAATCAATTTCTTAAATGTTAGAATGTGAACCATCAAACAAAGTGTGTCAATTGCAAGTCAGTGAATGCTGCAATTGAAACTTCGTACGTTTCTTTCACCCTCACATAATTTTAGGTTTAGAATAGCATAAATTGATTCTCTTATTTGTTACAAATTGGTTCTTTTGGATCAATTGTGCTATTCTAAACCTAATCGGTTACATTCTTTTCACGTAGGTTCATCGACTTATCTACCAAGGATACTGATTTGTTTCCTTTAGCTACTGTTTTATCTTCAGTATTTTGCTTTTGTGTATATATAGCATGGATGTGAATGAATAATGCAGGCTTGGTTTTGATTTTACGTGTTTTTATCGTCTCTGAATTAGTTGTCATTTTTAGTGTGGTTTGGATACGATTTTGTTTGAGATCTGAGTAAATTGTGAGAGTTTCGTGTTGAATATGCTTAAATTCGTGGACGTCGTGCACTGTTGTTTATGGTTGTTGGCTTTTGCAGTAGTGATGTTAAGAGGAAAATTCAGTATGTAAATAAGCAAGTTATTAATGGAATGTTTGATGCTGATATGGAAATTAGGAATAAAAGCCTTTATCAATTGTTAAGGAATTAATATAACCAACTGATTAACAACTATTGCTAACTAATTAAATACAAGGGTAAAATGGTAAAAACTATATGTGGAGTCAACAATTACAAGATTGTGTATATGCTAATAACAATGTGTTACAGGTTGCCTATTTGCAATTTCAATTGCAAAGGAAGAAGCCAACAAGTTAGGAACTGTTATAGGGATTGATCTTGAGACTACCTATTCTTGTGTTGGTGTCTATAAGAACGGTCGGTCATGTTGAAATCATAGCCACTGACTAGGGGAACCGTATCACTCCATCATGGGTGGCTTTCACCGATTCCGAGAGGTTAATTGGTGAGGCGGCGAATAATCAGGCGGCTGTAAATGTCAAGAGGACCATCTTTGATGTTAAAGAGACTTATTGGGAGAAAGTATGACCTTCATATCTGCTTGTGCATATAAGTTGGAATTATTGTGGTTCACATTATTAAACATTTTTATCTTTGTATCTCAGGTTTGAGGACTAAGAAGTTCAGAGGGATATGAAACTTTTCCCTTACAAAATTGTGAATAAAGACGGGAAACAGTATATCCAAGTTAAACTATGGGGAACTTAAGGTCTTTAGCCCTGAAGAGATTAGTGCTATGATTCTTACCAAAATGAAGGAGACAGCTGAAGCATTTCTCGGGAAGAAAATTAAGGATGTTGTTGTCACAGTTCCTGGTAAGTGCATCGCAAATTACCGGGTTTAGTTATGTACCCTTGAAACATGTTTTCTGATTATTTAATTGTTTCTGCAGCTTACTTCAATGATGCTCAAAGGCAGGCTACCAAGGACGCTGGTGTGATTGCTGGTTTGAATGTTGTCAGAATCATCAATGAACCTATGGCTGCTGCTATCGCATACGGTCTTGACAAGAAAGGTTGCGAACCATAATAAGACAAAGAGGAGTCATTGGTATGTTTGGCGGATCGACATCTTTGATTAAAATGGTTGATGGGTCGGCCTATTTTATTAATTGGATTAAACAATTCAACCTGAGCACGTGGATATGACAACCTAAAACAGTAAAACCTTGTTAGTTCCATTTGTGCATCAAGTTTTTTTGGCCTTCCTCTTGACTTGGAGTTGGACTGAACATCTTAATATGATCATAGGAAATGTTGTCTCACGCACTTAATTGATCTTTTTTTTTTTTTAGTTTTATCTAGGTTTTTTGCCTTTAGTTTGGCCATTTCGATTTCGTTAGTGATGTGGCTTCTATGTGCTAGCCATTTACTTAATCCATTTTACATAAATAAATGTTTACTTCATAATATTATAATAATTTCTTATGACTTTACATTTGGCAAGGCTGCTAAAGCACATTTTTTGCCAATTATTTAGTGATCATCTTTCTCATGTATGGCCATACAATGGTTGGAAACTAGCTGAACTGAAACAAATTGGTCATAGATATTATTGGAAAAACTCTCTCCACAATCAATGAAAGCTATTGATTTTTTTAATGGATTTTCAATCTATGCTTAAGAATATTCATCTTGTTGACAAGGCAAGCAGTTACAACAGTTACAGCCATGATGAATTTTTTTCCGTTATAATTATCCGTTTACTTTAAACATTGGTTGTCAGTCCAGTTTTGTGATCACATATATTTAACACTAAGTTGTTTATGCTTCTTGTTTTGAAGCCATTATAAAGGAAAACAATAATTTTGTCATTGTTACACAAAACGAGTCCGGTGCAGTAGAGGTTCGAATGAGGTAAACGCCAACGAAAACCGCAACAACGGTACACAATACTTTGAATCTGTATATGTTGTAGTGGCTGATGGTTTAATGTGGTGTTTAGTTGCAGTGCACCTGTTGTTAGGTCAGGTCGGAATAAATTTTGGCCTGCAAGTTATATTATTTTAAGATGCATAGTTTTGTTAGATTGGGCACCAACTTTTGATTGGTCTTACTTAGGCTATACAGTTTTGTTATTTTAGGCAATGAATTTGACTATTTTGCTTTCATAAGTGTTATGTGTTGTTTGTAATGGACTACTCTAATGTCACAATGTTTAAAGTCAAAGTAAAATTTAGTAAAACTAATATAGAAGTTCATGAATTTTTTGGTATCAAGACACCACCTTTTTGTCATATATTTATTTCCATGAAAAGAAAATCACAAGCATCATAAAATGCTATTTTACTCTTTCTTTCACGTTATCGTGTGAGGCTCTGCTGGATATTTGGATGCGAGGATTCCCTGTCTGGCTTAAATATGTACATGGTATAGAATCGAACTTAACATTTGTTTTTGTGATTTTAGCAACCAGCTTACCTTTTCATTTTTATATCATTTTCTTTGCATATTTCTTTTAAAAATATTGATGTGCGTCTTATTTATCAGTTATGTGCATCTTTATATGACACATGGCATTAGAAGTATATTATTACATCGTTATGAATATGAGTTTGTTTTATAAATAATCATTTTTTAAACTGTAAGTAAATTTGTTTTAATATCTTCATACAAGCATTTTTTTTTTCATGTGGCATCTGATGGACTATTGTCATGGCATCATACGCTACCAGTGTTCCACATCATCAATTTAAATGTAAAATCAGTTATATATGAGGTTAGTTGCTTGAATCAATATGATGCGAGGATGATGCCCTCTAAATCATATAAGGCGCTCGCATGATGCGCACATAAGATTTTGGGATTAAAATGCATTAGAGCGCATCACGCGTTTTTTTTAAACTGACCACTATTTGTGTCTAATTTTAAGCTGATTGCCAAAACGTGGGAAAAATGTTATGTTCGGTACAACCCTTTAGGACTTTAGGTAGCCAACTTTTAATAAGTTTCAAAACAAAAAATTATTAGTGGTAACCAACTTGTTCAGTTCAGAAACACTGAATAAGAGGTAAAAAATGATTACATGTCCTTAACTTTTGACTATGTGTCAATGTTGACTTTTATTCCCTTATGTGGCACCTATCTTAGGTAATCACTTTTGGGTGGACTGGTGGATTGGTGATTGTCCTTTGATGATTGCATTTCCTAATCTGTTTGCTCTTGAATCAGCCAAGAGTGGTGTCTGTCGCTCGCAGGATCCAAGGTTGGGAGTGGAAAAGACAGTTATGTGGAACTCAGGAAGAACAGCAGCTTAGTAACATTTCTGATATGGTTGCGGCTGTTTCATTGGGCCTGCAACCTGATGAATGGCAATGGACGATTGCAAGGGACGGATTGTTTTCAGTTTCGGAATGTAAAAAATACTTATGCAGGAATGCGATTCCCTTTTACCCGTTTGAATGGGTCAAGGGGAGTGCCCAGGAAAGTATGCATTTT